>LR737381.1:27834716-27862988 GCA_902655005.2 Marronus borbonicus | reverse complement strand
GTTCGGTTCGCTTCTTCGCGCTCTAATGACTTTGATTGACTTTTGACTTTGTGGAGGTGATACGTACTTCCTGTTCTCCTGCCGGTCTTGGAAATTTGAGATGAGAAGAAATTCGTGAAAATGATAGGAAAGTTTACGGCTTTTCAACCAATTATACACCACATGGTGTTATGCGAAAACCAATTTAAATATTTGTTGAAAATTTGTTAAATCACGTTCTCGAATACTGAGACACTGGAACACTGAAACACTTCACTATTACCCCTTACCACAAACACTTTACTGACACTGTACGCACGTTTCGATAGCTAGTAGTGTGCATGATCGATTTGGAAAAAAGGAGTTTTATTTATACTCGAAAACAGTTATGAACAGCCTGTATAAAATTTTGGAGTGATGACGATAAGGTGTGGCACTCATGACCTTCTATTTTGTGCCACAAAGGTAAAAACCTTCATTCTTAAATAGTTAATTTGAACATGTAAATACTAAACATGAACACAAGAACGTAAATATCTCGCAAGCAGTTGCCTTTAGGCATAAGATGCCCTAGTTGGAATTATTTGCATGCGATGTGTGTAATCAATTGAAAAGTATGCTATTGTATTTAAAATAAAAAAGTTGGTAATTACCTCCGGTTCAACCGGAAGTGTTTTTCGTAGGGGGAAATATTTTAAGTTAGTAGGTCCGATGCTGTAACCTACAACGTTCCACTCATAATAACTTTATTAAAACTTCTAACTAACGAGTTTCGTAGAATATCCTGTACTACACTGGGGCAATATCTAGGAGCTTAGATCTAGAATGACGAGAGGACAAACATTAAAGTACAAACTTTATGTAGCTTGCTTTACCATAATTACTCGCTTTTATTCCTTTCCGGTAACTTTTCTAATTATTTTTAAAAGTAATATCAGTGCACATACTACCAATTCCAATAATTTGAAAACGTGCGCGTAATTTGTTAAGGCGATTGCTTTTAATTTTTTAATAATTCTGTCTCCATGTTTCCCGAATTCTTTTGTTATTTATAACACTTTATGGAATTCCTTCTTCCGGTTTCTGGTTGTAATTCTGTTTACTCTCTGTTTCTGCAAATTACTTTATCACCCAAATATTAGGTATAATAATGCAGTTTTAACACATATTCAAAATGTCAAAAGTAACGGGTTTAGAACATCAAATTATGAAAACACCAAAACAAATATATGTAATTTGAAAGGTTGTATGCGTCTCGGGAACATTTTGTAATAAAATGCATTATTGTAATCGAATCCGCGAAAAAGAATTACGAGATTCCATTTTATTTAAGGTCGTGATTAAATGGCTGAAAGAACAAACATATAATTTTGCAGTATTGAACTTTCTAAAATGTATAAATCAATAATACCTAAATTTACAAATGAGATGAAGAAATTATTTTAAAATGTTACTGGGAATATTTTGATTTCAAGTTATACACAGTGGCCCATACTATATAGGCTGAGTCGTGAGGAACAGACCAAACTCCAAGAGCGTATTGTACACGTAAAAATGAAAATAAATAAAAAATAAAAAAGTGATATGTTCTTATCCGATTTTCATTTGTTTTGTTTTGAAGGTAAAAAATTTAAGTAACTTTCTTGTAAAGGGTTCAAATTTTCGCTTGTTTTCGGGTTAATACGTCTTAAATAAAATAAAAAGATCCTTATGTTGATCACCCTTTTAAAACAAAAAGTTAGGAACTTTCTACACTCGGGATGTATTAACTCGACATGTTAGAATTACTGCACCCGATATTAAAGACATGAAGCTATCAGGAGAGCAACCGACGTCCTTAGTAAACGAAACAAAATGTCAATGGCAGAATTCTTAATCTTTTATTAATACGTTGTTTATTTGTAATTAGGCTATAATAGGGAAACAAATGTAAATCGGATAAGAATATGTTTTTTTTTTTACATTATGTTCATGTTTACAACACACTTCTTGTTTGGGAGTTTGATCCGATCGTCCCGACTCACCCTGTATTAATAATCGCAAATAAACCACTTGCAGTATTTAAGAAACAACCAAACTGAACACCGTAAAAAAAAACGAAGTTATTAACAGCATTTCGAATAATTACTTAACATCGTCGGCTGACCAAATACAATGGTATCGTTCGTGTAGTAGTGCAGAAAAGAACAACGGTCAGCCATCGGACGTCTGTTCGATAAGCAAATGTGCGCGATGGAATAGCAGAAGGAATCATAAAAGTACTGCGCTTAGCGCAAAAAAGGAACGCTAACACCTTGAATAATAATAAATCATGAGGTCTTTAAACTTTACCATGGGTAGAGTGACCTCGGATTTCGTGAGTCTAATAGATCTACCGCGTTGTTTTTCGTTGGGACTATTTGCAGGGTTCCGAAACAGCTGGTTGTAATGATGTAATGTTTAGAGGTCATGGACGTACAGCAGTAAGGGCAAATTCGAGTACAACAACCCTTGACTCGTACTCAAATCCAACTTTGCATAAATTACAGTCATACATACGTGTTTTTTCTCGATATTTACCTATTCAACACGCGTATAAAGTATGGGTATTAGTAACCTCAGATTATTGTAATATTTAATTGGTTAACATAATATCAATCAAATACTACCCAAAATAAAAAACAAACCCCTTGAGAGATGTATTCTAAAATACCAGCTTTAGAATTATCAGTGGCATCAACGCATCTACTAAAAAGAAGCGGTCGCTTACTTTGTTTCGCTTCTTTAAAAATGAATCTATATTGAAGTTTGAATATTCCAAGTTGACATTTTTGCTATTTAAGTTATTTTTAATTGCGAAGCGGAGCAGTGTTGATAATTTTTTCCTCCCAATTTCGTCTAAATAGGGTTTTTATCCTCGTCTTACACATTGAGTAAGATAGGTTTCGTAAAAGAAAGTCCATCAAACAACTGATGCTGCGAGAAATCAAAATTTTTAAAGTAAATCAAAATTATGTTCCTTTCCTTTTATTTATGTATTTATTTTAAGAGGTCGTAATTGCTCGGTTCGTAATTTGTCCTTAACAGATCCTGTTTCTTCGAATCGTTTATCAAATTTTAGCAAAAAATCAGCTAATTGTATGCTTTTGCCGCATTTCCACATTTCCAACATTGCAACTTCTTCGGTTAACATGGGATTCATTCTCGATACGACTTAATTCAAAGTGCTCAAGAAACAAAAAAATAATAACCGCATAAACGAACAATCGCGACATAAACAAAGTAAACCTTTTAGTACAAGTAACGTAGTGCAGTTAATGTAGCCATTTTATTACCTTTAAGCGATAATTTGGCAAAGTTATTTACAAAAACGTACGGTACCATATAATTTCTGCCGTAACTTTCACTTAACTCGCTTAATTAATACAAATCTAATTTATTTACTTATTCACAAGCAATTAATTAAAGTAATAAACAATACACTATTAAAATTTATAGAGCTATTAAGTTTATGCTGTGCTAGATCATAACCATTAATTTTAAATGATGCTGTAACCTACTCCGACTTTATGAATCCCAACAGGTCAAAGTGCATACGGTGAAAGTTGCATGTGATATGGTACAAATTTCATGATGCTCGAACCTTCTGGCAGCCGTTGTTTGTGGAGATGGAAAAATCCATCTGCACAAGCTCCGAAAGGAGCCACGTCTATAAAACGGATCGATATAAATAAAATTAATCAACATATTCATCATTACGTAAACTTTAGATTACTAAACAAGATCGAACTAAAACGTTAAGAATTACGAAGAGAGAAAATAAAACTCACCTTAAGTATTGAGTCATCCGCCAATAAAATGGAAGGTTTATAAATAAAATTAACTCACGTATAGCTACCGAGTATGTATATTACGAATTTCTATATTTAAGCCTGTTAAATTCGTCTATCTAAGCCATACAGATCGAAATATTTACACAAAAATAAGAATCAAAATAAACTTCATCCCAAAATTAAATCTTATATATGCGTACTTAAATAACCCGCATACAAATTACTATTACATGAACTGCAAATAAACACAATTGCTATCGTATTCTTTTGTTAAATGAAACTACTTAAGTAAATTTAATTTGAACGTAACACATTTCGAATATTCTACAACTCATTTGGCACCTTATAATTTTTTCATCATAACAGTTTATTCTTTAAAGAGGTGTTTTAGTTAGGAAAGGAAGCACAGTTATTTTATTAATAAATTAACTTTACTTAATAAGATTTGTTAGTTATTTAAAAATTTTCTAAAAGCAGGGTTTTGTAATCTCTAAATCTACCTCGTATCACTGATGGTTGTAGCTTTGTTTTTACTAAAGAAGTTTGGGCAAACTGAATGAATTTCATTCCATCATTGCAATTTTTTAACAGAACAGAGCGTAACATCGTATATCTAAGAATAAGACAAATATGAAATTCTAGAGTAACACTTGCATATTAAAATTACTTATGTACCAACATATAAGAAGCCATTAGGCACTTTATGAAGTGTGATTGGCAAATTTGGAACAAGAACAAGAAATAACTACTTCTGTACACTCACTTTCTAAATCATTGATTTTAATAAAAGTCATAACGGCGTAGCCTCCCAATCAATCTCGTTTAGTTAGACTGATCCAATCAGCACGTTCAAACATGCATAATAATTTGAGATAATATGCGACTCAGTGGATATGGCAGATTTACAAAAGAAAAAAAAATGTCTTGTGCGTGTATAAGTTATTTCTGTGGGATTAAGCCAACATTCTAAATTCAAGAAAATACTCTCTTTCACACTCAAGTAATTCTATTTTCTTGCATATAGACATTCTTTTCCTCCGTGTAGTTTCTCTAAAATTAACCAAAAGTAAAGTAAAGGAAGCCTAGCTTATTTTATTAAAACCGAAACGTAACGTTTATCTGAAATAATTGATTGTTACAAAATGCAGTTTTGAATTCAATTTTTGATTGTTAGTAATCGGCGGATTAATTAATTAAATAACAGAAAATGTAAAGCTGCCGTTGCTCTATAGATATATAATAAAATTATTAAAACCGTTCCAGAACTACCGCCATTCAGTGGCGTATAGGGGCCAATTTATTTTTACAGTCAATTCTGACCGTGTCGTTATTAATTGTGCTATTGTGTTCTTGATTTACGGTGTTTTAAACAGCAGGTAATAGGATTATATAGATATATTGTGTCAATTTTCCAGTTATTTGTTAAGCAGTTCTATTCAGTTTTATCAATAGGTTTGTTAATATTCAATGGACTGAAAGTAAAATGTGAAATTTGAAGAAACTAAAGTAGAAGAAGATGATCAGGAAAATCATTTTGACTTTTTCACTGATACTTTAATGAATTGAACCCCTTGCAGAAAATCGCGTTACTGAAAAAAGAAATATGTATCAAGAAATACTCTGCAACTTACAAGTAAACCCCAGAGATCTTTGGATCTTTCGTAAAATATGTGTACCCGTTCCATCACAGAAAGTTTTGTACTGTCCTTTCTAAATTTTGCTCGGCTATCGTCAGTTCTCTCAACTAACTTTATTTAGAATTTCAAACTACACGATGCCTTAGATTTTTTTCATTACGCTTGTGCGTAAGTCAAGAGTAATAGCTTCAATCTCTTCCTGGATACGATTTTTAGCGTGAATCAAATTTGCTGGGAGGGTATTATAAACTCGACCTTTAAGGTACCCCCGTAAAGGAATTCTTTTTTGAGTCAACTGGTGGCGAGTTGATGTCGCCTCTTCTTGATACCAATTTACGCGCAAACCATTCTCTTACAGCTTGTAATGCGGTGGTTAGCAGCTCCATGTTGCTGGAACCACCACTGATCATTAAAATCATCAAACTCTTCGTAAAATTCACGTAATACCAACGCGATTAAACGATGACGTGAGGTGACGCTAATTTTATAATTTGCTTTGAATCTACCTCTCATAGAGGTAACTTACATCGGAATAAATCTCTAATAAGAAGGTATTAATTTGAAGAATGCAAATTGGAATTCAGGCGTAAGCCATATTAATTAGCTAGAGGTAGCTGATTTTCAAAGCAAAACACATAAACATGGCATTTGCGTATTGAAATTTCGTTATACAGGGTTAGTTTCTATAACTTATCTAAAAATTCATTTCAACCAAACAATTTCCGAAAAGCATTAATTTCTAAATTTGTTCAAAATTTCTGTTCGTAAAACAATACAGTACATAGGTTAATTAGAACATACCAGAAAGCAATACAATAAGATAAGACATTATTGTACATTGTACGTACAAGTAATTAACAAAAGTATTGCCTGAAGAGTATATTTTAGAGCTTGTGGAATTCAATTTTTTGTATTATTTTTCTAACTCGCCTCTTCTACAACGTATGTATATGTATGGTGTTCGTGTTATATCGTTATAAAATGGTCATTTTCGCACTATTTTATCTGCCCTATTAACCATGCAAAGTCCTCGTTTTTTTGAGTGTAATTCGAGGTAAATTTGTGTGATTTGAAATGGCACCTTTTATTTTACACGCTTCAAATGTTTCCCGATGACAGAATGTATTTCGGATACTTCAAACGATTGAAATTATTTAAATTGGAATGTGTTAATTTCATCAATTGAAGGACAATTCTATTATTTCCATATTTTTCGTACGTGTAGACAACCTTTCGAAACCGCTTCAGTGCCACTCGCACAACAAAAGTATCCGCATATATCGCCATATCATTAATTACTTTGCAAACTCCGTTATCATCATCAAAAATGCTGTAAGTCTCGTGGTGCTTTGTTTTTATGCAACCGGAGCTGTCCGGCGAAATGAGGGAGCCGCACTGCACGTCCCGCGCGCGCCCCCTGCCGCTAATGCTCCTGCTGTATTGCGATGATCGCGTCTGCACGTACACACGTGTGACCTTCTGCGGTTTTACGAACGCATACACAACCTAATTATTAGCGCAAGCGTTTCGCACGAGCTGAATGTTGGAGCATTATTTGCGCTAGTTCGCGAATGAAACGGGCGTGGAGATTTAAACGATGAAAACACGTGATTAATAAGTTAAGAGGAGACTTGTGCAATATCAAAAACCAACCACAAAGATCTGTGCCAGTAGTATTATACGAGGCTAATACAAATTTAATATATTCAAGACTAATACTACAGCTGGTTTGCATTTAAGACATACAAGGCTAGTTTCAGCCACAGATCTTCCCAATGGCTCGCAACATCTATCCTCAAATGCAGTTCTTACCTACTCAGGACTCTGCCAGGAGGTTACAACTTGTGACGAATTAAATAAATGAGCTAATTAAAAACTGTAAATGTTAAATAAAAAGATTTTGCTTTAGCAGCTGAAGTTACAGAATATACTAAATTACGTCCTTTTTGCGTAGAGTTTTGTTTTCTGATGCTCAAAAATATGTTCCTTTAACAAAATACAAATAACAAACAGAAAATGCTTTGAGTAATTACTTTTTCGTAATCATCCGAAAAACACTTCATCTTCGTAGACACCCTCAATAACCATATCAACATTTCGATACAATATTCTCATTGATCAAAATCCTTATAAACCATCCTTTGCTTCCAAAAATGTTGAGCAACCATCTGCATTTATGACAGATGTCTATGTGAATTTCCAACACATTCATTCATTGCAGCCTTAAGTTGTTTTTGTTTTTCCAAGTTGATCGTGCACTGCATCTGTACCCCTAATTATAGTCATTTCGTTCCGGTAGGGCTCCTTTGTCTATCAAATTTTATGCGGAGCACCTGCCCACCCTATCCCGTTCGTGCTGCCAGCTTTTCTGAACCTTGCGGCCAATCATTCGACCATACCGCATTCAATTATCTTTTAATTAATGAATGCGACTTATAGATATGTGGAATCAAACGCTGCGGGAGTTGTAATAATCGAAATGTGAAGATCTTGAAGAAATTTATAAAGTACATTCACGTACGGGGAAGTACCTCTGTCTGCTCCTTATTTCCAACGATTTTTTTTTGTCTAAACGTTTGCGATGGTCGATAACTTTCTATAATTTATAACGTCGAAGACGATACGGTAATTTACAATAATTCTCTGAATTGAATGACGAAATCTGTTTTTTTTTTAATTGCCTTAATAGTGATTGGTGTGGAGATAGTCGATTGCTCTATTACGACTGGCCCGCCTCAGTTTAGTACGATTAAAGATTTTTTGTGCTACTTCTGGAAATTATTACGAAATTACAGTTACGAACCATCCAATCATTCGAAATTAAAACGTTATAGATTTTTTTTTGGTAATAATGTGAAATTTTACGTATGTTTGACCTAAATTATTAGACGATAATACCTTTACCCTGATACAAATGGAGTCCTAAGGGTTTGTAGTTATTTGATGTACATTTTAATTCAT
Source organism: Marronus borbonicus (assembly GCA_902655005.2). NCBI lineage: Eukaryota > Metazoa > Arthropoda > Insecta > Coleoptera > Scarabaeidae > Marronus > Marronus borbonicus. The sequence continues at coordinate 27,854,599 of LR737381.1, read as the reverse complement.
ATCGCTCATTCTATTGGCTATTGAAGAAACGTAACTGTTTGTTTCTATTTTGGTCTGTGAAATACATTTCTAGGCACAAAGTAATGGTTAATAAAGTCCATTTATTCTCGAAAGAAAGATGTCGTTAATATTTGTGGCGCATTTTTTTTTAAATATAAAGCAGTGTGTTTAATATATTGTTTTTGCATTCTACACTGCATTCTGGACAATTTTTGGAATTTAAGAAAAAATCTATTTTGCAGGTGTTTACAAAATTCTTTATATTTCGTTGCAGTATTGATGAAAGACTAAATATTGTGGTAGGCAGTTAACATAACGTACTGCACCCTTTTCGACTCAACATTTATTTATTATTATATAAAAAAATATATTATGTTAACTTATAAATTTATTACATCAATAAACTACGTTTGTCGAATTGAAACCTGCTTAGCAATATAATAAATAGCCGTTTATTAACTTAATTTTTGAGAAGGGAAACAAACTTTAGGGATTTTTTATTAGACATTAATAACTGTATTCTTTATATCAATAAATACATATGTTTGTTGTGCATAGTGTACCTGAAAAGATGAAGAGCAGAAAAGTATGTACTCAACGATACAATAAACAGATATTTATTAAAATGATCCGTTGGACCAATTTTCATAAAAAAATTGTTACGTTAACGTACTTTTTTATTGTGTTTACGTATTTATCTTTTTCGTTCACTACATTGTAGAAAAGCCAGCTTCACACAGATGGGTAGTCAAGAATAGAAGTAATGCTTTCATTCTCAACTTAATTGCTTAAAATAGGTTTTGGTTGCTTCAGCTTTATCCAAAGTATGGCTCTGAAAACCATGACGAAGATCTCATCACTTTGAGCTAATTGAGTTCGGCAAATATATCTAGTCTCAATATCCATTTATCGTTAGGGAACTGAGGATTCCTTTCAGACAGAAATGTTTCAATCTCCTTGCGAAGGCCTACAGCTCTTTGAAAGACGTTTCCTCGAGACAACCACACGACATCCGAATAATACACCAGATGTCTGTACTCAGAGCTCATTTCTAAACACATCTGAGTAAATATTCTGGTGTTGAATGACCTTGCTTTACGACCTGAATAACCTCATTCACAACAAATATTCTGACAAGCTCTTACAAGCAAGATTTGCTTTGAAGAAGGCAATGATACGCTTTTACCAGTGGAGTAACTTTATTACATTATTCTTGCACAGAACCCACTGACGTAACTCTAAGGAATGATGGCGTACCATCAATACAGATGCTCTCTTGGAAGTGGAAAAAACATTTTTTTACAATTTTTGCTATGTTATTATCTATGAGGTATCTATAAAAAATGCACTGTATAATACAGGACAGCGTCATTTCCTCAATAATGAAGGTGCCGAGATACCTCACCAAAGATGTCGTTTTAAGCGCGATGAGGCGCCCCTGTAATTCTGCTATAGACACTCGTCAGCATTTGCAGAATAACAGTGTTACTTGCATTATTGGCTCCGTATTTGTTCCTAGTTTCTGTTCATTGAGCATAAGAAGACGCAGTTATCCTGATGCTCCAGTAGAAATTCTGAAACATCCTGTATATAATATGTAGTAACATTTTTGAAGTCACATTGCGACAAATAGAAGTAAGAGTGCACTACATAATAATGATTACAAATATTCGTATATGCGTAGAAAATATGTCTATAAGAGTGGTCGTCACTCTTCTGGCCGTCGAAATACGCTTTTCGCATTTTCCTTGATTTATTTAGCGAAAAGAGTACCATTGTTCCATTATCTTAATTATACTAATTGTAAATATTTACAGTGACAATTTTTTTCCAATTCCCTAAAGATGTTAAGTTTAATTACAGTGACTTACATAAGCGATTTTTCATAGCTTTCCTCTTAAAACATTGCATTTACCGCCGTGAAAGTCTAAAGAAAAAGGAAAAGTGCAACAAGGAGTATCCCGTTTAATAAGTTCAACTCGAGAAAGTCGCAAACGTTTGCATGCTTTCACGTTGCACTGCGTGGGTTTCGAATCTCTCTTTTCGAGATAGTCTGAAAGGCAGCCAAGCGGTTCTTTTCTCTCATTATATTACTCGATTTCTCACATTACGACTGCTACTGCACCCCTCGAATCGATTGCTTAAACTTAATTGGGTTCCTTTACATTTATGCATCTTTCTTTAGTTCAGTTTCTCTCAATAAGCATCGGTCGATTATATAACGGAGTTGTACACGAGCCACACCGGATACGTGGGTAGTTCTTTATATACAATCGAAAATAGCACGTGTAGAAACTTTAATATACAATAATCCTTTATTGTATACTGATTACTATACTTATTTATATATAACGTATGTAGCTATGTATTTTCTGGTATACCAACAATAAAGTTAAAGGAATCAAACTTGCTTTGTGGCTGCAATGAATGACTTTCAATTCAACCCGAAATGTTGCACAATGCGGTGCATAACTTGGAGGAAGTGTGGATTGGTGCTTTTATACCAGCAAAGTGGAGATCATGCTGAATAGTATTGAACATGAGACATTTTTTTGCAAAGTTGTACAACTGCAAGCACAATAATTCTATTAGATTCCGGTTGTCGCTAAAGATACATACAAGGTTACATGCAACTAGCATTTTTTTTGGCAAATTTCAATTAGCAGAAACTAATGTAATCAATTATGTATATTTATTATATTCGTTTTTTTTTCTTACTTTTCTAGCTTTTAAGCTGATGTACTTATTGTAAAATTGTTAAGTTTGCAGTTTGTGCCAAGAAAAGTTTTCGAAACATCCTGTACGTAAAAAGGAGCAAATTCCGTAGTGAAAACAAATGAAACTAATAAAACAATTGGCTGTGAACAACAATTCATATGCATACAGCATCCTAAATGTCGTCAAGCTCAATTCACGACCTAGCCCACCGACTATCGAATAACCCCTGTCAAAACAGAGTAGGCCATCAATTTCGCGGTCGATTATATTCGAAAGCCGACGTGTCGGCGGCACATAGCCGGCAATGAGATGCCGAAAATGATGGATAGCCGAGTGTGCGGAGAGGCACGTGGATTAAATTCGACTAGCCGAACGGTCGCCCTGCCTGTCTCTGTCCGAAACACTTTGTCCCAAATTTGTTTTCGGCGGACTCGTTTGTTTGTTTCTCTGAGGCAAAGCGGTTTTGTGTGGAAATGTCACACGCCGATGCCGAAGCATTAATTTGTCGATATAGACGGTCGACCTACCTAATCCAGAACGAGTCGGCCGAAAGCGATTTTTGCGACCGGCCATACTGCCATCTTTTATTCATGAGGGGTTAAAACGACGCAGGTAGGTACACGGAATATTAGATAATAATGGATTAAGTGAATAATGGAAATCAATTCGTAAATAATTTATGGTTTATTGTATTAACATTCGACGTGTATCCTTGTCGCTATCCTGAATTATTAGTTAATTCGGTTAGAACACGAGGAACGTTTGTTATTGGATTTATTTCCGCGAAGTTAATTTGATGATGTTAGAGTGGCCTTCATGCGTGTTCAAGGGACATAATTAATATTTTACGATCGCCGGCGTAGCATCTATGTAACTTTACCCTGGCGTAAATCACACGTTTCGTGTGCGCCCACATCAGCTACTGGCCGCCGCACTGTAGATCGGTTTTCGAATTGGAAACGAGATCTGCCTGAAGGCTATTTGTCAACACTAAATTGGTTATCGATTTTTCACTCGAGTTATGGTCGAGTCTGCGCAGAGCACTTAATGTGTAAATCAGAGAAATTGGCGTATAAGGTAGATACTATAAACTTATGCTAATAACTCTAAAAACTAAAATTAGGAACTAGTCAATAGTCCATATTATGGAAAAAAACTGGATCATTTGATAACTGCGACTACGCGCTAAAAATAACATATTTGTCGTGCATCAATTAAACAAGCACATTACTGTGACCCTGCCTAATAAAAGATAATTTTGCCTCGCAAAAAAATCAATGTAATAGATTAGTTTATAAACTAATATTTGTACATTTTTCAGTTATATTTTCCGCACTGGCGCATAGTAGCCTTCGAAATCGCAGTTAGGTGGACAAAGGCCAGATCGCTCACCTTAACTTTTCTCAGCGTTTCACGATGATAGCTGGCAGAGCAGCAATAGTTGGCATAAGCAATATATTGCGTTTATTGTAATGTTGTGTTCTTTAAAGTCGATCAACAAGATGCGCTCGTTATCCCAAAAAATGATGGTCATCACCTTTTTTTGTAATCTTGACCTACTTAGCCACTCCATCGTCCCTCCTTTAGACAGGGACAAGGATTATGGTACAGAACCATTGTTTCATCGTCAGTCTCTATTTGGTTAATGGTCGTACTATCGGGTTCCTACAGCTAGAAGCTATATCCGGCACGTTGCTCTTCCTTAACATGTTTAAGTAACTTTTGTACCCACCTTTTTTTTTCATGCTCGCGCAGGATCTTTAAATCGCCAGTTTTTGAAACGTTCTCTTATCTCCTTATCCTCCAGCAGTCTATCATTGTGAAAAGTACGTAGCGTTAAAAAAAGTTGAAACATTACAAAAAACGAATTAAATTGTTTAAAAAAAAAAAACATTGAGAATACAAATATAAATATAAAATAAAAAACTGAAATGAAGGATTCATCCCAAAATTTTGAAATTTATTGATTTGCTTGCTTACAAACATAACATGAAAGTTTAAAAGCAGTTCTTAACACTTGTTGTTTGTTTCGACATGATTTGGTAGTGGTCGATCCATTATTGCTAGAGATGGTATATTAGTACTACTTGGTACTATTACATTTGTTTGATAACGAAATACTCCCACATTTGGTTTGGCATCGTTCTTTTTATAGGAACCAGATTACTTCAGTGTATTTTTAGTTGCCTATCTTTAAATCACTAATCACGTTAGCATACGCAAACGGAAGCAACATTTTCTGCGTCCATGGCAACTCATTACTACAGTGTTATATAATACAACTAATAAGTAACTCACAATCACAGCATATATCTTTAGCAAACAATGATGAGTCTTTCTTCCCTTAGGTAATAAAATCTTAAAAGATTACAACTATAATAAATTAATTCAGCAACTCTAATATTAAAAAAAAATTCCATAAAGCCAGAGTGGTCCAACGACTACTGTTTATACCTGCTTAAATTATAAACATCTGTTTATAGCAGGACTCCATTTATCTTCCATCAAGATCGCGTAAAGTTTTCTTTCCCTTGCAACTACTGCTACAAATTTTGTTTCAAACTTAGGGGCGTAGTTCCCAATTTGTAAAAATGTTTACGTATCCTCTGTACTTCTTAAAGTATTTCTCCTTTGACAATAGTTAACGACAGAACCCAAATATTAGGCGAGAAGGTTCATTGTGATTACTCAAATTATGGTACATTGGTGCATCACCAAAAAGGATAAACCTCCACTAGCCGATCTACTCATATAAAGCTACTGACGCATTATTTAGTTTACAGAAGAAGAGATAATTTATTTTCATCTTTCTTCATTTCAGAGGGAGACGGCAGCGCTATATAACAATACTAATTTTTATTATCATTGCGAACTCGTTATTTGCTCTAAGCGTCTCTTTCTCATTTGAATAATCACATTCTACCTTAACTAACGCTACATCTTTCTTTCTACTTTTACAACCATTTGTGTGTTTCTCTCTACCCGATGCTGCATTAGCAGTGATCCGACAACAGCTTCAGGAAATCAAGTGCGTAATGCGAATTCGCTAGACGCGCACGTTTTCCACCCGTTGTTCGTTTCGTTGCAGTTGTTTGTTACGCGATCGTCTCGACTGTTGGATTATGTAAACCAAGCGACGCTCGAATGTTTTTTTTTTCTCTTTACTAAAAAGTTGAGTGTCTGTATAACACGGCACTCTCCGTGTTTTTCTCCGATTACGTAAGCGTATTGAAATACAAGCGAAATTCTCGGTAAATTGACTTTCTAATTAAACTTTACCGACTTCACGCGCCTCTTGCTTGATTTTACGCTCTTTAATGTCTAATTAAATGCCAAAACGTACCTACCACGGATAATTATGGTATTACAACGTTAGTATTACATACAGCGATTATTGCTAGAGGAGACCGTTGCGCTGCCTCAGTGAGAAGTAAATTTAGTCGTAATATTTTTAGTGAATCAAGATAGAATTAGAAACCCGTATTAATTACTAAAATTTTTGGTTAGCGCGTTAGCTAATGGTAATGGTAGGATTAATGGTCGTGTAGCCAATTATGTACATTCTGTTATAATGACTGTGTTTATTACAAACTAGCTCATTACGTATTCAGTGTCTATATATAAAGTATTTTTTTGAGTTAACATACTCAATACCTATAGTACACCCTCGAACTAATTTATTAAGCAAACTTCAGTAAATAAACGTGTGTTCGGAACATTAACGTGATAGTTTATAAAAGCTTCTAATGAGCTTTGAAGGTGCTGCAGAGGGATATTATTTGATACTGGAACCCCAAACCTATTTCTAGCTTCTAAGAGCGAACCACCTAGTAATGTTGGCTTAATATAGTATCCCTACAACGGACTTGATGTGCCCAAAAGAGGAGCCTTTGTGTAGACCAAGCAGATGATCCATTCTGATCTTTTGCCTAAACCTTCTACCTATCAAGCAAAAATACCGATCCAACCTAATAAAGTCTGTAATTAATTAATTTGTTGACAAATAAAATCCCGGATAGGTAGACAAAGTTAAATTATAGTGACAGTAAAAATAAACAGCAAAACAATTGAATATTAACCAATTAAAGCACATTACTCGGTATTTTAATAAATTGCTCTTGTCACTCTGTATTCTTCATTCATATCTCTTATAACTTTTTACATAGATTTTGGCTTCTTGGACGTTGGACAGAGCGCTCAAACGTATTGTTTAGGATCGTCCCAAATGTGCCCGATTGGACTAAGGGGAGGCTACTTAATTGTTGTTATTTGCACCCCCTGAAATTAGGGGTTAACATTATCATGCATTAGAATGAATCAATCGCCAATGAATGGGGCAAAAAGTACATGTCTTCTACGTATCGCTCTGCTGAACTTCTATCGAGCTAAAACTGCATGGAATTCAAAAGAAATACCAGCCCAGGCCTCCTTAAAAATGTACACAACATATATCCCCTGAAGGACCAGCCAGGGAGGTGCGAGGGAACAACCAGACGGTGTTAAAACTGTTAGATCTGTCACGCCTGAGACCAATAGACAGTCTAGCAAGCAATCTATTATTTTTCTGTTTTAATACAATTTTGTAACGTAGATATCAGAAACTTTTGATTCGTTTTGGAAAACCATTTATTTAAATAATTCCTCTTGTAATTACTTTACATTATTTGTGTCTATTCTTACTCCTTGGTTAAGAGTTAATTTTATGGCACTATGCACAAATAATGTTTATATAATAATAGTCCAAGTAATAGTCGACCTACTAAATTATACATAACACCGCAATACCAAATTAGACATCACAGCATCCTTCTGGTAACAGATCGCTACAATAACTATGATAAACACGTTAATTATTATTATTAAAGGGCGTTCATGTACACAGATGCGGACACACGCTGTGACTGCCACTATGATTTAGGAGCAGCGTGCGTGTCTCCTGCCTGTAGTTGCCTTAATAATCTTTCATGCGGTCGCCGCATCGTTTTCTCGCGGTTGAAACACCAGGACGAGCCTTAGCCCACAGCGAACACCACAAAAGCTTCCGTCCGATCAAAAAGTGCGCGTTAGGCTATTTAAACGCGCCTTATTTTTCTTGTTTTATTAGTACACGGTGCGTAATTTATCTTCTTTTATTGCTTTTTTCATGAACTACGTGCCGGTATTTAATAAAGCCGCAAGAGTGCAAGTTGCTCGACAACTAAAAAATTAGTTAGAAGAGTCTAGAAGAGATTACTTATTGCATATATGTTGGTTTCTAGTATAATTTATGCGTCAAATTAATTCTGATACAATTTTCCATTGAAATTGTTCTGTATACGTATGTAAAGAGGTGAGTTATAGGCACAACCTTGTGACTACCAGTAGGATTCATCGGGCTTAAATCAAAGTTTGAAAGCCCTTTAACTCGTTTAAGTAAAAGAAATGAAAGTAGCGACTTTTTGACTTTTCAAGCACATACTTTCAGTTTACAGAAAGAACTAAATATTTAATCACGAATTAGCATCTCTAATTAACTTAATTTTGTGACGTCACTAACCAAAATTAAACACTTTTCAAGTGTCACTTCAACACACACTGACGTGTCAATATTAACGTGAAAAAAGTAGAATACTAAGGAATATATCCGTTATTTGCAAAAATCGAATATACGAATTTCTTTAAAATGTAACAGGCGATAGTCGTTAAAGCAGGCTAAAATATTTTTATGCTGCCAATTGCCCCAAAGCATTTAAATGCAGGTATAATAAATGAGTACGTTTGTATAAATAAGCATTAGAAGATACAAATGGCAGTGTAGGAAACTGCTAGAAACCACCTCGTTACAATCATAAAAAATAACTGAAGAAAAAATACTGAATTATATTTTAATTCATCAGGTTTTTATTTGATGACTCGCGCTGTACATAAGTTGTGTACTCCGAAGAAAATGAATCCAGCCAGTGGCGGCTAGTACAGTACGGCAGCGAAGCAACAGTTCGATTCTCTCGTGTATTACCGTCGGATATCGTATACACTGGCACTTATGCAACGGAAATACACGATGAAATCGAAGTCTAGTAATTAACCTCCCATTTACGTCACCGCCAGCCGCCACTGAGTGTACAAAAATGACTCGCGTAAAATAACGGAATAACATAGACCAACGCAAAAACCCGTTTACCTTTTATTATTCATGTTGAAGGGAATTCCCGTCTTTCGATCGATAAGTAACAAACACGAATAGAGAGAACGCTCAAACTGCACCAAGGCAAGAAGTATCCGGATAGAACTTCGGAACGCAATAAAATCAACACGTAGCATTACAAAAACAATTGTACCTGATATATGAAGGCGAAAAGCGCTAAAGATATTGGTTTTTATCTTTGATATTCTAGAAGATTTAAATTAAATTATAACATGAAATAATTTTTCGTTAACCTCTCGTTATACTAGATTGCTGCACTACATCTGGTGGTGTAATAATTGAAACATGCAATGACTTCCGTGAGAAGTACCTTTGCCTTTTCGCTGCCGTTTCGATATATACGCAAATCTATATGTTGCAATATCAATCGACTGATTGCCTAATTAATTCTAATTAACGTATAAAACATCTACTAGTAAAGAACTAGTGGAATATAAATGATCTTTAATGCATTTATTATTAATCGCGGAATGGTAGGTTGGACGCTTAATTTCTATAAATTCAATGCAGTCCTTGACCTGAAGTAAACCAATCAAGCAACACCTCCAAATACGGATAATAAATAGTTGTTGTGTTTATATTTGTTTCAGCGCTTCCTAACATCCTTTAATGAGACAATGACTCTATACTACTTACAATTAGTAGTGATAAAGCTGAATGAAATGCATGGGGCACCCTGCATACAAAAAAGATTGGAGATCCTTTTACATTTTAACTAATGGGCTTCCTCCAATATCATCAATGTTTGTTCTACACAATACAATAATAATGATATATTTAGCCACATACCTTTAAGTACAGGGGTAGTACAAGTTCAGTAGATATAATACGAGTCGTAGCTGCGTAACATAATGTGAGCTAACCACAAAATACACTATATACCATGTAAAGGCTACAATGGGGTGATTCATTGGAAGAAACACTGCGTGTAAATAGTTGTTTAATGTAAATTTAAATGATTTGGTATTATTGCATTGCTTTATGTTAATATTGAATGAGTTATATGATTTAATTCCAATATATACAGGATTATTTTCAAAAGTATATATTGTGTGTATGATGCGACAAAAGTAAACTTGGACCTCTGGCAAGCGAAAAAGTAGTATGAGCGGTGTAAACAAGGCTCACTTTCGTACAGGTTTGCTGCGTATCGCCAGGTTTGCTTTTGTGTCATTGTACATATAATTATTAACTGTAGTTATTTTTGTTTTAGGTATGTATCTATTAGGACCAATATACTTGTATGGTGAGTTTTTATTAGCACATTCTTTCATAATATTTCGGCATAATCGCTATCGAATTCTACTCTACTCGACAAAGAGAATTAAAACAAAACACAAAATCCTTTTTAAAGAATTCCTGCATACATAACTGTTAAACAAGCTGTCATCATCTCGTTTATCCGACTTTTTCCGTTCACTGCTTCATAAAACGATCGGAACAGAAGTCATGTTTGGAAACGAGTCGGACTCTCGTAGATGTCGCTGACGGCGGACAATGCCTTCCGTTTTCCATTCCCATGCTCTTCAGGTCACAAATTGGACACGAAAGCGGGGTCCATAAGCAAGCGGTTCGTATCAGAGGGACTTACTCGCCTGTCATTCAAAGACCTAATCCTCCGTTTAATTGTGATTAGCATACAAAAGGACCACTCGATCCGATTACGATTGCATTCGAATGAAACTGATAGGATTCCCGATGAAACATCGGAGAAAGATGGGCAGGTGTACAATCGATATATGCATTATCGGGTAATAAATTGCTCTTTGTTAACGCAGAGAATTTTTCAATATAAATTCGGAAATACGTAATAGGTTTTTTTTTTTCTTTTAACACGTTGATTCCCGCAACTTTGGTAGATGACCATCTGCAGAAACTGCTTAAAATCTACCGCGTTATTGAAAAAATACTGTCATCTGCAGAGTCTACTAATTTCAAAGCGACATTTATGTAAAAACGAGCCAAGTACACCGAACGTTGGCTTTTAGCTTCGATGAGTGCTCTAACAAGCTCATTCTAGACGTTATTATTTTGGATTAAAAAATTTAAATAATCGGGGATCGTTTTATTATTAATATATAATCAAGTGTTTAATCTAACAAAAGATAATTGAAGGACGGTAATTACGAAAACATGCACGATACATAAAAACCACAGAAATCTTTATTTATCCAATTTCTCCATATGAAAAATGTCATTATTTGACCAAATATGACCAAATGTCATAAGAAAAAGTTAGAACAAGTCGGGAATAAAGGGAGGCCACTCAGTTATTGCTATTTGCATCTCATAAAGACAGTCAGTAAGCCTTCTTGCCACGTGGGGCGAGCATTATCGTGGATTAAGCAAATCCATCGCCAATAAAGGGAGCAAGAGGTACAACATATTATGTCTTCTACGTATCAGTCTATTGTAATAGAGCCTCTATCAATATACTAATTCTGTACGAACTTCAAAAGAAACGCCAGACCAGGCTATTACCCCCTCGCCTTGCAAACTCATACAATGAGAAAAGTTACATTGGTTTCCTCCATAGTCAATCTCAACCAGCAGCACCAAATAGGCAAGTTCCTTAACTCGTGTATAAATAAAACGCGACTCGATTGTCGTAAAGACCAGTTTCGAACATGTTAATTTTTGCGATTTTTAACCGCCTGCAAGTATACCAAATTTTAAGCAAGTACTTCTCAAACAGCGAAGTTATTTGACCGTCCCGGGACTTTGTATACTAAGCCTGTATATAAATCAGGACGCCGAAACAAATAAAATCTTCTTACTACATTTTATTCCTTTGTCCTTGATCTATATAATTTCATATAAATTACAAACGCGTCAGTGTATGTAGTAAATAATAATTATCTTTAATTGTTAGGTGTGTAGGTACGATAACGTATAGAAAACATTATTTACTGTGACATATCGCTAGAAGCCAGAGTTAAATTTAGACACCCAAATCAAAGTACATTGTATCAGCGTATTCATACCCAACCGTAAAAGTAATATACTCGGCCCGCCTAACATTTAGCAACGTTTAATCTCTGGTGCGCAGTGCTAGCAAATTAAAAATTAATTAGAGCACACGGATTTACGACTACGCGGCAACTAGCGCCGAGAAACATGAAGTGGTAGGTTTGCAAACTGTGTAACCCGCAGCACACGACACACCAGAACAGTAAACAGGCTGGAAGCTACTCCGCATTAGCGCGAGTCGAATAGAGATGGAGATACGGTCGCTGGCAGTCGAACAATAGGTATAGACTGCTAGCGCGATGCAAGCAGGACAGGCATCAGAAGGAAGTGGGGATGAAACGGTACCGCCTGCCTCTCCCGCCCCTCTCGTTCGCGGGCGGTGATATAAAATGGCCGACCGTAGAGTTCCAAATAAGGTTCCTTTACCTATCATTAGCTATAAGTGTATATGCCGCGGAATTATTAAATAGTTATAGATACCCTTCATCCTACAAAAATAAGTCAAAGTAGTCCGAAAACAGGAGGCAAGTTTTCTATATACGCAGTTCAAAAATAGTAGTTAATAGTGCTTTGAAGAGTTCGCTAACAAGGCTAATTTTATAATATTTTGAAACACTCCATTGTGCCCCACCCAAAACTACCCCCAAAGTACTTTTTTTGTTAGCAATATAACGCTATGTGGAATTCCATTGGTTAAACATTTATTGCGGGTAAAACAAATTTACTTAAAGCGGATTATAGATTCTGTGCTAATTGTAACAAACTAAATTGCCATTACTACGGGCGGCTACGTGAGTAACAAGGGTCTTACAAAAGCGGATAAAGAGCAATAGTATTTCGCAAACAACAGAGCAATTACAACTTGAATGGAAGATGCGAGTGACGACATATTCCAAGAAAGCTTAGGAGTAAATGGATGCGGATCGCTATATGAGACGTGACTGAATTTTACAGAATTCTACTAAGGCATGAGAATTCGGCGAAGGTGCCATTGTTCGTGACACATTATTCTAGAAACGGAAAACGATTTGATTTACCTTGTTATAGCAACATAAAAATACAAATAACCTGAAATAGTTGTTGAAGCAGCCCTCCAATGGTCGAAGTTGCTAAGGATGGGAAAAGAAAAGTCTGTTCGGGGTTTATTTAAAAGAGAAAAGATGACATTTGTTTAAAATATATATATCTATATTTCTTAAATCCAGAAAATAACTGAATAAATGGAAAACCAATTATATGACGGGAGAATTCGCATATGGAGAACGTTCTTATCTTAAATAGAACAATTCGTATATAACGACACATTTAATAGAAAGCAAATGAAAGAAAAAAATGAAATGAAAGTGAGTAATATGGCATGCGCTGATAAGAATAAATAATTATCCAAACAGTAGGATGTGTAAATGCGTTGTTGGAAAGAAAATCCGTATACACTGAAAATAATGCATGTTTTAATGTGACCGCCAAAAAGTCTACACCATATGGGAACGATTTCAATTTCTTCAAAATACTCAGATATGGTAATGCGAGTGGTTTGATATTTTACAAAAAAAAGGAGAGAACTCTCGCTCTAAAACCGGGTCATTATGACAAAGCATTGGGTATGTATTTTATTTGCGCAAATAATATTCGTAAGACACCGCGCAGAATGGGGGGCTTTATTTAAAATCTTGAATTGACTATTTCAACTTAATATATCTGAGTTATCTTGCTGTTAGTGTGTAGAATGTCATTTACATCGTTTGTTCTTAAAAAAAGACAACGCAATTATTTTGCATTTAGTAAATTTATTTCTGGAAATAATAGGATTTGTCGAGCTCTGCAAAATAGGCCTCTATTTCGGCAATGACAATTGCATTTGACCCGAACTACTTTTCGCCAAGCAATTTTTTTTTTAGGAATTTTAGAATTTAGGAAAAAAAAGAAGTCACAGAGGGCAAATCTGATGCATACGGTGCATGGATGGACCAATTCGTAACCGCAACAGGACTAGTTTTGCTGTCGTAATTGTTGATGAGTGGGCTAGGGCATTATCATGATGGCAGAGAATTTTTTTCTTCGCCAAGTGGAACCTTTTTCTCTTTAGTTAAGTGTCGAATCAACCCAATAAATCAGCGTAATACTGTCATTCTCCTCTCCAAATAAACAACTAAGATTATGCCTTGCGGATCCCAAAAAATTATCGCCATAACTTTTCAGGCTGATGGAGGTACCTTCGCCTTCTTTGGTGCACGTTTGCCGGGAAAAATCCATTTTGCCGACTGACTTCTATTCAGACATTCCTTTCAAGTTATCACACGGTTCCGTTTTTGATCAATTGCCATTAGACGCGGTACCTATCTCCCCGATAGCTTTCTCAGTCTTCCGACACTCACATCGATAGCAGATTTCTTCCTGAAAAAGTGTCGCATAGTTAATCTGCCGTTCAATTAGTGGTTTACGACGGTAGATTCCTGCACCGTGACGTTGATGTAAACGCCAATATCGGCCTTAATGAAGGAGTCACGGTTGCTAACTTCAATAACCCCTACCGGGGTAACATACATCCAAGGAGTTATCGTACGTTGTTATGACGCACTTGGCCGAAGACATATACAGGAATCCCTCACCAGGAGCCTTATCGGAAATTTCTGCCCTAACGTAGGCTGTTGTGTGGCAACTGTGTCATGGGATGCTAGTACTTGTTCTCAGATCGTCTCTGCAGAAGTATAGGAAACGGAGTAAACTGTAGAGTACTCAAAACAATACCGATCATCGGACTTGCTGTTCTCCGCAACGAGGAGCGCTTAGCTCTCGTTGCAAACTGTTAGGACTCCTTCCACAGGATAATGGCGCCGTATACGATCGTAGATCGAACCAGTCACACAGAAAAATAATAATAATAAGTTTATGTCCAGGTACGTTGTTATACCATTAGAAAATTATTATTCCCAGCATCGAGGTTAGCTGTAATTAACGCCACGCATACATCGGGCTAAGTGACTCTAGTATGTCCACTCGTCCAAAGTTTAAGTAACTTCCCTCTAGTGGCTGGGAGCTCGGTTTTGAATGAGGAAATTCTTTTTCAATTAGGGGGATATTATAAATCCAGCCAACGACGCTGAGATTCTCCAAGAGTGGAGAACATTCCTATAGTTTTACCACAAAGCCTACGACGTGTTCAAAGACACATTTTAGCTGTGTGAATTAATTTACCTAGATGAGGACACTGTAGAAAAGTGTAATTACTTACAGTTTTGTGTCGTTTGATTGAAAAATCCTCCATTGCGGACCAGTCTTTCTGCAAGCACTTTCTGCGGGATAGTTGAGTTTTCGTGCTTGTAATTAGATAACCAAGTCCTAAGTACCTCCATTTTCGCGCAAGTTGTCCGCAAGGAGCAACTATAGCAAGGGTGAAAGTGGTAGACCCTTACTAATATTTTTTTTATTTGTTTACAAATCATTTATTATTCTCTTAGTCTTGTCAATACTACTGTACAATTTCAAAAAATTTTGCTACTTAAGTTTTAATTAAGCAAATGCATCGTTCTACTAATACGATTCCATATTTACATCATTATAACGTAACTTGTGATTTCAGGTTTCAAATTAAAAGGCAAAAAAAGTGGTCTTCGCGTGCAAATCACCGGATTTACGTCGAAACAACAAATCTCAAGTAGATACTTAATGTAAAATAATTAACTAACAGCGGACTTGTTAAGTATCTTATGACAGCGACTAATGAGTTGAGAAACTCCAGCAATTTGCTTCTGAGTTGCTTTTTCCCACCTCATTTTCTTTTCAGTCGAATTCGTTTACTTTGACGACGAGGCATTGTAATAAATAAAACCTTGCGGACGGACAACGACAAGACGTTTTTATACTGTCCGCGTCTGTCGACCGAGAGTATCGCTAATGAGGTGAAAATTGTATGCATACATATTTTACGCTTGTCAGAACCATGCGCGCTCGTATCAAAGACGTCTATAGTACGACCTGGACTTGCCCTGGAAGTGGTATTTTTTGACAATCGCTTGGTGTCCGGTTTTGTACTCAATTTCTCGTGATATACAGGGTCATTCACGACGATCGATGACCTAATAAATGTATGGTATCTTTGGAAGTAATTGAAATACGTATTTGAAAACTGGGTGAACGGCTCTTAATTTCGTGTCACTCTTTATTCAAATCAAAAATTTAATTAACTAATTAATTTGAACATGCTGTATATTATGTATTTATTATAATAGACCCTTAGATCCCCAAGTTAAACTTCTTGTGGTAAACTTTTTATGGTTATGAGTAAATGTAAAAAAGATTATGCAAGATGCAGTGAAAATTCACTCCAAACATGGACATATTCAACTAGTGAAAAAGTCTTTACGTAGCGAACAATATTTTTGATCATATTTATGAGAAAATAAAGAATCCATTTTATATTATTATTTTCTGGTTTTAAGTTGTTAATAGAAGAGAAAATAAAATGTTTATTTCCCTTTTCCTATGTTCATTTCGTTGCTACGTTTCATTGATTTTTTATCAGCTTTTCAAGCTACCATTCTTTCTTTGTTTTTATTTAGTTAATATTTATTTTTTTAGCTTTAATGTCAATGAAATTATGGCTAAGGAACAAGTCACGTTGAATATTTTTAGAACATTTTTATCAGATTAAACATAAAGTGTAATGCTACGACAGGCAAAATGAGTAGCAGCTTTTTTTAATATATTTGTCTACTCGTTTCGTCTGTTGCGGCACACATTTTATCGGTCTTTAATCTGATAAAAATGTTTTAAAAATATTCAAGGTGACTTGTTCCTTAATGCTTTTAAAACAAGTAAAATCAAAAAAGGAATATGATAAGATGATAGCAATAAAATAAATGCAGGAAGAGAAAAAGAAGAAGATCTCTGTTAACGATCTAAAACTTAACAATAACAATTAATATTTAAGTAATAAACCAGAATCAAGGACAACTGAATTTACAAAATAAGCTTTTGTTTTATCTATGTTAATGACTAATTTATTAGAACACCAAGCAGCTTAATTCAAAATATGTTGTAGAATCTGTTTCAAATGAGTATTTTGTGATTTGAACCGTTACAAGTTTATATCGTTACAAATGGTTTGAATGCTTTCATGATAATTTATGAAAGTATTCAAACCATGAATAAAATGAAAAAAACGCATATGTAGTGTATAGTGTTATAATTAGCAACATCGAGGTTAGCTGCCATTAGCGCCACGCATACATCACGCATAGTGTGTTCAGTATGTCCACTCGTTCAAAATCAAATTCCCGTTGCATCAACAGCTATGCTAATAATTATGAACCGTTATACTGCATCTTGGCCATTTTAATTTTCAGCTGCTGTTTTTCTGTGAGATATAAGCTTTATATCTCGAAAGAGAGAATTTATTAATTAAACGTAGAACCACTTAACTATCTTGTAATTGTGTTTTTTTTCTTTTACAGGTAAGTTTCGATGCTCAACTTCTATGTGCGGTTTTGGTGAGTTTGGAAAGCTTTTAGATCTATTGCGTCGCAAAAGTATTTTTTTATGCGCAGTTCCAGGGTGAAAACCTTCCACAATAATTGGCTTATTAACAATCTCAACTTGTGCTAGACTAAACAATAACTTTTCGTAAAAATGATATATGTAGGTTTATGATTACACTACTGGATAAAAGCAGAATTTAATACGTGTTATATTAAAAATGTTTTGACTCAGATAACACTTGATCTATATAAAAAAGATGCAAAAAAGTGCCGACTTTTTAGTTCATACATGTGTGACGTGTTTTTATATATGATAGTAATATTTGTCATAAGTGGAACATTATCCTCCTTATTAACGAACAGCATCGTACTCAGTATCGTTTATAAATGTATAACACCTAAGAACTAATTTCGTTTTAGTTCTAAAATTGTAGTATTAATTATGTATGTTGGTCTTATATGGATAATTAATCCTCGTTATTCAGGGGATCCGTGGTACTCAAGGACAACGCATTGGCCAGCAAATAAATCAGACAACATACAAAATAATAACGTACGATTTCGAAAAAACTTCTAAAAGAAAGGGTCCGCATTTTGTAACTTTCTGCCATTGATTTTTTATGCGCTCTTCATGTGATGAACAAACATTTTCAAGTTTTAGAATATTATTTGTATTCTAAGTAAAACGTTATACACGTATGAGTTATGCACCAGTAAATAAACTAAAAAAAAACCCACACTTGTATAACTTCTTTTTTATCTTTTGCTTTATGCTATTATTGCGTCGGCGGGTTTGGAATCCCCACGCCATACTTTCCAATCATCTCTATTCTGTGCCTTCCTTTTTAGTTCTTGTACAGTTTTACCCCTTTTTCATTGTATTTAGATTATTCTGTCTTCCAGCCTCCCCACATTTCTCTTTCCATGCATCTTTGTTTCCACTACCTTTTTTTGTCATACTGCTTGGCTTCTTTGTACATGACCAAACCATTTCATTTGTTTTTCTTCTATTATTTAACTGATCGATTCGTGTTGTCTCTAATTTCTTCGTCTCTGCATCCGTCTTGTTAGTTGTACCTGTCTTTTGTATCCTGGGTATTTCATTTTTACATATTTTTTTATCTTCGATCCATGTACGTATGTTAATAATAATAAATAGAAGCGGGCTCAGGCAGTCTCCCTGTCTGTATTTCAAATTTGTTGGATATTTACCATTTATTCTTACTTCACCCGTGACGCGTGTTGTGTAAACGGTCCTCATTACCTCTGTGATCTTTGTATCCACTTCGTATTCCACAAACTTTCTGATATCTTCTCTATGGGCACTGTATCGAACGCGGATTTTATGTCTGTAAATGCCAGATATGTCTCCTTTCCCTATTCTTTAACTCTCTCTGAAATAATTATTTATCGTGATATGCTTTCCACAAAATAATTGGAGGAACACTTGTTTCCATCTCAACAATGTAATAGTAAAAATAAAGTGAATCAAACGATCAAAATATAAATGAAAACCCAGAATAGTATTAAGCATTAACAGCTCAGTATACTGAACACCAATTGTACTGAAATGAAGTATCTAAATGAGTGTTGTAGTTACTATCGAGAACAGCCCGAATATTGGTGCCGTTCTCGATGAAGACAAGTATTCCTTCAATTATTTGGTCAGTGTAATTTTCTTTCATTTCCATTGCTGAACATCAATAATTATTAATGTGCCAGTATGTACGTATGTGACTGCGAATTGGTAAGAGCCACACCTGAATCGCTTACAAATTTACATTCAAATACATCTAAACGGTACACGAAGATTACAAAGCTAAAAAGTACGCTCCTTAGTCACAACGTATCATCAATCAGTAAATATTTACTCATTCAATCGTAAATATTTGATATTCGAATAAAGAAACACTGGTTTGTTATCATATTACGTAACCATATCAATAACAAAATAACCAGATAGTGCTTAATAAACATAACCACGTTAGAAGAAAGTAATTAATCATGAATTTTCTGTATATCGAGAAAATTGTAAAATTATACCATATTTGATGTTGCTGAACTCACATTACCATGTGTGTAGGCAACCAGTAATACACCCAGTCAGTATTTGTAGTATAACGGCACGGCGTTTATGAACATTAAAATACTTTTTTCACATATTAGGAGACAATTTTGGGTTCAAGCAAGGATATTAAACGGCGAGAGGTACAGAGTGTTATACAACTAAATAAAATAATAAAGGGTCTTGTTGTTGTTATATTATTAAGAATAATGAATGCATGTTTGCTCTCCATTTTCTCTATTGTTTAAGGCCATGGATTCCGTATGCATCTTGAATAATTTAAACAATTAGACAAATAAAAATTCAGACGAAATATAAATATTCACTGTTTTTTCCGAATATACCTCAAATTAGAAACACTATTCCTTTCGACTTGTTGACTTTTAAAGTAAAGTAATCTGATGGCTTATTGTTGCATCATCTGATATTCCTGAGCTGCCCATAACACAAGAAATTTGTTCGCAAAATA
>LR737381.1:27814263-27829716 GCA_902655005.2 Marronus borbonicus | reverse complement strand
CTTTTGGATCTTGCTTAATAAGTTTCTTACATATTAAGAGAAAAGTTCAATGTGTGAATTACCATTTTAATCTGCCGACGTTCATTTCTTCCTTAAATAGAAGGATTATCCTTTTAGTTTTGCATATAGCTGCGTAAAAGGCGCCATCACTGACACGTGGTTTGCCAAAATTAATTTTAATATTCATTGAATTTAAATCCAAAGTTTCATTAAAATACGGCAAGTGATTTAGCGATAGATAAGTTTTAACACTGCCAGTCACTCGAAAAATGAAAACACTCTCGTCGAGTCGGTTGCTGGTTTTGATAATGAGGCGCCGCATCAATCGATAATTTTCCCGAGTACTACGAATTCATACAAGAAGTATTTTCGAATTGTTTTACCAATACAGACGGTGTGGTTAGTTACTCGTATGCTTTGCACGTCAATACCCAATAAGTAAAGTATACGTATATATTTAGAGTTTATTGATGATTATATTTAAAGAATGTCTGTCTTATTGATTAGGCTATGCTATTCAGACTGTCGGTAAAGCTTCACCACAATGATTCTTTGTATATACCTCCAACTTTTCAGACATTAAAAAACATACGGTGAGGCATTTCATTTACACGAAAACAAAGTCGTTCTATTTATAATTTTATTTCGTTTGTGGAGTGAATTGACCTTAGCTACTTCTCGTTATTTTCGGCGTTTTGCCAACTTCTGGGTTGCCAATATTTTGAACGGAAACTGTATTAATATATTGTTAAAGCAGGTTTCATTTTCAAATTCACGTACTACTTAAAATAAGTGCATTGTTCTAGCAGCACGTGTTTTATATAGGTAGTGTATGAAGAATTACGTGCGCTTTGTATACATACGCTTAAACTCCTGAATTGCATCAGGAGTTTAGAAAGAGTAGAAATTAAAATGAATTTCCTCAATTCATTGCATACAGGATGAATCTATGCTTCAAAGACAAAACGTAATTGATTGACCAGAGTTCTCATTCTTTTGAACTTAAAAGTATTAGAACATATTTACACATACAATTTAAAAATAGATATTTTGTGGGCATCTATAAGTTCTGGTTTCAGAGCACACGTGTAAATAATTTCATACGGGAATTCAAAAACATACAGTCCTTGACCAAATTGTTTGGAGGTTCCCACACATAATTTTGCCAATTGACGTGTTAGAATTTAAAATCACTTTCTAAATCTGCTATAATACATAAAATTTTAAGGATATTTTAAACTTAAAAGGAGTGAAATAAAAGAATGTTATTACGCTATTTTTCCTCTATCAAGCGAGATTAAAGACTTAAAATTACTAATGATGAGTACTGTTTGTGTGACACTGCTATCCGTGAATGCTATCTGGGCTCTTCAGTTTACGTCACCACCCACCGCCGCTGTTGCAGTAACTGTAGTAACTTCCAAGGAGTAGTTGTGTACCGATAGTACCTGTTTTAACTGCTCTACAAGCGAATACTCGATACCGGACGCAAAATAACAGATACAAATACCGTAGTAAAGATTAGGTACAAAGTAGCGAAATGCTTTTTTGCTACTTTGTACCTTTGTTTGCTACTGATACAGATTCGCGATGTAATTATGCATAGAAGCAGAAAATCAGGTAAAAGATGCTGCATTACAAAAGTATAATTTAGGCTAATTTATCCAATAATCTTCGAAGCGTTTCAATATCAATTTTCCAAATGTTAATGGATGTGCAATTTGAACTTTCTTATCTGAAGATAAGCTATTGGCTAAAATATCAAGAAGCACCTCTCACAGAAGTACTAATAGTGCAAGAACTAGAGATTGCAAAAGAAATAAGTTATAACACTTAATTTTTTTTTCTAATTGGAGCATATTTCACATGATGAATTGTTTTCCTAATTTTAGATTATTTCTGGGATTATTAAAAGTAGCCATTTGATCCAGTTAACATAGGATACGGTTTTATGAAAGTGGTTCAAACCTTTCCCTTGAAGTAGACTTCATATATACAACGCGGTCCCACAATGTGCCCTCCATAGTAACTTTTGAACGGCAGAAACTAGCGGTTTAAAAAAAAAAGCTAGATTTCTATTTTTTTTGTGAATTAATTTATGGTGCTTGCCAGTTTAATTATATTTCTGGTGATTCCAGAAGTAAAGTCAATTTTCTTGTTTTACATAGAACAACCTGTAAATTTTTACGTTTTTAAAAATCTAATCGAGTGAATGCAACGGTATAAACAAGTGTTATATACTTTAGGCTAAGAAATATTACGATATGTAGTAATAAAGGTTTTGATAATCTGTTGCAATTGCTTAGCAAAAGGGCTAAATTATCTTCTGTTGCGTCAAGTTGATTCGATGAGCTAGTTATTAGTAGAGATGACAAAGGCAGGTGAAATCATTATTTTTTTGAAGCGACTAGACAGACTCGTGTTTTATCGACTCTCGGGGAAACTAGTAGGTAACACGAACCCTTTGTTATGTTGCTGCAAAAAAATAATAATTTCACCTGCCTTGGTCATCTCTAATCATAACAATTGTCGAACCGTTAAGCCTTAATTCCAAAAGCCTACCTTTTTGTTATTTATTGTTATATCCTGCATTTCTCATATTTTGGTTCTTTGTTTTCGCTATTATTTTTCATTACTTTTACCTACTTTATTAATGGTTATTTTTGCTCCATTTATTAAGTTGAAATCATCTCCATGAATAAGTTATTACCCTTTACAACTCTTTACACGTTTATGCAAATATCATCAAAAATACCCTTTACCTTATTAATGTTCTACTATTACCACCACTTACACCGGTAAATTTACCTACTTTTTTACGGTGCACTTTGAAATATTTTCCAACGCTTAAGAACTGTAGCATTTCTACGGATATATGTACACTGCCGTTCAGAGAAGTTCGGTCGGTTGGTAAAAAACATGAAAAGGTTACAGAAACAAACGAAACTAAAAACAAAATGCAATTTAATTGTATGTACAGGTAAAAAAGACAAAAATAAATAAATAAAAAGTTATTCTGGCCTAATATAACATACTGAACATTATATTTTTTTTTTCATCGAGAAAACCTCCTTTGCTGTTAATCACCGCTCGAACTATTCTAGGCATTCTTCCGATAAGTTTTGTTAAAACGGATTGTGGAATATTAATCCATTCATGTTGCAGAATATTCCGTAAATGTTCTTGTGAAGTTGGGCATATTTTTCGGATCCTCCTGTCCAGTTCATCCCACAACAACTCTGTAGGGTTCAAATCTGGGCTTTGTGGGGGCCATGTCATTACTTTCAGGGTGTGCTGTTCTTCTTGCTCCTTTAGGTAGTTCTTACATACTAACGCAGTGGCTTTTGGGTCGTTGTCATGCATGAATGTAAAATTACGGCCTATTATACGCAATCCTGATGGCACTGCATGATTCTGGAGTATTGCAAAATAATTTTCTTTCCTCATTACACCCTGCACTCTGCATAAATCTCCCGTCCCAGCAATGGAGAAACATCCCCACACTAACACAGAACTACGCCCTTGCTTCACTGTAGGCACAATGCAGTTCGGGATCACTTTTCGGTTTTAGATCTTCGGACATAAACTCATCGATTTCGCCCAAAAACCTCAAACTTTGACTCGTCACTCCAAAGCACGTGTTTCCAATCATCTAACAACCAATCTAGGTGAGAACTGGCCCACTGTAGCCTTTTTGCTCTGTTGCCCCGACGTAATAAGGGTTTTGGAATGGCAATGCGTCCATGAAGGTCCGCTTGTTGAAGTCGACGTTTTACCAAACTCGCCGAAACTTGTTCTTCACGGCCGCGATTGACTTCAGCTGCTATTTGTGGCGCTGTTAATTTTCTATTGCGTTTGCTTAATAATACAATTCTCAAATCTTCAACTTTTGCTGTTTTCCTATATGCTCCAGGACGAACACGATTTTCTATAGTTCCAGTTGTCCGATATCGCTTTATGATGTCATTTACTGTTGAACTTCTCATATTTATTTTTTCAGCAATTTGCAGTCCCGAATATCCTTCTTCGTTTTTCTACACTGGTAGGCTTGGCACGTGCCATTTTGAAGTAAATTTTCTTAAAACTTTCGCGCAAAAACGACAGATGCACAGCAACACACGTTTAACAGTAAAATGAAGCAAATTTATATCTTTACGCCTGTGATAAATAAACAAGAATGATGCTGCGGTATATTTCCTAAATGTATTGTTCGTTAATAATCCCCAAACGACCCGTTTCAAAAGATCGGTACTTCCGAGAAATTCTTGGAATGATAATAAAAGGGACTTTATTGTGGTTGTCGCAATATTTCCACATTACATAATAATTTGTGGCTTTAATCCCTTAGAAAAGAGTGTATGCTTAATATTTTTCTAATTATATGTATTAATAATTGTATACAGTGTGATATAATAAATTTGTATTGTATGACCGAACTTCACTGAACGGCAGTGTATATCAATTTAATAATGATCGCTACTCTACTTTAAAAACCCAATAATTATCAAATTCATATTCTGTGCGAATTCGTAGAAAAGTGACCCTAAGAGTATCCTCGAATTTGATCTAATCGTAAGGTTATCGGAAGCGATTCGTAAAATAATAAACTTAATCTAGGAAATGATAGGCGTAAATTGTCTTGTCGCTCATCCCGCCCGTCACGTCAAAAAGTTGTGTGCGTCTCAGGGTCAGCCAAAAGTATGTCTCCGATGCACTACTTTGCGAAGTACGTATAATATTTTGTGCGGAAAAATCAAAATCGGAGGTTCAAATTTCATTCGATTTTCGAATTACATCAGATACAAATATGCAAATAATTTTTATAAAGATACAAGTAATTACACGCGTATCCACTTTCTGATCTATCTGTATCTGTGCGTGCGACCGTGTACAAGTTTCAAGTATTAATTAGAAGATAAGGTTTCTTGTATATTAAGCTAAGTGATATTTAGAAAGCATTTTGATGAAACTTGTTAACATTCTTTAAACTAGCTGTTGAAAACCGACTTTCTTTATTAAAACCTGTTTGGTAAATACCACCGAAAGTTGAATGACAGTACTAAATAAATACATGGGTTGCAGTCGAAATACACCTTGTTTTGTGAATAATATATACTCTCCTCTGAAGTTTTTTTGCTTGAATTAACGGTAACTTTTTACAATACACTTTGCAGATTTCTAATTTTGAGGTGAAATATATTTGACGATTTTATTAAATCTTTTGTGCTTTCTAAAATGTCACAGGAACTCCTTGTCGCGGATCAAGTTGAAAAATATCATGTGAGAAGTTTGTCATCGTGCGAATGATGACAAACAGCATCTACAACGTTGAAAACCGAATGTGTTAACTTTTTAGTTCTGCTATACATACGCAGATTGTTCGAATAGTGTTTTTTAAAATAAAACTTTAAATGCTACTCCTGCAAAAATGCAATCGATACGCGCATAAAATGTATATTTATTATTTTACAATTGTTCAGGTAGAAGTAAGATTCTATGATATTTTTACAAATGCGCCCTGACCTCCATTGTCGAAAGGTCACGCACCACCGTCTAGCTTATACTCAAAATATATCTTTAATCGGAAACAATGTTATTCGAATTATTCGAATATGTAATACAATGTTCAACAATCAAATGTTTATTTGAAACTCTAACTCCAAATAAATGATTTTTATTCTAAAACCGCGATCATCCCCTCTGTGTAGTTCTTTGTATGTTGATCGTGTCTGACAAGATCAGTGTAACCAAAGCCATTTTGGGCGAGAGCGTAAAAATGTTGAACGTTTAAATTTAAATTTCTCGTTACAATTTAGAATTGAGAGTGCGGTGGTTCATTGTGGAAGTTCCAACGCTTCTTATTTCTGACACTACGTTCTCTTTTCAATGTAATAAATTCTTTGGAAGATTTCCTTGTTCTGCTGTAATTGTATAGAACGAAGATAGAATCCCCTGGGCTTTAGCTGTGCATAGTTTGTCCATCTTAACTGAAATCCTAAACGAAAATACATATTTTGTTAATTAACAAAAAAATAATTAGGATACTTTTAACCATTGCTGTTTCTAATAATTCCGAAATGTAATTTCTGTTTTTCTGAAAAGTTTGCATCAGAATCACGACTTAAAGCTGCGTACTATCGCAGCATGTAAACAAAGCACGCCACGTAAACATTCTCCTTTTATTTGACGGGCGTACAAATTTCAATTAACTTTTAAATATGAAAAAAAATGCTACGTACAAGTTTGTGGTTTATCTTTAAAGGATATGCGCATATCATAATATCTTTATTGTATATTTGACATTTAAATATTAAATGATGACAATCTGCGATGTATCCTTATATACTTTCCGCAATCCCTAGGCAACAATATTAAATTTAATAGGTCTATTATTACATTCATTATCGCAATCGGACATATCTCGACAATTATCAATAGCAAACAATCTTAAACTCCTTACGTTCATGTTTGATTTTCACTCTGCATTGATAATTCCTTTATTCGCTATTTGTTTAATCTACTTTGTAAAGTCAACATCCTACTGATTCTGCGAAATACATTTCATATACGCGCTTATTTTGCTTAAGATTTAACATTAATTATCAGTAGCAACATTTATGAAGTATGTATCTAGCTACGCTCGTTTAAAAAGTTATATGAAATTGGTTCTAATTGTTATTTAAACCACTTTCATTAGAAAGTTTTCTGCGCGCCATTTTTTTTTTGTTTAGAATATCTTAAAACTGCTATGTATTATTAATTAAGATGTTTGTTACGAATATATAATTGTGAAAAGTTCATACTTATTAACGAAATTAAATACAAGACTTAAGTAAAAAAATAAATACTAACGACTAAATTAACAAAGGATACAAACTTATTATAATATATAATTATATTTCCAGTATTCTAATTCTACAACTAAATGTTTTAGTAATGGATGGAACGATACAGATTATATTATTATATTAAATTCGTATGCTATAAGAGAAAGAAGTACACATAGGTAGGTTTGAAAGTAACAGGAACGTTTCTTCAGATTACTTTACGTTGACTATAGATTATTTAATGTACTTAAAACAATACTTTATAGAATTTAGAAGTAAAAAAGTATCCACAATTTAAAAAATATGTTTTGGAAAACACATACAAGATTTGTTACAAAAATAAGACCTAAAAGTACATAAACAGCCGTCGATTTTCCCACCTGAACGAATGTAAATTTATATGCTTTTGATACGTATATCCTCCTACATTGTTTCAAATTAATTCTAATTTCCCAATTTGAAAAATCAAAACAACTAATCCTTTTTTTACTTAACGCGTCAAATTATCGTAAGCTTAAAAGAACGAATCGCTCGCCTAATGATGATAATTGGGAAACGTTAATAATTATAATTAGAAACAACAACAAAAGCCGGTGAAAGTCGGTTCGGAATACAATTCGCGTAAACGAGATTAGATAATTCACGCTAATTGTCCAATTAATTAATACTACATATCTCCGCGACAAAAGCACGATAACCTGGGATGTACACATGCGAGCGCGATCTTTCCAACAATTATTACGAGTTGGACGCGTGCACGGGCAACCTACAAACGCCCTATGAGTCACTGCGTCGACGCCAGTGTCTCGTAGAAGCCGCTAGAACAGACGAAGACGGTATAAAGACAGAAAAACCAGACGGAAGTTTCCAGTCATTCAAGTATGGCTTTGCAGTTTCATTGTTATTGTTCGAAATAAGTTGGTTCGACAAAGGAAAACATGGTGAAATATCTGGTCTTCATGTACAATAAATTGTGTTTCTATGTAATTAGAGAATCGTTATTATTGTTTTGTTTGGATCCGTTGGAATATGTTTACAATTTATCTATACGCGTAGCGACAACAGAGTATAGTAAAGAACATTGCGGAGGCTTAAAACTAAAGATAAATGTAGTAAATTAATATCTCCTTATAAATTATACTTATTCACATACCTAGAAAATATTTTCTAATAACAATACTTAATTTCTGAAATCTGAAAAAGAATCAAAATATTCATAGGTACTATTTTAATATTTAATGTAATTGACATAATATATAATACGTATAAACTGATACAAGTTAGTAAAGTAGCATACGAATTTTAATAGGATTCTTCAAAATAGAACCAATCTATGTACATAACATATAATTAAATTATATATCTAAAGGAGCTTAACGAACTAATTGTTTCATCTTCGTTTATCATTGTTTTTAATAAACCTATTACTACCCATTTAAAACATATTTTAAACCTATGTAGATAAAACAATTATTACAATAATATTATTAATCGAAATACGTTATTTTACTATATCTAATTGTTTAAATAATAATATTAATGATTAAATAGTAACATTAATTTAACTAGAAGAATTATAACAATTTAAAATTGCACATTTAACTATTCTTACGTGATTTTAGAGCCATATTAAAATTGTATGGATAATAATAATTTGCCTTGATGAATTTATTCCTATCCATACAAGTATTACAAATGAACGTTTTTATAAAAAAATATACAAAAATCTTTTTGTTTGACATGCTTAGGCTCAGGAACGAAACGAATTTCATTATTATCTATTGAACTAATTCCCATCAAATTTACTCGTTTAATATACACGTTCTCACTATAGCTTCCGTAACAGAATACGGATCACAATTTGAGGACGGTCGCCTATCCTCCAGATAACCTTTTTTCGCTTCTGCGCAGCCTCGTGGAATTCGTACACTTGCACCTCGATTCGCAACACCGGCACTAAAATCGTGAATGGACGACGTTTCACATTTACCGGTCAATCTGCGTTCGTTGTCCTTCCCCCCTTTCGGATCGTAGGCTTGGATGTGCCTCAAATGATTTCTGCTCAGTTTGTCGATAGCCTTCTCGATTTCGATGATGCCGTTGTCCTCTCGCATTGCTTTCGTTGAGAAATTCGTATGAGCACCAGCTCCGTTCCAATCTCCGGGCATTGGTTTAGGATCGAAAGTCGCGACGACACCGAATTCTTCGGCCACTCGATGCAGAATGAATCGCGACATCCACAACTGGTCTCCTATCGAAATACCTTCGCAAGGACCTATTTGATACTCCCACTGAGCCGGCATGACCTCGGCATTACTTCCAGCAATCTTAATGCCAGCATAAAGACAGGCTCTGTAATGGGATTCTACGATGTCTCGTGCATATACTTTATTAGCGCCTACCCCGCAATAATACGGTCCTTGTGGTCCCGGGAAACCATTCTTCGGCCATCCTAATGGACGAAGATCCATATCTAGAAGAGTATATTCCTGTTCAATTCCAAACCATGGTACCTGATCTTTGGCTGCTTCCATCGCTTTTAAACACGACATTCTCTTGTTAGTTTCTGCTGGTTTTCCATTTGACTTGTAGGTGTCACATAATACTAACTTGTTATTCCCTTTTCGGAAAGGATCTTTGAATAAAGCTACTGGATACAGGTACATATCTGAATTGTGGCCTTCGGATTGATAGGTGGAACTTCCATCATAATTCCAGATGGGCAATTCTTTTGGTTCCTGTGGTATGAAGTCCAGCGTTTTAGTTTTCGCCCTCACATTTTCTCCGGTCCCGTCGATCCAAACGTACTTCGCCTGACAGATACCATCTGGTATTTCCAAACACATGTATCTCGCCAAGATGGTCTTATTTAACGCCGCATTCGGCGATTCTGCTAATGTCTGGTTCGGCATTCTAGCAATATTAAAAGTATCTCGATGTGTTACACGATCAGCTGTTAACAGTACTCTACGGTTGTTTCTTTGTTTATAAATACAAGTTAAAAATACTACTCTCGCGTTCACTGCGCTAGTATATCAACACAACTTCTCTACAGGCAAACTGTGGAATTCTACTATCGATGTTGCCAGACGGGTTAGTTTTATTGAACAAATCCCCCCTCTTCGGGATCATGCGCCTTGATATGAAACCGTTCGCATATGCTAGTTCACGATATCATATCGTGTAGCGGACAAAGGTCGATTTTCATTATTATATTATTTATTTTGTTTGTGTTTAAAACAAAACACTCGAAAACATCCTATTCTATGCCGTTTTCAACAATTAAGAATCTTGTAAATAAGCCACATGACCGCGTTAATTGCAAGTAATGGTAAATAAGCGGCAACTAGAAAGTACTGGACCATTGCCACTGCATCACCTAATCGAAATAAATTAGAAGGAACATCAACATCATTTGTATAAATGCAGGAAGTATCTATTAGCAAAGTATTAGATGTGGGAACGGAATTTAGTAGTTTGTGAATTGCGAAAGTCACATGTCCAGCAAGTTACCTTCAACGTTCTACATCGCCGTGCAAAAGTTAGAGTTCGAGTGTACAGTATTTAGATCAGAAGAAAGAAAGGAAGTACGAAATATATGAAATACATGGCTAATTCTCATATCCTGTCTAGTACGTAAGAAATAAAAATTCTGCGAAATAATTAGGTCGATAATGAAAATGCATTATATATATACTTTGAACAATTTTAATCATCCTGATATGAGTGTCAGATTTAAATACAATAGATATTTCCGCCACGTGGTCATTACACAATGTAATATCATGGATGTTTCGCTAAAAATTCCCAAAATCTGATTTTAAGAACGGAAAAAAATATTTATGATTTAGAGAAGGCAATCACTAGAAAGTATGAAAGGTTTCACTTTATAATTAATATACAATAATAATAAATATGTGTTTTTTTTTATGCTAAGTAATGAATGCCATCACTGCATTAGTCCGCTATGCCAAAGATAATTCTTTTCCTAAACAATTTAGCTAGGTCCTAATCCTTCCAAATAAAAAATAATGGGAGATAAGCTCTGCACAACAAAATTGTGTCCACACTACAAGCAAAATCTGCAGAAAAATAAAAAAATAGAAAAATAGACCTTAGTGTAAGAAATGGTCCAAGTGTTGTAGATAAACAAAGAAGCGAATTATGAGAATTTCATACACTTTATGAAATGTTAAGATTGGATAGAAATCAATTTCAGGAATACATTAAAACGTCAGTCTAAACGTTCGATTACACAGTAAGTAAAATAGAGTCTCATCTAAAATTAAATTCAACAAACTTTTGCATCATCGCTCCCAAACACAAACTGGTTTGACTTGCACGCACACGTCAACGTTGTCCACTTTCTATCCTGCTCGGGGCAGATGCTATCTAGACAAGCTTTTTGCTAAAATTCATTTAAATTACTGCTCTGCCATACAAGGCGCTTAAGATACCGCCCGTTAAAGAAAGAGCAGAAATTCGCAAAAATCTTAAATTGATTCAAATATCTTAAAAACAAAGATAAATGGATATAGAGAATATTGAAGAAAGTTGACATGAATTGAAGTGGGGTATCCAAAAATGTAATAATATACAGGCTGGTCCATTTAGAAAAACTAATCTGCATCGTTTATAGCATAAACTGAAAACCCTGTATACTTTTACATAATTTTATGTTGTGCAGAACTCGTCTCCAAATACTTTTTGACGGCTTTCTCTTGAAATTAATTTTCTACCCTCGCACTAGGCGGACTATATAGAATGCTGCGACGAAATAAAACCTACTCGAAGTCATCTCCATTTTCCGGGATAGAAATAAGAAATGTTGATAAAAGTTACTATGAATTAAGGAGGGGTATTCAAACACTCAATAATATACTGAGTGTTCAACATATATCTTCCCCCCACACGCTGGGTGGACACGCTGTATAATACAATGTACCAATTACAAAATGAAGCTTTTATAATCTCTGATTGCCTTTTACTGGAAGTGTTTTAAGTCTATATAAATATTTTTTTTCGATTACCAGTAAATTATTTATGATTAATGCTTTTTAACCACTTACCTTGATCTTTGTTGTTAGTTTGATATGACTAATGCTCTCATACAATTGTTAGAAACTCAGTATTCTACGAAGCAATAACAGAATCTTTGTATTTTCTAATTTCCTCTCTTTAGTAGCGATGTTACAGAACAGTTCAAAGGCATATCATAAAATAAACCATTTAAAACTGTGCACATGAAATTTAGAGAAAACTATATCTCTTGAAAAATTAGGTCATTATTATTGTAACTATTATTTTTGTCTCTTACTTAAATATTTAAAACAAAACTTTTGTTTTTATTATTTTTGAGAGAACATTAGCAAATAACACTTTGTTTCGAGTTATTATAGATTAACAACAATAAAAAAAATTAGCAGCTGCAGGAGCTAAATCTCTTGCATTTCATCTGGGTTCGTGGGCCCACGAAACTGTACACACGCCGGCAGTCACTTCAGCAAATTTACGTGCCTCTAGTCAGTACGCGGTCCAGTAAGTACGCGATTACAAAATCTTTGTTTATTTCAAACCAGGTCAAGTTAAAAATTTAAACATAAATAGATTGGTCCGCTTCCAACCAGCGTTTCAGTCTTTTTAAATCAAAAATATTTTTTATCGAAAACAAAGTTGTATTTGCCTATCAACGTCTGGATTGCATTGATAATTTATTTACAGGAACCCAAAATTGCTCCTTTAGGTTTCTAGTTAGATGATTTGAATTTTGCCTTTGTGA
Organism: Marronus borbonicus; assembly: GCA_902655005.2. Taxonomy (NCBI): domain Eukaryota; kingdom Metazoa; phylum Arthropoda; class Insecta; order Coleoptera; family Scarabaeidae; genus Marronus; species Marronus borbonicus. The sequence continues at coordinate 27,817,110 of LR737381.1, read as the reverse complement.
GTATACCATTTTGGAGAAGGTCGAGAAGGTAGATTAATCAAATATCACAAATACTCTTCGCCACACAAATTGTTTCAATTCGGAACAGTTGCTTTGGGAATTCGTGGGTTTATTGTCAACTCTCCAACGGAGTAGCAATGGGAGCTCGCGAATTCCCCCAAGTAATTGTTCCGAATTAATCAAATAACTGGTACGGTTAGGAATGTATCGATATTTTAATTTTATTTGCCTTGTTGACCACGTCAGTAATAACAAAACGACAAAAACAAAAAAAAAAAACAACAAAACAAAACTCCTTCTTAGTACATAAAGACAGTAAAATATTTTTAAAATTTCCTGGATCTTAACTTGATAAAACGGTGAATAATTTTTAAGCTATTTTGTATTCAATATTTTAAATACTTCTTACAGCATTTTATAGAAAAAATACTAGATAACATACTTGCAAAAGTTTGTTCGTACTTATCTTTGCACCGACGCTAGGTATACATGCTTAAAAGAATTTAATTCAGATAATTGCGTAGTGTTTCTCATTGATTGCAATGGCGCAATCGAAAAGAAAACTACATTATCATAAATACACATGAAATGTATGTTTTTCGTGGAAATACGCCATATTTGCTTGCCGAAAGAGATACAAGCGTAATTTTAAGTAAGTACTCTTCATGTTTTCCAAAAATATTCACAGAAATGAATACAAATTAGTCTAACGTGTTTACAAAATTTAAGCGTATTCCAGCGCATTCGTACGAAGGTTCCCTCACTGGAGGACGATATACTGAAACTTTATAATCTGTTCTAGATAAAATTTCAGATAACTTAAGTTTGGAAGACTATTTAAGACTATTTTTAGTACCATAAAACTATCATCAAGCTATATCGTCCTCACAGATCATAGGGATGTTGAACGTCTGTAGTTTGTTGAAGATTATCAGGCAAATGCAATGTGCAAGTCGGTGAATATGCTTCGGCAAAACAATAAGCAAACGAGTCCACAATTTCTTGAGGATTGTTCAAATCAACACCATTAAACGATAGTCGGCGAGGAATACGTGTCCTCCCTTGCCATAACTGCTTAGGATTAGATTTCATTGATGTTTGTATATGTGTAATATAGGATTTGTACGCACTTGAGATTTGATTTTTGGTTAGAGATCTTAACCTACAATACTCTTGATGGTATTTAGGGTCTTTAGTAGACATCCACTTCTGTCTATAGAAATCTTTGGTCTTTAAATTTTTCTTAACTTCAGGTGAAAACCACGAGGGGAAAGAAGATTTATTGGGCAAAAATTTGGGTACTGATTTATGAAATATGGCCTAAAGCATTGTACAGAATTTATCAATACAGGAATCCAGAAAATTCCAGTCAGTCGCTAATATATCTTCATAAAGATTGTGAATGTTGGCCTCGCGAAAATTCTACCGTCGATACTATGCTATTAGGAGAAAAATTGATAGGCTTCTGAGGTGATTCAAATGCCATTATGATACATAGCGCAAGATGGTACATATCTTCTGGTAGTAGAGGTCGGTTTTCATACGGTTTTCGTATGATCCAATTGATAGAAGATTATAGCCACCTTGTACAACACAAAATGGCCGCTGTTAGATTCTTAATTAATAGATTGGTAAATTTCCCTAGAGTATAAGTGGGTACAATAAAGAATTTGAAATCATAAAAAATGTAGCTGCTCTTCTAAAGATCTCGATTGTATTCTTAAGAAAGTCCAATATAGGCATTATGTAAGAAATTTCACGACCTTAATTCCGGCAGAAATCTGCGATAAGAGATTTGTGAAACTTCTCATCCACAGCATTTCGAATGGTATTGGTAAAGTTTGCACATGTCGAGTTATAAACATACGTATGCTCCAGTTCGCGAAATACACTCAAACACCTTCTTGGGCAATCCGGAAGATAAACCCGACATGAAGGAAAAGTTTATACTTTAACGAAACGGGATTATTTTTATTTATTCTACAACGGCCTTTCACAACGTACATATAACTTCTCTCTTCTATTTTTAGTGTTATATAACACTGGGTCCGGTAAAATCTCGAGTCACCATTCGCATGTTGAGGAATAATTTTGTGCACTTCGCCCTTTTTTATGACGATGAAATGGTAGTAACAAAATCATGGAACACTTTACACACATGATTTATAGTTGAGTAGAACTTTTACAATTTTTTTTTCACAAATCCACAATAAAGAAATTTTTCACTCTAACAACACAGTTGCTACCAGCCTACATGCAGCTTTGCAAACGATGTGCTGGAAAATAATAGCAATATGTAGTCGGTTTCTAAACTTCAGTAGAACGAAAAACATGATACGTAACCCAGCTTCCCTTTTGTCCGCCAATTTCCAATGAAACAACAAGTTTTCTATTGAAGTGGTTGATGCATGGAAACATAAACATAAAATTAATCGAACTGAAAGTCGTTTTAGTTGCTGATGGCCGCGAAGCTCATTTGTGAACAAAATTAATTACACAAAGTGGATAACCGCACTGCCTGCAATAAGTAAGTCGGCGCGCATCGATGGTAAATAAATTGCCGACTACTTTTAGCGAATCGCCGAGAAATTGCCGCCAGTAATTTTAATTAAAACGAGGAAAAAGAAACCGGCGACGTACGTGGTAGGAATCCCTAATATGTTGACTACGCTAATGTGTATGGATTGCGTTTCTTTGGAATACGCTGCAAAAACGTATCATACAAGGCGAGCCTCTAATAATCATTAACTCTTTGCGAGGCCACCTATATAAACCTATCCGTTGATATGGAGTGTGTAATAAGTATGGAACAGATATTGCGATCTCCGTTTCTATATCGGAATAATG
>LR737381.1:27772145-27799263 GCA_902655005.2 Marronus borbonicus | reverse complement strand
TTATTGTACTTTGTGTACTATTGTGATATAAGCATATTGCGCAACCTTTGGCGGTTTCTATATGTTTATATTATGATTCTGAGATGCATTGGCAAACTATCAAATTGACATTAGTAGGAAAACTAATACGCAATGAATCGTTTTACGTTACTGAATTTATGGAGGTGTGCCCAGATTCTACATTACCTGCCAACCAACACCTGGGCATTATTAGGAAATCTAGAAATTTTCACATGTTTTGAAAGTTGCCAACCGGTGATGTAACTACTTCATATGACGTGATTACGCCCCTCAATCACCATTTATTTCGGCAAGCATCAGCTGTTAATAGGTTAGTACTTATGTGTGCGATAGTGTATTACTTTGTAAGTTGTATAAGGAAGGAAACAAGTAATAACTTTTCTTTCAGCCTGTGTAAGTGGTTGGGGGCGGAAAAGAGTGTACATGTAGGATGTAATTTGGATTTACGAACGTTTACTCGGATAGACACGCATGGGTGTAATGCTCTTTAGATTCGTCTAAAGGATTATTCGATAGAGAGAGAATTAGCATTCTAGGCATTCTTACCGTTTTTGAAAGAAATGTTCGCTGAGGTAAGATATTTCCCACGGAAAAAAACAGTTTTATGGTGGCTTTAATAAAACCATACAATGCTGAAGCCAAGTATAAATTATGCTTTTCTTAGAAGTATGACTTCTTAAAACCAAAAGTTTCTCTCGAAAATTGCAGCGGAAACCGCATACGCAATAGGATAGCGTTACTGGTGTACTGTTCAAAGGTGTATAAAGGGTGCAGTGTCTTGAAAGCTAAGTAGGAGAAGCTCGTCTAAATCGGCCTTTAGGGCAATAGAGATAAAGGAATGAGACAATAAACATTACATATCAAAAAATACGCTGACACAGGCAATTCCATTTGTTTTAATATGCGATGTTTATTGTCTCATTCCTTTGCCTCTTGTCTCGAAGTTGCACTACGTTTCCGGCCTTTACTTTCACCAAAATGTTTTTTTTAGGATAAAAATCATGTAGGAATAAAGAATAAAAAATATTTTTACTTTCCTTTGCAAGTATTGTATATATTTGTTCTAAGCCTGTTGTTTCCAGGATTATGGCTGGTACAAAACTATAGGCTTTGCTAGGATAAACACGTTCTAAGTTGTTGTTTTCCGAATTGGCACATATTTAAAATTAATATAAAATTTTTTCTCCGTGCATAGTTTTCATATCGGACTTATCCTATAAACAAGTTCGGCTAATTAAAATACTAGAAAATTAAAATGCAGTTTACCTGTAATTCCAGACATAAAGTGTGGAGCATTCATTACCATGATAATTAATACCGGTGATAATTGTTGTGGAAAAGTTCGACAAACGTTCTTTTCGCATATGGAATATCTAGAAATGTTCTGTTGGCCATTAAATGCATTGTTGTTATTATTTTAAACTATTACGTTCCAAACAAAACAAAAAATATGTACAGAAAAGAATCCCAAATTGTTGTCCATAAATTAGGACTTCTCAAATAAGAAATAATTAAACAATTCACACAACACAAACGTATATATGTTAATTAATATTAAAGTTAATTAAAATATACGAGAAAACAGTACAATGCAATAAAATATAGTTATTTATACGAGGATGGTATGAGAAGCACCCGTGTTTGGAGACAGATGGTGCTTCGTGTCTGCATTACCGATTACGAATATTCCTTAGTCGATGTTTATCAAAATTTTGGAAAGATTGAATTGTTTTGAGAGCTGTTGAAAGTGAGCAAGTTTGTTGTATTTGTTCAGAGTCATTAAAAAAGAACAATATCCGTTAGAGATTATACAAATACATCAAATAAATCAAATATTATCAGATTCACGGTATAGGTATATAATAATTAAAAAGTTGTTTACATGTAAGTACACACAGTTACCTGGTATTGTTTTCTAAAATCATAAATTACCTGCTATGAACATCTTGATAATGCGAGACTACTGAAGCTTTATAATCGGAATCACTCTTCTCTTTTCCTAGAATAAGCTGTATATTTTGTTTCACTATCACATATAGAAGACTGAATACGAGCGTTACAAGAAAAGTAAACATTTTTAGATAAAATCCTATTTTATCAAAGGGCCAAATGAAACGAGTTTTCATGTAGGAAATTCAACGTAGATGTATTCCGAGTACCGTAACGATTTCCCTGAGAGCAAATTGAGTTTATGTGAGTGACATGCTGACGTAATAGGTTTTTCCAATATTTATGGATGCAGTACGTCCAACATGCCGATGCAGTTCTCAATTTTCGTTAGGGTACTTTTCTGTATAACGGTTAATTTTATTATTTTATCTTATCAAAGAGGAAAAAACTCCTTAGCATTCCTAATATGTTGAATTTTTTAATTAAATTTCGATGAAATTGTGTATGTTGGTTTTTTGCACAATATCGCAATTCTCAGAAGAAAAAAAAAAAAGAGTTGTGTAAAATTAGGTCAAAATGTAACCCCCAATATAGAAATAATTACTACAAGGATTGTAAATTCATCACTCTTGAATTAGCTGTAACTCCATGAACTCTAACATCAAGAACGGATAAAAGAGGGATCACTGAAAAAGGAATTGAAAAAAACATCAGAATGGATATACGGGAACATATTTGGGCCCACAGCCATTATCTACTTATCTTATTACTTGATTCGGCAAACTATTTAAAACATGTTAAAGCTACGTTAATGAACGTGACATGAGAAGCAATCTTATTTGACCTCTGTCGGTGCTTCTGTCCTATATGATAACAGCGAAACAAATGAATAAGTTCGTCTATATTACATGTTGAATAAGTAGTCATCCTCTTTATGATAATTTTTAATGAGGTGCGTTACAAGTGAATTAATGCTTTTCGGAATCTCTGATCGATTTAGAGTTTTTATATCTAAAATATCAGATCCGAGTCCGTTATCCAATGACACGAATCCAGCTACGTTCTCCGATAAAATTTTAAGCATATAAGTAATACCAATTCAATAACAGCTGGATCTCTTGCCTATCAACATTTTCTATCTTTCAGGAGAAGCTCTCTAAATTTCATAATTTCACTTGAATCACAAATTTTCTTGATTTTTGATGATCACTACTTCTCATTATATGTATGCGTTCGAGGGCTATGTGTTCACCTATAAACGTTTTTTTCTTAAGATATTTTACGGATATATTACAATTCCTAACAATGCCATACAGGTTAAGTAATTCTCTAGACGACTTCAATAAAACAAAACAAAATGCGCACCTCATTTCCATAAAGATGGGTAAACACCAAATTCATTTGACAATTTTGCAGCTGCATACGCCACATTCCCTCCATGTTATTATTGTTGAACGCGACTAACATATCACGATGTATTATCGCAGCGGTTCGCAGTAAACAATTACGTTTGCGATCTTATCGCATTTGCCATTGTCCTTCTGGCTATTACTGTTCTGGGTACCATTTATTGACGTACGGGTACTGTCTGTGCTTCTGGAGTTGAAAAACATTTAATAATCTTCATCTTGTTCTTAGCATTTGAGATTTTCCGCGTTGATGCTAAAGACTTTGTAATCGATCACGTTTCTAAGTAAATAATAAGAGTTTGTCTGGTGTACCTTCATATTGGCAATTATTATAATAGCACTGGACAATTCTTGCTAGTTTAATATGGAATATTTTAATTATTTAAATAATTGTTGCAATTTGTGTAATCTACATACATACATACATTATACGTTGCAACGTTCGCGTCACTTTTGTTTCTTACTATATTGTTTCGCAGATTGCGACAAGTTGTCTGCTTCACGGATTCTATAACTGTTCATAGTGGCATTTGCTACAAATATGAAGGATAGTCTTGCATTAACTTGCAAACTTTACATAGTTTTTTTGTACAGCAAACATTTCTATACCAAACATAACGTTTTACAGGGAACTAATTCATATCACCATAAAAATATTTTATTTTATTTCAAATTGCATCGAGACACCAACTTCATTTCCTCGCTTTTACGGCGACTCCGTAGTTTTCCGATACTATTCGACTTTTACAGCGATAAACGTCGAAAAGGATATAAAATGAAGGAAGTAGGACTCGAGTCCGGACTAACCGTTTACCAGCGAGTCCACTCTATATCTCCCCCGGTATCTCCCGGTATTCGCTTTTCATGGCGAAACTAGCCTAGTGGAGGGTAGTCGACCACATTTATAACCGCGAGAATTTATTACCTACCTCGGAATCCGAAACCTGTTGTGCACTACTTTATAAACTTGTAAAATAATTTTATTCAAGTATCCGGGCGTTATTATATTGGCATGTGATAAACAAATTAACAATTTACATATACAGTAAGACCGCGTTTAATGCTACCCCAATCAACGCCGATTCGATATAATGCAGTTTTTCCTAGAACCCTAAAACGCCCTAAATATTCTATGATTCGGTACTACGTGGCTCCAATCGAAGCCAAAAGAAGCATTGAATTTACTTTGATTTATTTAATCGATGCTTGTCTCTTGATTTGTATAGTGCTAATGCGATTTGGAGTGCTGCTAATCATCGACTTGTTTATTAAATGATTGTATATCTTTGGAATTTAAAGCTGTAAAAGAGTGTTTAACCATTATTCTAGATGGTAACGCCAACAATAGCACTAACGAAAACTAACGGATTTTTATACATCTCCTAAAATAAAATTTTTAATTTTCAGGGTACTATCAGCCAGCTGGACCGTTAATTAACGTGCCACATGGGCATACGCAAGCCCCTACGTTGGGAAAACCGGGACCCCTCTCGGAAACATCTTCTGTGTCGCCACCTCCGACACAGCCACCACCTGCTCCTAGTTCTGCGGGGGATTCCTCAGACAACGATGTAAGTTCTCATTATACCACTAACTGTTCAAAATTTTCTGCTGCAGATATATATCAGTTTATTTGAGTAAATAGCTTATGAATTCTGTTTTTCGTCCCTGTGAATTTTTTTTTTTTTGTCCCTTTGAAAGCTTAACAGCTAACTATATCATTTCTCACATTGCGTAATCATCATTAACAAAGTCATTGGGTGATAGATTTATCGACAATTTTAATAATTATTTTTGTATATTAGCAAGAATTTCATTCAATGAGAGAATGTTTCAAACGCCTTTCTTTCGTTTTGGTAGGGAATTTATTATTTACCATTATATTATATTGTTATTGTTATACAGAGTGTCGTGCAGGAGCAACAAAATAATAATGATAATATAATGTCCCATCTTATTGGAAAAGGCAGCTCATCTTCCATCCTGTTGCATCGTTCAATTCTTGTTAAGATTTTTCAGGATGTTAGGTGTGATACTTTAGGTAAGCGCGAAGATTGTTGCAGCGGAAGCGGTTGAGAAAAATATACATTTACCTGAGAAACTTTTACACGTACTTCGGAGATACATTTTTATCAGGATTATTTTCATTAAACACACGGGCTACGATTTTGGCACAATCATTGTTCTTAAAATAAAGCCTTATTATCTGAAATCGCTCTTCAATTGAATATTATCTCAGTACTATCATAGAGATATATATAAAAATGGTATTATACGCAATGCACCGGTTCCGACAATAACACAAAAGTAACTAAAAAAAGCGTAATGTGGTACCATAGCGACGGTAAATCACAAAAGAGACGTTCATCAATAACACCTGCGGGTAATGACCAGCGCAGGGTGACACCTGCAGCATAATTCAAATTAGCATGGGTTATCCAATCTGTTTTGTACCGTAATTTTTTTTTTTAGCGAATTTCTCAACAAAGAAAGAATGAATATTAAAATGAGGTATCACACATCTTCGAATTTAAAAATTTGGAGGTTGCCACCTTGATTTTTCATCAAAATTTGTTTTTCGCTGCATAAAATTTGATCCGTTTCAGAAAATTTATGAAAGCATTTCTCTTCAAAGATCTTTAGGGTCACAGGAGTCTCTGTACAATGACTGAAACGGTATACGGCACAATCAAACACACATATTTTAACTTTTTCCTTAAATAAGTCGCGAGATAATTGAGGAACTTGTTTGTGTGGTATACATTGCGGTAAATACAATGTGACTTTAGTAATAAAAGTTAGTAAGCAAAGGGGAATTTTTATTGTTTGTTTATCAAAACCGAACCCATTGAAATCTACCTGCATTCGGTCCACCGCTTACAATGTTTTTTTTTTTTTTAGTAAATCACAAACAAATTTTTGGCTGGTTTTGCCTTGTTTTCGAAATGGCTTTTATCTCAGGAAAAAGGTATGGTGGATTTCGAAAAATCAGCTGCCCCGAAAGTATTAAAAAGTTGTTTTTTTGTTACTGTTTATAAAACGACTTAATCATTTTTGTAAAGATTATTCATTTAAAATGCACAATCGTTAAAAGTCTTACTCTGCTAGATTACATTGAAAAATTTATAATGTGATAAAATAATGTTTTTGTTTAACGACCAATTAGGAACGACAATAACTAACATACATAATAAAATCAAATATAATTAATAATTATGATTAATAAAATTTATGTAGCAGTAACAATTCCACTGACAATTGTTTGTAGTTGTGGATGAAGTTTACTAGTGAAAATTTTTAGTAGGGACTTCAAATGCTCGTCACTTAACATTGATCGGTAAATATCTTTTGTATGGTATATTTCATTTTGAAGAATGTTTTTTCGCACAGATAGATAACTCCGAAAGCGGAAATTAATTAAGAAAATTAATGCAACTGATAATGCGAGTGGAAGACTCTTATAGAATTCCTGCAATAATAAGTTTAAATATTTGTCTTTAAAAATATCACAGCACTGCAACCTTCCATTTGAAGTCCTGGGATAAGCGTTTTTCTGCCGACGTTAAGAGTTTTTAAAAATCTTCTGTTCTGTTCTATAGATCTATAAAAAGACATTATTTATTAAGCGGCACCTCCTGGTTTTCGGTTTAGGTTCAAATAGAAAAGAACCTCTGTAGGCCAATAATAGGTTTTAATCCTTAAAGCAAACAGAGCAAAAGCTAAAAACTATATCTCTATAGCTATTATTAAAAGATGACAACCCAAAGGAAAATAAATACATGTATTTATGATCAATTATAAAAGTCATTTACAACTTTTGTCGTCTCTATATATTGCGCATATTTATTTGATAATTTCATATAACGTGTTTATATACATCCAAAGCATTTGTGAAAATGTTTATACATTTGCCAAGGAAATAAATGCCAGAAACGCCATAAATAAAATTAATAATTTCGTTAAAAGTTTGGCAATATAAACCGAATAATTCGTTTGCATCAATATTGAGAAAGCACGTGTACCCTTGCAGAAGCAAATCGAGCATTCAGCAGCATATTACACTTAGCATAGTAATTTATTTTATTTTCGTAACATTAACAAATGAGAATATTTCTTAATAGGAAAATCTCTCGTTTTATGAATCAATGCTACGAAAATATATCGAACAGTTCTGAAGTGAGGTTCTCATTGTTAACAGGTAATCTGATCCTATTTACTGAAGTACATACATAAAACGATAAAAGTTAAGTGTCTTTTCTTAAATGGTTATTCTCGTCTTGACGTAATAAATAAAGATGTAATTCGGTTTCTAAAAAAGTAAATCTAGAGAGCTTAATGGACAAACCTTGGATGTATGTTCAGACCTAAATGTCGCGGTTCCGTTGTATATACGAACAGCACGTTTCTAACGTTCTTTTTTGTTGAAAAGTAGTGCCTGTGCCATCAGATCGTTCGATGAAATGTTTTCGAGGGAAAATGCCGAAGTTATGGAAAAAAGTTACTAAGCGTGCGCACTTAGTAACTTTTGTTGTCTGTTAATTGATTTATATAGGTGTGTTAATTGGTAGACATACATCTAATGCAAACAATTAGACAGTGACATCAAGAAAATAAATTGATGCTTAATTTATGATTTAAAAATAAAGAAGAACTTTTTATAGTAAAACAGCAGAAGATAGCCGGGCAAACCAATGTAGCCACACGATACTTTGACATCCTATAAATATAGCTTTTCCACCTACACCGACAAAATTAATTCAATAAACCACGTTCGTTGGCTTCATGTTGTTAAAGCAACAAGAAAATTATTGCACTTATCAAATTATAAATGTAATAAATACCCATTTATTAACTTGCTTAGTGGAAAGCGAAACAAACTTTAAGGAATTTTCATAAATCTATTCTTTACATTAATAAACCCGTTTATTACATGAAAATATGTGTTCATCGATATAATAAGCAGCCATTTATTAAAATGATAAACTAGCTCATTAGACCAATTTTAATACAAAAATTCTTACATTAACGTACTTTTTTATTGTACTTATGACCCTGTCTTGTTAAGTGTAGTGCGTGGGCAGAAAATAATTCTTTTACAAGGGCTGTGGTCGTTTTTGGATGCGCCCCTTATATATTAACTATGATTCTGAAAACAGTCGAAGAGTTACTTTATTTGTGTCGCGCCTGATTCGTTATAAATATTTACATATTTAAATGAATTGAAATAGGGGTAGTGAAATGAAAACAAAATAAATAATGAAAAATAGACAATAACTAAATCTTCACGAATTTTCTATTCCAATTTCCTTTGTATTAAAATTAATCTATAACGTTTCGTTTCAGGTGATAATCACTTCAGTAACCAGCGCAAAAGATGCCTCACCACCACAACAAGCTTATCGCCTGAGCCAATACCCAGCATCAGCCCATTCGGCCTATCCTTATGGATATCCAACGCATTACTACCACACTCCTCACCATGCACCGCCCTACGCTCATCATGATCTCTGTTATTCACCCAATACGTACCTCCACAAAACTTACCCATACAGAAGGTACCTGGTTGGTCCTCCGCCCAATGCCCAGTACTTCCAAACTTCTCCACCTGATCTGTATAGTGCGCCGCCACCCGCACCGCCACCTAGCGCCACGCAAAATCAACAGGTAGGTCGTAAATATTTTAACGAAATAGTAGTTGTTTTAGCGTGATCTGGTAGAACAATATCATCGACTAGCGCGTCTGTATTGGCAATAAATATTAATATATGTAGGCATCAGAAATTTCGAAAATTAATGTTATTTGGAGGATTTACATATTTATTGCGGTTATCAGATTATGTTGAAAATGAACAAACAATAGAATGCATACATTAATAAAGCGAAGCGTACGATTTAAACAGATTTGGCAATTCTGCACACTTTGGTGGTTAGTTAATTTAACGAAATTTAATTCTTCATTCAAAAATTATAAATAATGATAGCAGAGACTGTGGCGTAGCATAGCAAACAACACAAAAGTATCGGTAACCTCCGCCGTTTCGAGGATACGAATGATTCAGATTCTCATATTCGGTCACCGGTTGAGAATGGAAAGTTGAACGAAGCGGTTCTTAACATTGTGGTTGTGTTTGTTAAACCTTTACTAAAATCGTGAGAAAATATCCAACGACAACCTTTACGTAAAATTTGCATTTTTTCACAAAAATTGCTTTTTTTTAGACGCACACTGTAGACAAGCTACTCGGCCTATTTCTGCGTTTAGTATCATTTAGCGGTCGTTTGTGAAAAGTTAAGACCGCACCCTCGTGTATTGGATTCAAATATACCACTTATGAATATTTAATATTTTTACTTTAGAGTTTAGTTCCTTACTTCACAAAAGAAATTTCGTAAAACACGGATAAGTGGATCCCATAATCTATTTAACAGAACGTTGGCACCGAGAAAAGCTCCGCCTAAATTATTTACAAATTCTTCATGAGAAATTCCTCTTTAGTATTCAATATGTCTCGTATTTTTTGGATACCGTTCAAAAATATACCTGCGCGTGAAACCTAATTTCAGACAACAAATGGTACACGCCAATGGCAAAGTACCTCTTTTTTGTTAACGGCCGTAAAGATGTTGACATATTCTGAGACAATGTTTGATATTCTCGGCATTACTAGAAAATAAATTAATTAAAAACGACTAGAATAAAACAAATGCATATTTAACCGGATAATATTAACGAAACATAAACCAAGAAGAAAATACCTGTGTACTCGTGTAAACGTTGCTACTCGCTTACTAACACCGTAATGCGCCAATTCTGCCAAATGTGGTGACATGCACATGCGATGCAAGCTTTCTTAGTTAAGTTATGGTAGATGTTGAAATTGTTTGCATAAATTGAATTTTACAGATTATTTCCAATGAAAAGTTTTTACTATTTCGTAGCAGCGCCATGCAATTTAGCAAAAAACTGATCTGCTAAGCTTCATTATTTATTTTACTAAAGGACGACACATTTTCGACATAGAGATATGTTTACATAAAAAATTCTAGAACAAATTCTGGAAAAATATACAGAGTGCTCTATTTAAAAACATAGCATGGTAATGTTTTCGTTGATTGCCATCTTACAGACGCTATTTGCTACAAGAATTTTTTCGATGTATTACCGAAAACTCCAAGAAATCAATCTAATAAAATGTGAAAACGTAATAATATACAGGGCTTCCATTAAAAAAATCAAACTGATGCCGTACGCTGAGGAAACAGAACTCCTGTTTACTTGAATAGAATTTTATGGTGCGCAGCAGTTATCTCCGAATGTAACCGAGGAAATTAATTATTTTCAATCATAAGTGAACATTATCACACCATTGATTCCCCTTATAAAAACATGCGCGTCAAATTTTGTCCGTTAATTAACTGGTTTAATCATATCACGTCAATGCATCATATTTACAGTAGCATGTACGAAAACATGTGACTCATAAGAAAAACGTTGAATGTTTAACTGGAGTACCTTGAGGATGTTCGATTTCTACAAAATATTCCGTCATGCAGTCCAGGTGCATGACCGCAACTTTGCGTTTATAAATAAGTTGTTTCCTACGGCTGGTGTAGTACTGTTAGCAACATGTCTCCGAAAAATGCTTACCCACTGAAGCCAAATTCGATTAAGCATTGTGCTATATAAACGCAGTTCGTGTAGTAATTTTGAAGGAATATTAAATTTTATGTGCTATATTGTATCTGCATTATTCAAATGCTGTTATTATTAGGACCGGTTTTCTTGAACTGAATTATTTTAGTATTCTTAAATGTGGCCTCTGTTAATATACCGTCGATTCTAAACCTACCTGCAAATTACATACCGATCAATCAGAATTTTAAGACGCTGTAGAGATTAGCGGCAAATTACTTTCTATAAGTGACCCAAATTCCCTTTCCCTTAACCAATTTCTCTCGTATATAAATTATTATGATGCAATAACAAGTTCAAGTTACCCGAATGCTTACACTCTCAAAGCCAACAAAACAAAAAAAAAAACAAAAAATATCATATACCTACTGCGTTGACTCTAAAGGTTAAATCACGATATTTAACGACAGTTGCGTAGCCGTATTAGACACGGTTGTATACAAATATTATTTCTTGTATTTGTCTAAACAGACAATAAATACTTTAGTTCTTTCTAATTCGATAATAAAGCAAGTAATTAATGATTAATTTCGTATTGCTCTGATTAGACATTTCAGAACGAATTTATTTGAAAAATCTGTGCGTAAAGTCTTCTGAAGATAATTTTATTAAAGAAATCAACGTGCTTTTGCATTTAAGGCTAAACATTCTTTTTTTATTTAAGTCACTAATTAGTGCTCGCGAATCGAACTCGGCACCTCAAGGCTGATAGCCTAGCCACTAGTCCACGCATCACATAACAAAAACGACCTTTTTTTTGGCAATAAACTATGACCAAGTCTGCCAAACATAACAGATTGATCCTTTGCAAAATAGAAAATATAAAAACGACGTTAGTTTTAGCAGATATTTAATTGCCATCATACGTCTGTGTAGTATTAAAGAAGGTTCAAGACTACGTAAATTTGTTACATTATTATAATTTAAAATGGATCTAATACCAGCCCTATAAACATTCATGATGGTAAAAAAAAACATGCACTCCATCTAACTTTTGCAATTATAAATTCGACGTTTAATGCATTTTTTACCTTTCGTGACGATGTGAAAAGCAGTCGATCTTAATCAACAATCGATTATAAGTTCTAGACACTTAACATGTTGACGTATAAGAGAAATATGGCCATCAGGTCTGATATTACCTCTTCTCGACCGAGCGAAAAACAACACGATGGTTTTATTTTAGGAAAATTTACGTTCATTCTTTTATAATTAAAGATCTTACACGTTACAGGTCAGGTGTAAAACATGCCATCTCTATTATTGAGCCTAGGTTGAAAGCGTCGTAAAGTACTGATTCTGGAGCACTCTGTAAATAATTTAATTAGATAATTAGTGATTGACAAACATATTAACAAAATCAATAATTTCTGCTTATTTTGAGTTGTAATGCAACGTTCGTTTCGTTTTATAGGTGGTAACAGCTACTCCATCCGCGGCAGCCAGCGCTAGCAGTTACCAGTCACCACCTAGCGGTCCTCCGCCAGCTCCACCTACAATCTTAGAGAGTTATCCGCCGCAACCTCCACCTGCTCTCGTCGAAAGTTATGCGCCACCATATTATGCCGGTTATGGACCACCTCCGCCGCCTCCGTGCTATTCACATTCGCCTACAAGGTCTACGTTACCTTACATTAGTAAGTACCGAAATAGCATTTTATCGTAACAATCGTTGATTTAACAGAATTTGCGGTGTAAGATGAAAACATTTAGAGACGTTCTTACAAAACCGCTCTTATGGTCTAATTTATCGCATGACAAGTATCCAAGGATGTTCATTTTCTATTTTAAGATGTTGTCAAGTAAAGATTAAGAGAATAGTTAATGATGCATACAATCTTAATTTAGTTTCTATTAAATCTCAATAGTAATTTTTATGTTATTATCGCAATTTGTAGCTTTAGGATAATGTTATAAGATCAAAGGTGATCTTCAACTATTCGTAGAAAGTGTTTCTTAATCTATGATAACTCTCTGACCAGCAATCGATCAGTAAAGATTTTAAGTTGTTCTACATAGTTTTTTCAGAAGTAACTATTAAAAAGTAACATCGTCAACTGACTCCGCGAATTTACAAAGGCAAAAAAGGAGCTCGAAAGAATAGCTTACTCCTACAGCCAGCTCCAAAACAAAGTAAATGTTTGGACTGCAATGATAGAATCCTTATTTCTTTGAAAAGAATTGCTGC
Source organism: Marronus borbonicus (assembly GCA_902655005.2). NCBI lineage: Eukaryota > Metazoa > Arthropoda > Insecta > Coleoptera > Scarabaeidae > Marronus > Marronus borbonicus. The sequence continues at coordinate 27,786,062 of LR737381.1, read as the reverse complement.
TACATGTTAGTTTATTTCATGTGACACTTCTGCAACATCTCTTTTCAAATCAGAGCAATTCCGGGTAGCGCCTTCAATATTCCATTAGCAACCGAGTAAGCAACAATGAAGAAAATGCTTGTTTATTATTAATAAAAGTTCTAAGTAATACGATTTAAAAATGGACGCCACATAAATTATTATATGACTAACATGGATTAGTAGCATAAAATGCAACGACAGATAAAGAACTAAGTGTGCACACTGCTGAAAATAAAAAAAATTCTTAGCTTTAATAGTTATTCAGTTACTTTGTCATACCAACACAAACTCGTATTTACAAAAGAATGCCGAGAAACTAATAATTTGACTTTATTTTCTATTTTGGCTACGGATCTTTAAGTAAAGGCTATTTTATTAACTACACAACCTTAAGTTAACTATGGTGGCTTTACGTTAACTTGTCTTTTGAGTAACTCTTTATAATCTATGTGTAGGTACCTCCGTGATTTTAAAATATGAACTATTTACAATCAATCAATCAATTTCAATTAAATAACTGCAGATCCAAGCTCATTGTTCCTGTATAGTAGAAAGATAGATGTTCAGCCCTCTCAATTGAAAACATGGCAGCTGCACGCAGTGGATCCTCGCCGTTGTGCGTGTAATTCATTTGCTAGAAATTAACAGCTAATTTAGAAGAAAAACTATTCTGCACTATATGATTGGAAATGTACCTAATCGGAAAACAATGGCTCGCAGTATATCCGGAATTAATCTATACATTTATATTCCAATAAATAAACTCAATCAGTAATCAGATTTAATTAAAACCCAATAATTGGAGACACAACAATATCAATTGAACAAATAATTTTGATCAATATCTCACTAAAGCTTATTTTCCGATAATCACAGTTCAACGGCTGAAGTCAGTGTATTTCTCTAACCGCAATATTTCAAATATATTGTTTGTTGCGCCCAATTCAAAATGATGCACATCTCTACGACACTTTCTAGCTATTGTTTTTTTTTTTTTATATTATGCTGTATTATTGTTAGGTTTTACGGTTAAAATCACCCGTTGTGTACAGTTTCATCTAGGCGCATACGCAATAAACAACGCGTGTACGCAGTAAAAATACACGGCTTCTAGAACATTATTAGTGTTAATGTTCACGCCGGTCAAATTGAGCCAGTAAAATAATGTACTGCTGTAGTCACAGTCTGACTTAGAGTATAGAGTATAATTGCATTCGGAAAAAAGAGGATTAATATTTGTTGTATTTACAGTGCAAAAAAAGAGCATGATCACGTATAAGACAAGGAAAAAGAATATGTTTGTGTCGAGTAGTACCTTTTTATAAAAATAAGCTTAGCGTGTTTCTGCGTTTCTCAAAAAAAAATTAGGTAAAAACAAAAGTATGGATATTAGGCGTTATTTTAGTAGCAGATTATACAAGATGACGATGGAAAATGGGTACGTCGAGTAACTTCCGGTTTGACGATTACCCAATTTTACTTTTAAAATTTACATGAAAAATATTTGCTTCTCTAAACGTATTAGGTACCTACCGCACTGGTTAAATATGTATTTAAATGTTACAAGAGGATGTGGATTTAAATTACACGTGTAAGATCTACGTGAGAGATACGCAATGGTACGTAGCGTATTGTACAATCTATTAAGATTTCATACTGTAACCGCAAGCATTAATTAAAACATTGGTATATGTTTATTAAATGCTGTACGGTGTTTTGGTCGGTATATATAACGTCTTCAAGTACCAAAAATTTAATTCTGATTTTTCTAGGGGGTGACAGCTAAAAAGTTCCATAAATAAAAATACCATGTATAAACACGGAACACCCTAAAATAAATATATTTTAGAAATGTGACCTGATGGAAGTTTTTTTCGTTAACTTCGAATTTAGTGACGCAAAAATAACTCCTTTCATCATTAGTGGAGAAAACCTGTAAACTAATGTTATTGGTTCCCGCTGTATAAGTATACGTTGCGATAAAGAGGGTTGTGCTTGTTAACGGACTTATTATTTCCTCAACATTTCTTCACACGCCTACTAGTTCGTATTTTATCTCCTCCATGTGCCTTTATGCTTATGGAATGCTTTTGTCACCCGCAATTTCTTTCTGTGTTACGAGGATTGCATGTAAAGTACCCGTGTTTGGGATAGATGGCGCATTACCGATTGTGTATTATTCTTTAGTAGACGTCTGTCAAAATTTCGGAGAGATTCCTTGAGTAATGTTGTTTTGAGAGCTGTTTATGTCTTCGTGGAATCATGGAAAAAGAACAATACTGGTCAGTGGTCTGATTTCTTCTTTTGGATGGCAAAATGTGTGCAAAAATCAAAGAGAATTGGATGTAGCTTATAAACTACATCCATGCACCTTTGATGACTACCACCACACACTCGTTAGTGGATTCAAGAGTGACTCTTTGATGAGGAGCGGCCAAGTCGTTCCATTAAGGTGACTGCTGACGATATGATCAATAAAAATCATGATCAGACTGCAGACCGACGACCACCTCTATCACTTCACATAGTACGGAGTCGCGCCGATCTATACACGTTTATCAGTCAAGCCACTCCCCTCTCCGCGCTCCACACCAATTAATAGTCAGAAAGGCGAAAGGCTGTTTGTGCAGGTTTCATCTTTGGCGTTGTTTTACAACCTTAATTTCTGATTTGTTTTCTGATGTTTCTGCACTCTCTACTATACGCAAAAAAAAATTAGTCGACAGAATGGATTTTCTCGACGAACGCGTATCAAAGAAGGCACATTGAATTAGTATATATTAAGAAACTAAGAAACACTTTTCTATTGGTTGTCGTATAATTCATCGATGTAATTGTAATGAAATAAAAAAAATTATTGTTATTGTGCACTTAACCCGCATACTCATAATCCGTTTTTCATTAACTTTTATTACCGATATTTTATAAAGCATGGTTAATTACGCATAATCGCCTCCCAACTTTGTAATTTATTCCATGAAAGCTTATTTCATAAAAAGGAATCGTTCACACTTCTCTAGAGGTTTATAAATTATAAAGTAACAAAAAGTACTTGAAGCAGCAAACCATTTCACTTCAAGGCAATTGATGCCTTTAGTGGCGATACAGTTAAGCTGCACCGGAGATCCAAATTAAATCTACAAGAATTGCGTTCAAAATATCTTTTAGAGATTACCCTTTCCTTTGCGAAGGAAGACCTCAGTCTGATAGCGGAAAGAGTCGAAGATGAACAGCGTTAATTAGTAAAATTAATAGCCGGGGCTTAATTCCGAGAAGACCGTATGCTCATGTAAAAGGATTTTCCCGGACGATTCTGTTGGCAGTAATTAAATTTTCCTGAGCACCCCTTTGCAGTTTGTAAACGGTATTTGTGTTCTTGGTGGCCCTGTTGTAATCGCAACCCTTGCGTGTGAATATGTTAATTTAATGGTGTTAGGGTTTGGAAAATCTCAAGATCTTTCAAACTAGCTGTCTGTTGTAATTAATTTTATTTATTTTGGCCGATGAAAGTTTGCACTTAACTAATATGATTGATTTTTACCATTTTTTTTAAATCGCGTCCTTCCTTATTTTTCATTCCAACCATGCATTAACGAATATCAACAAGTATTTTATTTTAGTTCGACCAGTGAATTACTGGAAGTTTACTCATAGAATCAAAATAATGTTGAAGCTATCTGTGCTTTTTGTTGGATTAGATTGAATTAAACGAAGTCATTGGCTTGGTGGCCAATTCTTCCACTTTGCATGTTGTTCGGTCAGACCCAAGTTCACATGCTTCTTAAGCATACATTCTCTTGCGTGCGATGATCATCATATTTTAAAACATTTTTGAAATCGTCAAATCGTCCGAATTTCCAAAGGAGAACTTGTTTTCATCATTTTCTTAATTTTCCTATATCTCTCCAATTAACAATTTCACTTGTAGGTTTCGAGCTATAAGTTTTAGAATGTTAGGGAACTTTGATCCCTATCTTTAGCCTTTTTCGGGGTCATTCGAAAAATAAACGAGATAGGTAAATGAGGTTGCAGAATTCTCGAGTCCGATTTTGCTCAAAAACACGTAACTAAGCCTGCAAAAACGAGTTGCGCTTCACGAAATTAAAGACTGGACAGACTCGTGTTTATTTGTCTCATGAGAATAGGTTCGTATTGCCTACTGGTTTTCCCGAGAGTGGACAAAACACGAGCCAAAGCGGGGTGTGGATATCACTTCTCTCACTTACCCCGTTTGCTTTGCTTTTTCCGGCACTGTATAACGTGTTTTATTAACCGAAATATTCCATATTTTACGTAACCTTCAATGTGGTAATATGGTAATATGTAATTATTCTCCATAAAATGTTGGGAGCAAACATGCATATATTGAGTTGTTGGTTCTCCCATTAATAATTTTAATTGACATGTTTTTTCTTGAGCCACCTTTTCCTGGATTCCAAATTTATTTGAAATATATGCAAAACTAATTTTCTCTTTTGGAAAGCGAGAAAAACTTAGCGAATTATCTCTGCCTTTCGCGTGACAACCGCATTTTTCGCTTAGATCTACAAAAAAGAGCGCAAGTAAAATGTAAATTCCCAATACACAATAGCACTGCCGTTATTTCTGTTTTGGAAATTGTGCTGAAGTTGTACTTGGCCTAATCCCGCATTAATTCCGCCACTTAAATAGCTGCGTTATCAAAAATTCGCTCTACATATTTCATAAATGTAGTTACCATAAACAGTCCCATTTTAATCTACTCTATTATTTCCCTCAAACTAACTGTACCATACGCGTTTTGCAGTAATAAGGTAAGAATGCATTGGAACTTACAAATGTTTATTTGTCTGTATATAAGATATACATATTTCAAATTTTGAATTAATTTGTTTAATTTGAGTTGTTGCGATTATTAGGCCTTTATCTTTATCTTGAAGCCCGACCTAACAACAGTCAAAAACAAAGATAGAGAGCATAAACGTCTTTGCTTTCCTACAAAACTCGCCCAACGGTGACGTAATTGCAAAAAGTTTATCCATTCTCTTCTGGAATATATGCACAAATTCCATACGTTAATCCGGTACCTATACACAAAGCGACATCCCCTAGCTGTCTACTGCTCCAAGATAACTCAACCTATAACGAGAAGAGCAGATGTTCCGTATTGTCGCTAAAAATCTTACTCTAAATACACTTTATACAGTGCAAAAGGACTGATAAAACCTTCCTTCCGTTCCTCTTTTCTACCTGCCCATTTGAGTAAAGCGTGTAAAGGGAAGTTTTGCAAGTTTTTATGGTGGGGCAACGATCAGTTCTCGATTAGCATTTGTTATAATGACATCATCGACATCGAAGTCATCCAAAATCGGCCATTTAAGAGTAATGAATAGCAGCGATAAACTAATCTTGATAAGGGTTATCAGTGTAACGCTCTTTTCAGTCATATTTCGGATCTAGTTGGCGTTGACAGCATGCATTTTAAATATGGTGAGTCTTTTTTAATACGAAAAAGCGTGTGCAAGTAAAAAGGTTACGTAAATTGTAAGTGTTCAGTTTATAGATTGATTAAACTGAATATCTCGTAATTACATCAACTATGTTGTAATCACCGAAACAATAATTCAGCATAAGTTCGATGTGAATCATCTTATATTGTGGTAAGCAATAACATTAATAGAAAAGGACTGTGTGAAGATTTATGTAGGTTAGTTCCACTACGAAAACATGTTATTGTTGTTCTGCAGTTCCGATCCCGTGTTGCTTTTTTTTTGGTTTATATTTTTCTGTAACTTAATTACGACTACCAGCATGTAAAAAAAAAGATATTTCTCAATGCTTATAACGTCAATATTATTTACGAATCAACAAAAATTTCAAATTAGCATATTTTGTTATATACCTACCTTTGCTTATGACCGGTAAATATGAGTGGTATCATGTTAGTATCGGCACTGTGCCACTATTGTGTTGGTATTGTTCTCAATAAGTGTGAAAACAGCCTATAATGAAACTGAAAAAGATTTTCTGTCTGCACCGGCTGCTTAACGTCGATGATTTAGTATTAGTAAATCACCTCCATATTATTTCAATTTATTTGTAAATGGCTCAGCTAAGAGCAGCTCCTGAAACGAAGTAGTATAAATGAGCAAAAACAAGAAAAAACGGAAAAACTTCTAAGAAGGGGAGCCGGATAAGCAAGGAAACAAGTTCATTGAGATCTTACACCATGTATTCATTGAATTTAACGTGATTCTTTTCGAATAATCCTGTGCGTACAAGATTCCGTTGCGTATACGATTTGCTTTCTAAGATAGCCTTAAGATAATATATTCTTCATTTTAATAACCAAATTCTACTTTGGATACTTTGTTCTTATTAACAAATTATAAATCAATAGTTCTAATAGTAAATTGTTAAGGTAGCATGAATCGTTTAACTTTGTGATTGGCCAGATTTAAGCGTGCCATCAATCTTCGTTAACCTGGAATCAGAAACATACATTAAATATTAGCTGCGAACGAATTATCTTTATTTACGAACTTGCAAGTTGGTAATATGAAAATATCTTCTTTAATACTAAATTTGTATCTTTAATTAGGAATTAGGAGTATGTATATGACTGATACCTCGGGAGAAATTTCATTTAAAAAAATATTTTATGAGATAAGATTTTTCTGGATAAAGTCACTTGTCAACATCACCCCCAACGAAGTAGTAAACCTGATAAGGAGGTATATTGAAAAGACATAATGCATATCCTTACAAACGAATTTGTGTGGTAAGAGTGGGACATGCGCTGGGGGCTGAGGGCGGCACAGTATTACCTTATTCAACCGTCATTAAAATTCAAGCAAAGGTACAAAAATCAAAGTGTATCAAGATGGTTTTATTCTACGTTAGCAAAAGTTTCGACATGGTCAGTTTCCGTCTCATTTACATAGAATCCATCTAAAATCGCGATTGTTGTAACAAGAGGGGGGATATCAACAACCCATAGTTTAATGCCAGAAGTACGAGCTACCAAGACAGCAGCTTATAAAAGACCTTATTGAACATCAATTTCAATTTCCCACAAACATAATTCAGATTTTAAGAACGAACGAGAGAGTCTTATACGGGAGCATGATTAAGTTCATTATGCAAGCATATGTTAGAACTTAAAGTGGTAATTAGCGTACCAGAATATCCTCCATTATAATCCTCAAATAAGTTAAATCATTATTTTCCTGCTGTATCAATTACTAGTTTCTTGGTATTTGTGGTATCCATTGTCCTCGAATAGCCTTAAAAAAAATCTAAGATCAAGAAAACAAGAAATATATTCCATTTTTTTAGGATTTTGCGTTACAATTACAAAGAAATACATATAATCGATCGTTTTATTCCACTTACAAAAGACGTAAACGACTAAGCTGCTCGGTATTTTAATTAGAACTGACAATTTTTTAATTAAATTAGTTAACGTGCAAACAAGTCATTATCTATCAAGACATTACTTGTAAGAAAATTTGTACAATACTTCGTTTGATTGCTTGGAATGGCCTAAATTCAGACGTGAAATAATTGACAAGAATGACTGACCTTCCTTCTTATTGGATAAACCGTAATTTGAAACTTCGACGAAATTCAATTTATAGTTACATCTCCCGGAAGATTTGAATGAATTCAACCGTAACAATTGTAAGAAGTAGACGAGTTGAAACTTTCTGAAATTTCGCTTGCGTACTTATCCAGAGTAGTTGATAGATGTAGGATAAAGTTTTGAGCTATTTTAACAAGTTAAAATATTTTGTTTCTCGTAGTTGCAAAGTAAACGTTTTCTCCAGATAAATCAATGGAATTAAGTTCAAATTGGCGATTTTACCCAAAAAATTAGGACAAATGATCATGAATATGAACACTGACTATGAATATAAAAGAATCGTACTCCATATTATGAGTAGGGAACATTGAATTAGTGAACAAAACAAATGAATGTGAGCTGTATCGTAATCATGAATCATTATCATAATATTACACAGTCAATACATATACGAAACGAATAACAAAACACAATAACTATGTCACATAATATGCGTTGTGCAATGTTTAATAGCCATCATTGATACAGACGAAGGATGTCGATTTATTAAATTTGCTGTGTACAGAATCTTTATTATAAATAAAAAAAAACATTTTTGTTCTTAAGATTATGGGAACATAAAAGAGACCTTTTGAAAAGTAACAAGATATTAAGTTAAAGAAAACCTTTTGACAAGGAGGAGCGAAATTGTAAAAAATATAAAATCTTGCCTTTAGCTTGTTTTGAAAGAAAAAGTAGGAACCCAGGCAGATTATTAAAACACATGTGCGCTGGCACTGGTAAGCATAGTGGTGAATACAATGCGCATAAGGATATTTAATTCTTATTATATCCCTAAACGCCACCTATCCTTAGTTCGCCGAAATCCCAAAAAAATACCTCTCTATTCTAAAATTCTAATCTAAAATTTTATCTTGCATTGTATTTGAAGTTCCTTTAAAAACACAAGCATTGTTTGATAAATGCTCTCAAAGCACCAGATCTAAATTAACGGAAAAATCGATTAATCCCCTAAATATACCACGATATTCAGATTTTTCAGTAGTTTCAACAAACGGTTTAATACGTTAAACGTTTTAATATACCGACCGGCGGGAAACAAGCGAAAAGCTGTACCGTTGAGTGAAAGAGTTACGAAGAAACGCAGCCGTGTATGCATAAGCGACAATCTGAGATCACACAAGATGGAGGGTATGTGAAGTTGGCTTTGATTTTTTTTTATTTGAAAATATCAACGTTTTGTGCTGATTTGTGCCGTAAAAATGTCGGCAGGTAAAATAAAAATGTAAAAATCGAATAACAAGATGTACAAAAATGGGGGCTGCTCAGACAGTTATTTGGCAACCATCGCACCAATTTTTCGATTTTGGAAAATGTAATAATGGCAACGTTTTGTGCTCGCCGTGTACTTATTTGCGCCGTAAAATTGTTTGTTTGATATGGCTTATTCTCTTGTAAAATTTTATAAAAGTTATGTAAGTAAATAAATCGTAAAACGTTGCCTTTCTTGTTGCACAATATCTCAATAATATATAAAAAAATGGATTTTCCAGAGCCGCAACCTGTTATTCAAAAACAACTTCTCTTTTTAAGGTACAACATGGTTATTTAAACAATTAATCTGCAGTAGAACTGACGCAAAACAAAGTAATTACAATACCGAACATATTGAAATTCGTAGAAAATAAAAAAACCATTGCATATTCAAATTACATGAGGATATTGTTCAAAGTATGCAAAAAATATTTCGTTAGGTAACGAAATATGTGGTGTGCCATAGTTATAAGTAAACACACACATATCAAAACACAAACAAAATATTTAATTATGTAATATTTTGCCATTAAACTTTTTTAAAAGAAAAAAAAACCATTCAAAAGAGGAGGTTGTAAAATTGAACCACTAAAAGAAAATAGCTAGGTATGAGAAATATCATTCCCTTTAATATGTAATTTATTATACCTTTCATTACCTAGACATTTAAGAGGTATAATAGCTAGCTAAGAACTTTACCTTTAAGAATGCTCCTAAAATCACTTTCTGCTGGTGTTTTTTTAAATAAATTTAAAGGAAAAGGAAAAAACGTTTATGAGAAACCTCTTAAGAGCGGTTTGTGGGTTGAGTTGAACGCGACGTTACAGATAACGGAACTTTAGGCGGACCTGGCCCAGGATGAATCCTAGCACCTATTCTTTAATTATTTAATTAAACATTAAAGTCATTGATTCATAATGAGTGTATTAACTGGAAAATGTTTCTTGTTACAGATGCAACATATCAAAATTGCCCGTGCCCAATTCAGTCGTGTCCAAAAAACGTACATACTGGACCTCTTATTGGTAATAATAAGAGGTCGAACATTTCTTCTATTACCAAAGATTCCATTCTCCTGCAACCGGTGGCGCTGGCGCTGCCGATGGAACCGGCCAGCGCTACTGGTCCACCAAGCCCGGCTAGGGGCTCAGCAGGCATGCCACCGCCCCCATCTCCAGCGGGAGCTACTTACCAAGCACCGCCAACACCGAAGCATGAAACTCCCGAACAGATAGATTTTAAATCGACGGAAAAGCGGAGAAAGCAAGCGCGGGTAGGAAAATCTGCAGTCAGAGAAACTTTGCAGCAAAATACAATGCTTCTAATGTGTCAGGAACAAGAAACACCCAGCTCTTATATTAACGGCGTTAAAAGAGAGGTAGAAAGCCCTAAAGAAGAACACAAAAAAGATGTGGTTCAAGAAGAAATCATAGTGTCTAAAGTCGAGGCGACCAACGTCGAGGAAAAAGTAAAGAAGGTTATGATTACTATCCAAGAAACAAAATCAGAAGGCATCGTAGAACCGATTATACAAGTGCAATGTTTGAAAACCGAGGAAAATGAAACCTTTACGGCAGTAGCAAAAGAATTAACCACTGTACCACCTTCGCCTGCCGTAGAACATCTGGAACCATGTGTAAAAACAGTCGCGGAAAATGTTAAAGTCAAAAACATGAAACGAAAACCGTCAATTACAAACAACAGCATTAAGGAAGAACCACTACCTAAAAAAGCGAAAATCGAAAAATCCGCTGGTAGTTATAAGGACCTAATCAAAAAAAGTTATACAGCAGTACAAATTAACAACGGCAAAAAGAAGCTGTTGTCGAGAAATTTGGTACAAAAATTACCTAAAATACGTGTTAAGAAACCTCAAAGTAAACGGAAACTAAGTCCATCTAAAGAAATAGAAAGTAAGAAATTAAAATCCTCTAAGCCTTTGACGGTCTCTAATCACAATTCTAAAATTACCTCCAAAGACAAAGATAAGACTTTTGTAGAATCAGATTTAATAGAAAATAAAGAACCTCCGCAAAAGAAATGCAAGAAGTCAGCGACAGTCACCACAAATAAATGCAAAAAGATTGCTCCGGTAGTATTGGACAACCTTCTAGCTAGAAACAGTGTCGATAGAACAATAGAAAGTGTGATAAGTGAAAATACCGCAAGGACTTCGAAAAACGGCGCCATCTTACGAACAATATCGGAAAAATGTATCAGTGGAGGTGCAAAAGTTAAGGCAGAAGTGAAAAAAGAACTGGTAGTTGCTAAAAAGGGTAGTAGTAGTAGTACAGCTGGCAAAAGTGCTGTGGTGAAAAATAAAGTAAGTGAATGCAAAAATGGTGGTGCTGCTAAGCGAAAAACGAAATGCAAAAGTGCTGATGTAGTACCTCAGGTGGTGCCCAGAATACCTAGGAGAAGTCTACCTCTACCGAAATGGTCAAACGGTTGGGAGTGGAAAGGGGAACCGTTTGATGGAAAAGTCTTCTTAAACGTACGTAAAATTTAAACAATTGCTTATTTATCTCTCCATTTCGAAGTAATTTTTATCTAAACATTGTTTACTTATTCTGTCGTAAGGAGGTATTATCAATTTCATACATGAATTAAATCAGATTCATTTGTGAGAAATTGCACACTTGTAGTTTTGCCTGCCAAATAATTAATAAGTAAGACCTGCGTAGGTGTACGTTTATATACGGAAATATTTTTAGTAGATATTTACTTCAGTTTGGTTTACATGTGCTTTGCACGATGGACTTTACACATGGTCTTTGCACGAAATATTGCAATGCCAGCTTATAATTCAGATAAACTCAAGCCAAGCTTTTAACTTGTGCGATTGCAATTAAAATTCAAAGTAATGTTGCTAGAGTTCTATTATAATTAACGACCACGCACGATGCACGTTCTGTTTAGAATAATTAACATACTAGTGTGACTATGTTACCATAAATGATTCATGGAAACATTTTCTTGTCAAAGTACACCAATAGTAAAAGTGATCCGTCTAATCAAATTAAAAAGCAATCTCTAAACAGTATCTTGCTTTTATCTACCTCAATTTAATTTGTATTATTCTACTGCTTTACATCATAGGTAACTTTAGTTATTTCCCGATGATGAAAATGTTTTTCTATCAGATGAAACAGATGACTGTATATTCAAAACACATGCTTTACCGTGAGCACAGTTATGAATTTAGTTCCAGATTTATATCTTTGAGGCCTCTCCATTAACAGTGAGAGTTATAAATGTATTTTATACACATTCAATTCTCTTTTATTTACTTATGTTTTTCCTTTCATTTTTCATGCAAAGTTATAAAAATAAAAGACGGTAAGCTTTATAAATTATGGTGAAATTAAATTATGTTTCCTTAGAAATAAAATTCTCACAGTGTATGAGTGAAACTTAATAAAATAGAAAGGGCTAGATTAAGAAATGGTGAAAAATAAAAGAAACATAATTACAATTTTTATTTGGCAGAAAGAAAACTCGGAGAATGATATGATTGAGGCTATAGTAGATCATTAATTTTAATTTTTTTTTACGAAAACCATTAACGTACGTGCAAATGTTGGCAACCGTGTTGTAATGCGTGAGAAACACAGATCCCAAGACACCCGACTACTGCCAAGAAACTTCAATTTTACGGCAAAAATTTACTTTAATTTCGTTCAACATTCATAGAAAATTTGTGTAAAAAAATTCATCCCGATTTTTCAAATCGCCCAATAAATTGCTCACGATACTGTTCTTTAACTCATAATCTTGCCAAAATTCTCCGTTTCTTTTGAATACGTGGTGTATGATATTTCTTTCAAACGTCAACGTTTATTTAAATGCGCATTATGTAATTCTATACCGTCATCGTTGGATTCGCCTTTCCAAAAACGTAAAAAGTCCATTTAGAATAACAAAATTGCCATCACTTCCTGCGATACCGGAAATGCAATAATTGAACTGGCAGTAACACCAATAAATGTTAATAGAAATCCATCTAATTCTGCCAAAAACGATAGCTGTTTTTCTTCAATAATTAGAAACAAGTGAGGACCTCATTGTACAATTTTACCATATGGTAATAAAATGGACACAATTCCGTTAAAACGTTTCTGTCGTCATCGTTTATAATAAACTACGTTAGTGCGATTTTTCTTTATGTTGTAGAAGCTAGGCCCCGGGGATAAAAGTTTTGTGCTACGATGTTAGTATTTTTCTAAACATTGATATTAGAGCAAAGTATATTTACGAATTCAAAGGATTGGTGCTACGTAATCCGCAAATACACATTCAAAACAATAGATAATACGAGATATGAGCTTTTAAATTAATTTATTTCATTATCTAGAAACAACCAGATTTTTTAATAAGAGGTATAACAATATATATCTATTAAAAAGTACGTTCCAGATATTAAAATTTGGTGTAATAAGGGTTATTAACATTATAATAAAGCTCTTACTAACTCTCTTTTTGAGTGTATCCAGTATGAATGCACTCAAAAATGCGAGATAGCTAGCAAAAGGTATTAATTCACTAGATATCGAGAAGAAACTAGTAAAGACAGCTAACCATTATTCAAAGACCTTGAAATATCTTTTCTATCGTTTGTAGGTGCATACAACATATATATGTAAAATTATTCATTACATCAGTTTGTCCAGTCCATATTGAATTTGCAATAATTTGAATGTATGAACACTTTTACTATAAAGTGATCAAAACCAAAGTGTTTTCAGCAAGTATCTAACGTATATTTGTCGTTTCACGTGCAAATACAATTAACAAAAAATAGTTAGATATCAAAAAAAGATTTGACTAAATAGCGCAAAATTAGAAGGAAAACGTATGTGCCTGCTTTAACAAGGTGAATAGTAACTATACTTTGTAATTTTAAAGATAAATTCATAGTGCGATAATTTAATATTTCAACAATGCAGAACTTTGAATGTGTGGCACAAAGAATGTTAACAAAGATATGCAAATACATTGCCCAAACATCAAGTAATATA
>LR737381.1:27696517-27771745 GCA_902655005.2 Marronus borbonicus | reverse complement strand
CCTCTCGTTGACGAGGGTATCCACTGGTGCGCTGATAGCGTTCTCGATCCTAGACAGGCTCTAACGTCCTATATCCTAATATTCTAGTATGGCGAAGCATCTCCGCGAACTCGAGAGATTGCGCCCGTATGCATGGACATTTTTCAAGGCGTTTTTTTCTTGTTACGACATCTGATTGCGGCCATGGCTTAAATTATATTGAAACGTAACGGGATGTCTCACAAGTTCATAACTGACCAAACTATCTTTTTAAACTTAAAACACTTAAATAAATAAATAAATAAATAAAATAAAGTGTTCTTACGAACCGAGTTACAGGATGTTTTGTGTAAACATTTAAATATGATTTTAGCCCATTGTTTTAATACCTTCTGATATTTTTGGCCCATACTTGGGAAAAAGTAAATAGTTTTCTCCTATGGCTAAAGCGTACGGTAATGATAGAGACTTACATACTTCCTCCACGAGTAACGCGCTATTAATTGAGCATTTAAATTCTCCATTTAACCCCCTGAAACCTGACCAACGATTTGAAAAACTTTCTGAAAAGTTACTCGAATTAAATATGTCAAGTTGACAAATTACGGACTCATTCACCCGATCGGCCTCAGGCGTGAAGCGTGTCTCATGTTAGCCCTGGTGTTCGCTGGGATTGTTAGGTATTCTGTTGTTTATATGTGCATATTTACAAATATTTATGGCACAACTTCAAGGCTAATAACAATAACAACAACAACAACAACAACAACAGATGACTCATAATAAAAACTTTTCTTGTAGCTCGCGTAAAGACCTGGAATAGTCTGATGTTATTTGCACTAATTAAAGTCGGTAGTTACTAATCCCAGCATTTACTATAACTCACTAGATTAACAGCTACAATAGTTAGTTCACCATGCAAACGGGGTCAATAATTACATGATGATAATCGCACACAAATATGTATTGCAAGAAAAAATACATAAAGCTGCAAATATAGCAAAATATCAACAATCCCACGTCTAGACAACTTGATAATTACATTAAATTAAAGATAAATATTCAAGGTAAGAGTACTACTGTAATAACTAATACGTTACGTATATATAGCTAATATTATATTGTTGGAATTTAGATCGTATTAGCACTGAAGCTAGATACTAATTTCAGTTAGTAATATTTACCTTTTTCATAATGACTTCAAGCATTAGATCACAAAGTAGCAGCATTCAACAATAGGCATTTTACGTGAACAAATGAATACGACAAATATGGTACAGAGGTAAAATGAAACCAAATAAAGACAGTGACTCTATTAACTAGAAAAAATTCCACTTTTTTCCAATTGGAGATCTCACCAATTGCACCGGCAACACGTGATATGTAGAGTAGTATCAAGATTTCTCCGTATTTAATTTATAGAGGTAGACAAATCAAGGTTACGGCAGTCACACCTGATTTTCTCTCTATCTCTTTCAATCCTTTTTTTTCACCAATTAACCCACCTTGGTGATCGTATAATCTAAGTAATTTTTAAGTTTGACTGAATTACAGAAAGACGTAGAAGAGGCGACACAATTTACAATAACGCCGACTCAACTTGTGATTATAAAATTCAAATTAATTTACTTTTTTATGTGAAAGTATATGAAAAGAGAAGGGGAAAAAACAGGAATGTATGCAAAACATCAACCATTTCGTTAAGCACAAAAAAAAACTCATCTGCTATCATTAGGTTAATAGCATAAAAATACACAAATTATATGAAGAAGATTAATTATTAGATTCCCCAAAGATGTTAATTTGATTTTAGCGTTTTATAATTGATTTATTTAAGTGGGATATTGACATGGAAATCTTATGGTTTTTTTTCTTGATTTTATTTTGTCTCCAACTGCGTTCCAATTGTTGTAAACCCTATTGTGAAGATGATGACATAGTATTTAGAGGATGATCGATACTGCAAAATATACAGAGTGCTCGATATCGAATATCTAATTTTGCTGAATTCAAACAACAGAAACGTCGTTTTTTTAAATAATATATTTTCTATATCCACCGTATCTCTAACATTTTTCGATATTGTGAACAAGTGGTTTCTGGTGTTAGCATTGTTTGGTTACAATGACGTTTTTCAACTATTTATTCGAAATTTTGATTCCAAGTAGCGTCGTTCTGTCAAAGGCGGGATTTGCACTTGGAAGTGGTTTGTGGTGTTAATATAGTTTAGTTACCATGGCACCAATAAACAAAACATACTGAGGTTGGTAACCTTGGAGTGTTGATTTTGTATTTTTCTAAGGAAGCACTTATATCTAAATTTAGGCGATTGACAAAATTTGAAATATTTCGAACTCTTAACTGTGGAACTGTTAGAAATAAACATATCGCACATGGGCTGCAACAGTGTCATAAGTAGAAAAACAAATTTCAAGAAATCCTGGACTGAAAATCAAAAAACAACTAAGTACTGTGAAAATAAATTTTGTTGTTGTTCTGTTTTGGTACAGATCTTTATTTAATCAAATAAAATCATCAGGCCAAAGCTAATTTACTCTATTTTCAATCAATTACCACAATTATAAAATAACAACGTAGTTGGCTGACTCGCTATTTTCCGATCAATCAGTATATATGTACGGAAATAATTTTGAAAGGTACCTCTACGATGCTTATTATGTAATCAGAAATTTTGAGCTTCCCACTATTTACACATTAGGCGCAATTTTATAATTCCAATTAATTAATATGTTTACAACACACTTCTAAAGACACGTTAGGTACACATTGTTCTGAAAATTGAAGGTTGCGTAAAAAAACAAAATTACCTTAAGAATTATTACCAGACATTCGCAGCAAAGCAACTGGAGAACGTTGCATGTTTACGAGTGTAGGTACAATAGTCGATTAATAGCTTATAATGAGAATCATGAATATTTAAACAACGTACTAGGTAAATAAACAAATTACGCGTGTAAATAATCGATGCGTAAGAAATTATGTATGACCCGAACGTGATTGTCACAACGCAATTAATTAGAGTTACTATGAAAGCTTACTTTGACGATATGTCCGGCAGTCGTTGTGCTTAATTATAATTATTTAAGCAAATTACCCTTACCGAATTTTATGTTTAGTATTCTTTTTCAAATTTAAGCCTTGTTCTAAGTGAAACTGCGCTAAAATTAAAATTATAACGTCGATGTTGATTTCCTGATAGAGATGGGAATATATCTGCGTTGCCTCTGTTCTTGATATCGTTGTAACATGGCTATGCCGGTCAAATTTGTTGTTGTTTTCCATTAGGTTTGAACAAAAAATCTTTCAAAAAACAACGTCAGGGAGATCAGGCTACAGTATTCCAGTTACTACATGAACCACCCCAGAGTACTACAAGGAAAGAAAGTTTGTCTTCGTTGCTATACTCTATATTGGGTTACCTCCCATAATCAACCAAATAGTTTTTTTTTTTTTTTTAGAAAACAATCTGTTTAATGTACTTAAATTGTAGAAACTAGAAATTAATGACGTTACAGATGGAATAAATGGAAATCTGTAATAATATCATTCCTGGAGATGGAAGTGTTGGTGTTGTGCAGGATCGAACGCACCAAGCCTGGAGGATAACCGTTATTGACAAAATTGACACAAAGTTTCTTCAAATTATTAAGATGAAATTGTGGCTCCTTTGCGTGTTTATATAGAATACTCTCGCCATTTTCAATAGCTTCCATGATACTATTCAATCTGCCTTCAACTCTATTAACAAGTTTTTTTTTTTTTTTGTGGACACCAGCTTTCTCTGTCTGCAACATATTTTTAATAACATATTTCCACAAAAATCGACGTTAATTTTACACTTTGTTGCTATTTGTGGACACCGGTTGGTCGCTGCTACTACATAATAATACATCGACCATGTAAACGTATAGAATACATCAAAATATAAAAATGGTATCGTATTTTTTTTCCTGAAACCAAAATCTAGCAAGTACTTTTTAATTATTTATTTATATATAAAACAAATAAATATTTAATCACCTATACGTACCGATAACCTGCATTTAAATAAGCGCTTTAAACTTGGGGGGAACTAGTTGCCGGAATTAACTCTAGTAGTTTTCTTTTAGGTATAAACGGCAACTGACTATGTTAAAAATAGATTGTAGATCAAGGATATAGACCTCGAAATTTTACATTAGAATATTCGTTCCTATTTATATCCATTTCTTTTAAAGTGTATAAAAACATCTTTCAATAATCGTTTTGTTGGAATATCCCGCATACTGTAAAAATTGGCGTTATAATTGAATTGCAAAATAAAAGATCGATTTATCTCGATAAGACGAACAATAATTGAAAATTGTGATAATGTAAAACATTGTAATATAAAATGATCAGCGTACACCCTGTAATTTTAATAAAATCCGCATATAAAGAGCTCCCATTTTTCTCTTCAATTCTGTTAAAATCTATGTCAAGGTTCTGATGATATGTAATCTTATTTTCAAAGTAGTACTACACCAAGGATAAAATAATACCGCCTGATAAAATATAATTAAGTTTAAATTGCTTAAGCTTGCCTATACGTCGTAGATAATTGATGCAATTACACATTCTTTATTTATACTTAATGTTGTCTGTGCCACGTGCAAATGATAACAATGCTTTCGAATTTACAGAGCGATGAAGCCACTGTTGTAAGGAAATGTTACCCAACCATGGTTCACATGGGAGGGGACGTTATAGAAGCTCGCGATTGCGTTCTGCTGAAAGCTGGACAAAGGAAAAGTGATTTGCCCTTCGTGGCAAAAATTGCCGCGCTTTGGGAGAATCCTGAAGATGGTAAAGTACCATTATTACACAATATATCGATTTAGAAGTCTTTGCTTATATTCCTTTGACTTCTCAATTAAGTTCTTACATATTTTCAGTGCTTGTTTCTCCTTCTTCATTCTGTTAATTCTCATTTCTCCCACCTCTTCCTCTATTGTGTCATTTGTAATCGTATCCTTTGGCAAAATCTTTACTGAATTTGGAAAAAATTAAATTTTTATTTCAATTTCAGGTGAAATGATGATGTCCCTGCTGTGGTATTATAGACCTGAACACACCGAACAGGGAAGACTGCCCTCGGATCAACGAGATGAAGTTTTTGCGTCTAGGCATAAAGATTCGAACAGCGTGGCTTGTATTGAAGATAAATGCTACGTGCTGACGTTTAATGAGTATTGCAGGTAATTGCTACGAATATATAATCATGTCTTAAATGAAAATTTATAATTTATGACATACGTTGTTAGGTCTGTCAACAAATAGTATGTTTTTTTTCAGTTTACCATAATAATTATACAGGGGTAACGTGAAATTTTGTTTATTTATGACTTAAAAACAAATGAAAATCTGATAACAACATATATACATTTTTACGTGTGCAATACACTCTTGGAGTTTAATCCATTCCCCACCGACTCACTCTGTATGTCGTATACGTTAAACATTAAAATCTAACGTTATCTCTATTTAATCTAAAATTATTATCTTTTACTACAAATGCTAAATTTTAATCAATACCTTTTATTAGAAACGCTAAATTTTAATCAATATTAGGTTCAAAATCATCGGGTGATGCAATAGTATACATACCTAGCTTTATGATGTAATGCGTTTAAGAATTTAACATTGCTTTCACGGAACAGGATTTTAATGAATACGATTCCAACAATACAAAGCAGTAAGAGGTGTGCTCTAAACAATTTTCCGCTATTTCTTAATATAATATTTTTGTTGTGAAATTCATATCTTAATCTTACATATCCTCAGAAAAATGAAAGAATCATCCGTAAATAATTATCCAGATCTTAATAATGTGATCACTTTATTTTATTTCCTTTTGATGTAATTTTAATTGACTGTTGCAACCAAGATATCATGATTAAGTAAGTTGTTATCTGTTTTGTTTTTGGTTCTTTGTATGGTATGGCTTGTGCCAACTGTTTGATAAACTTACCATAGATTCCAATGGTACACGATTCACCTAATTTAAAGGCCTGAAATTCTGATCATATTGATTCAATTTAAAAGATTGTTAGAGGTGATACTACAAAAAAACAATAACATAGATGGTTTGGTTAGTTATTTAGTCAACCACAAACATTCCATTCAGATACTTTGGAATCCAAAAACATTCTAAAATTTCTGTACCCCGTTCCAAAAAAAAATGTATTACAGCAGTAGACTACTTAAATGTGAACACTGCAGGTTCTTTTTCAATTTATCCCAAAGTACTACCAATAAAATAACTTTTAAACCAATTCATATTCTGCTTTATGTAACGGCAAAAATATTCAATTAATACATTGTTTAAATTACAGGTATAGAAAAAACTTGCGAAGACTTGAAGAAGGTATGGACGAGGTACCTCCGTGCATTCCATCTGCCGAAGCTTATCCGAGAATGTGCAGACAACCACCAACGTCGACTGTTACATCTCCAGAAATGGTATTCTTCTGTCGGAGGGTGTACGACTTCCGACAGAAAAGGATCGTGAAGAATCCGAGTTAATTTAATTTCGAATATGTCGCGTATAATGTTGTCGTTATTGAATGAGTTATTTGAATCGGAAAAGGAATGATCAAAGCGATTCTGATTATTTGTATCGTATTGCTCCATGTCAGGTACATACCTACATCGAGGGTAAAATCACACAATACTTAAAAAATTCTAACTTTAAATTTAAAAAGGACATTGTTATATCTAGACGTCAAATTCGCACAAAAAAACAGGATGGAATTTCTTTGATTGTTCTGTTGATAAAGTTAAATGAGGAAAGATAGTCGGAATTAATTTTATAAGTCAGTATTTCATTTTTATACGAACAGATCGAGCGATTTACAGTTAGTATCGCTGCAAACACGATATACAAATGTTTTGTCATAAATTGTTTACTAGCACATTACAGCACACTTTATAGTAAACTTTGAGCTGAAACGAATAAAACAATTTTTAAAATCTTAAAGAATCTTCTCGTAGGCTACATTTAATACAATAATACTGCAGCATAGCCCGCATAGTTTTAAAAACAGTTCATTTGTAGTGAATCGTTTATTCAATAGATAGCTTATGTTACACCTGCATACCCTGGAAGCATGTCAAGCAATAACTAGCTCAAAAATCGATATAGTTGTAACTAATTCACAAAAAAGCCTTCAAAAATATACTCACTGCGCGGTATTTCTAATAAGGTCATAGTGCTGCATGCAAACCAAAGATATAAATGGGAGTCGAATACGCTTCAAACTATGCACCGAAAATAGAACTGTATTTGCCATAAACGTTACCTCACTTCCCTTAAGAAAATGCATAATTTCAATTTTTACACGTTATTAAGTTAAAAAGGATCTACTTCACGGATATATGTACAACTGTAGCCGATACATTATAAATTTTTCGAAATTTGTTCTTATATTATTTTTACGTCATAGTTTCATCACTGTTGACAATTATGTTTAATGTATTTTAAGCTCTTAATATGATTTTTTAGCAAATATTTTTAAAGAATTGACTTTTACGTAAATATAAGTGCATCAGAAAATGCTTACAAACGGTATCCAGCTTTCTGAATGGCAAGCTTCTATTTCTTGGCATTAGAGGGCGCCACGAGATGCCTGACTCGTCGTTTCGAAGGGAAGTGATATGGACGGTGCGGCAATATGCCCTCTTCTTAAGTCGAAAATCAAACCATGTTATAACGTCCGTTTTCCCGGTAGATAGCACTAGCTAGCGAAACCCACAAAATCCTTCTACATTACCGATAAAAAATTAAACTGAAAATACCATTGCGTTCGGATTTTATCCAGATTTTCAAAATTATCCTGGATAAGGTAAACTGCATCTGGTATCCCTCTGCCTGAAGCTACCTTCGTTTTTATGGAGAAAAGCAAAGCTTTTACGTCAAAGTTTCATTGGCGATTTGTTGGATTGACTGACTAATTTTCATCTAATAAACGCCCAAAAGTAGCTTATCAAATTTTTAAACTTAGATGTATTCTTCAACATATAGGAGTAATGAATGATGCACTGCAGAAGAATAAAAAGCTCCAAGTGTAAAATAGGTTAATTAACGTGTCTGTAAAAGCATCACATAAGTTTTTCATACTAGTTTTCACTAATAGCTCTTTCATATGTCCCGTTTTACAAACTATATTTGGATGCAACTGATATACTGTTATCTAGAAGACGTTCATTCTTAGAGTACGTTTATAGTTGAGCTGCGATACTCAGTAAGAGCGACGAAGGAGCAAAACCATAGACACGGGTGCACGTTACGAAAAGGTCCAATGTTTACCGTCCGTTTTGCTCACTCGCCGCTGTTATCGACTGTCGTGGCTTCACCAGAAGGACACCAATATATGGATGGAGAGAGAGTGTATGTGGCAAAAGAGCTATAAGTCTAAAGAAAAGCAAAGTGGAGTTGTCTTCCACTGAACACACACACAGTTGAGAAAAGAGATATTAATCTAATGCCAAATATCTTTCTGCGCAGCGCAAAAGGAAAGAATTTCAATAACAAGCGGGTGTTGTTACTCTGAACTGCTATTTCCCAAAATTTCGACATATATCGCTTTTCTCACCCATGTGCCAATTTTTGCAATGAAAGAGGCTTAGTAAAGTACCTAAACTACACGAACAGTATTCAGATAAGAATAATGTTGAACATACTCTCTAGTCTTTCTTAATTTGCATTATACAATTTGTGTAGATTCTAATTTGATCGCTTGAATTTTTAAATGTTTCCCATTTGAAAACAGGCACTTTTCATTTACCCATAAAATGCATTATGACGGCTCATTGCATACTACACTATGACCTGAATTGTTGTGTGGCAAATAAATCATACGCATTGTTTACGGCTAAAGTAAACTTAAAAAAGAATTGTACCTGCGATATTTTTTCTCTTCCTAAAATTAGCTCCTTTTCTAAAATCAGCTGCTATTGTATTTGCAAATCGTAAACTAAGTAAATAAATCTGTAGTATCCAAGACGTTTATCTGACTAAATAGCGAGAAACCATTTATTTAATCAAAACAAAAAAAAGGGGATCACATGGAGAGAGAAAGTATATGGTAAGATCCACGTGCCATCAGGGTCTTTGGAGTGTTAAGCTTACTGCACATCATTCTAAAGCGAAGCCTACTTGTTTTAATTATTTTACTAACGTTTATATCTGTGAACACTTGTTAAATAAAAAAAGATAAAAGTGTTTACTTTTTCGTAGACAATAACATACGTATTACGACAATATAGGTTTCCATTTGAAATAGCCTAACACTCGGAAGGCATTGGTGGCATTAATATTAAACACTCTCCCCCTTCATATGATAACATGTTTATCTATTTTTTTTTTCGAATAAATAAATGGTTTCTGGGTTATTCGGTCGTCTCAAGACAAACGAATCACCCGGTATGTTAACTGATTTGCAAGTTATAATTCTAAGAAATATAATAAATTAAAACAGCAACAAATACCGCCACGTTGCTATATTGAATGGAACGGTACAAGAAATAATATTTGTGCTAGTAAAATAAATTTTCTTTTTTTTTAAGATATGAAGCTAATTTTGATAACGTTTACCTAAATACAAAATAATAACTTCTTTCAAAAACCTTTGTATATCGCAAGAATGAAGCATGTAGAAGTTCTTACACTTATTCTCCTCTACATTTACAAACTCTTATGAATAAGTAAAAAAAAAAACAGATTGGAATATTTTGCGACGGAGGAACCATAATCAAAGTGAGACATTCACAATATAGGTCTTTCAAATGTGAAAAAAAAAAACAAATGGATAATAAACAAAAATATTATATTATTTGATACGTATTATAGATTTTAAAAAAATGTACTACATATTGTTGAATAATATAATAAGAGAAGGGAACATTTGTATCATATTAGTTTAAAATAAAAATGACGATGAAGAGTAAAAAAAATTAAAAAAACCTTGTATAGAAAAAAGTATAGATTATATATATTTAAACATGAGAAAAATGAATCATATTTATAAAATAGTCAAGTAGTTGCCGGTGTAAATGGTGTGTGTGCTTACTAGGAGAAGAAAAATAGATCGTCAGTGTTGTAAAATACATTTTTGATTTTAACATTTCTAACTGGTAGGCGCAAATAGTTTTAATATTTTGAAAATTACATATTCATTGCATATTATAAATTACAATAAGGAATCATTTTATCTACAGTGTAACTTTATTATTGTAGGATATATAAACTTTTAACATTAATTTACTACCTTACGCTAGTCAACGAACTAAGTCCACTGTTAATTTTTAAAAATGCATTTTTAATACTGTAATTTTTTTTTAGAGGTATTTAATCCTAGCAGAGACATTCCATATATGTTATATAAAAGGATTTCAACTTTATGTACATGAAATGAAACCAGAGACTACATATAAAAAATTGCTTTCGAAATGAGAATTGTTCTCCAAAAATATTAACATTCAATAAATAATAACATCCAAAGTAAGCTTTTTTATTACATTGAAGCAACATACATTACGTTGTTGATTGAATAACGTACAGAATACTATTAACTTTTTTAAACATTTGATTAACGTGTTGCATCTCCATCTCGGAAAGGCTTAAAGTTAAAAATATAATAATGTCGCAGTTGCTTAGATGAGTGAACGAAAACTGCGTAAAAATGGAGAAAATAATAATATCAATGTTGGTATTTGAAAATATAGTTGAAGTCAAAACCGCCCCAATTTAATCTAGAAATAAAGCAATGTGCTCTAATTTATACAAAGTATTTTTGTAATGAAAAATTTTAAAAGGCATGAAACATGCTGTTATAGCTGATTACGCTTTTAATAAATTCTTAAACTCCTTTCAATCTAAGTTTTTCGTAACGTGTATATCCTGCAACTAATAAAGTTGAATTTTAATTTGGATTCCATTTACACCTATTTGCGCTCTACCGTGTAGCTGCATTGATAAAATAAATGCTGTGTTTCCGAAAAATCTAGTTATTTTGTATTATATTCTAGTTATAAATATGTACCTATATATAAATACTATTATTTTTTGTAACTGCTTAAGTAGTCTACTATTTTTGTAGTTTTTATCTCTTTTTTATATAATCTTCATATATCTATTATTATTATTATTAATTATTGATCTATTATATAAATGAGTAATATATTTTTGTTTGCTCTTGGAGCTCTAAAATCGTTAATAAAATTCATAGCCAAAGTTAACATTACTTTTTCTTATTTATTATTTTTTCAACTATTATTTTTATTAATTTCTCTTTTAGTATTAATAATTTTGTTCATAATTAATTGAAAGAAGAAAATGTATTTTCATATTAACGCCTACTTAATAGTTGCAGTCCCATGATGATTACTATTATTAATTACATAATTATACGATTAATTGTTTGATGTATACAATGATGTCAATTTTTCAACAATATCGATTTTAATCTTACATATAAGACCAGATGCATTAATCGAATAACACAGTATAATGTCATATGGTAAAGTATGATTTTTTACACGTTTACGTTGGATAAATTGATTCTTTTACATTAGGGCGAAATAACAGATAGCTAGTGAAATACGAGAACCACGGAACCAGGACAGAGGTCCATACATGAAAGAGCATATAGAAACAAAAATTACACCTCATATTTGATTGTTCGATAACAATATTTTATTTTGTCACTCATAATTTCGCATAACTACGACGCGTTTACCTAATAAGTATACATTTTCCTTTTAAATTTAAGTTGAACCAACGCCTTCTAGGTGCCTTCCTCCACTATCTCATATGATGCTTGTTCTTTGTCAATTGCCATCTTATTGTTTCATTGTCCATACTTCTTGAATAAATGTGTGAAAGTACAAGAATGTTGGTTTTATTTATCTACCTTAATTACCAATACATACAGGTAGTTAATGAGCAAAGATTTGTTTGTTATTAATAAGCTTAGCCTGTATTTTTAAATCAATAATAAAAATAAAATTCTATAATTAAAATGATTTTAAAATACAAAATTAAATACTAGTTAGTTCTTGTTCGTTAAGCTTTTAAAA
This sequence comes from Marronus borbonicus, assembly GCA_902655005.2. Taxonomy (NCBI): domain Eukaryota; kingdom Metazoa; phylum Arthropoda; class Insecta; order Coleoptera; family Scarabaeidae; genus Marronus; species Marronus borbonicus. The sequence continues at coordinate 27,759,649 of LR737381.1, read as the reverse complement.
TCACGTTTTTGCTGAAGATGTTAAATATAATATTTAAAAATTACATGTTAATGGTCAGTTGCAGTAACATAAATTAAAATTTAATTTCTGATTAACATAAAATTTGAACAAAAAAGAAGCCAACGCCCAAGCATAAAAAAGAGTAAAGATCTAATTAAGGCAATGTGCTCAAAAAATATATGTAATAAATTATATATTTTCACTAATGATACTTATTATGTTAATAGCAATGTTGAACAAGTTTGTAGCTTAAATAGACCACATATATCTTTCAAATACAAAAAGGGGTTTTCATAGTAACTTATTCTATTTTTTGTATATATTGCCTACTAACATTGCAATTGATTTAAGACGTTATTACGTTGCTTAATCAAGATTATTGTTATATTTCTATTTTGTGCGATAACCAATAAAATAAAATAAAGGGGAAATTGAACACAGCATTGTTTAAATTTCGCGGATAATTTGAGTTGGTAGTTCCGGTAATAAAGGGCATATTCCGATACATTCCGGATGCAAAAAATGGGCAAATGTGCCCTTTGTTACCGGAACCACCAACTTAAATTATCTGCGAAATTTAAAAAATGGTGTGCGGGGTAATATAGCTCTATTTTGTCTTAGAAACAAATTAGAAACATAAAATGTTGAATTTGTTGCAACTTTTGCATATAATTAAAATGATTAAAATAAAAAATATGATAAACTAGAAAAAGTACATACATTTGTTAAATAAGACTGAACTTTTAAACAACGTAAACGACACTAAATTTGACATTATAACTACGTTTTTTTTGTTAATTTAAGATTTCTTCAATATTTACAAAAGCAAATAAAGTAATAATTTGCTGGCATATTTGTTATAGTAGCAATCTATCTTATAACAGAGGGCGCCACGTGTATCGTACTTGATTATTATCGGTACGGCCAAATAAATTATCTATGTTATCGGCAGAGGTACGAGTGGTTTTAGTTCCGATATCGGTCGAGTGGGTCAATGTCTGAGCATCTGAATTAATGGTGAGGTGAAACCCGTTGCGAATTAAAAATGGTTTAAAACGCTGCACTAGCAGTCAGGTATGAAGTGCAAGTGTTGTATTTAAGTGGTGTGTTTGTTCTCGGGGACGTAGCGTGTGCCCAAATGTCCGTTTAAAGTGCGCAAGAGGTGTAAAAAGGCGAACACACAGAGTGAGCGATCCGCTCGGAAGTTAGTGTGAGAAGGGTGTCAGCAAGAAATGTAGAAAGATCTTATGAAAATAACTGACTGACGAATTAAGGCTTTAATTGAGAGACATGAGTGGTGGACGGCCGAGGACTACGTCCTTCGCAGAGGGCAACAAACAACACAACCCTCCTCTAGGAGGCGTGAAAATAAGCAGTAAGTTGTACACCTCTGTCTCTCCGTATATTCGTGACGTGAGCCACACAGCAGCGCGGCTACTACCAGCGAGAAGTAGACTAGCGTTCAACATGGCTGCACCGCTTTGGCTTTTTAATATTTCATCAAACGCCCCCAAAATACAGCGCGTTCGCGGATTGTTGGAAAAACGCATTTTAGTTGCGAGTTTCTTGAGCTAAACTGTCATAATCGATCGTTCGACTCCAAGCACGTTATACCGATTTACCTTGATTTTACTAACCATCGCGAAAACGTTTTGGAAGAGATGAACGATTCATAGTTCACTGCACCTGATTTTTAGAAAGATTCATGCATGACAGGTAGTAAAAGCGGCTGCGTTCTTATACGTAAAGTGCACGAAGTTCACCTGCAAAATTTCGGATATAACCATTTTTTTAAACGAAAGTAATCCCCGCCCACAGCGACACAATCTCTTACTAGGTCAATGCTTTTATTACCAACACTTTTTTTAACATTCTCTGGCTACTAACGTAAATTCTAATTGGGGAATATGCAATTAGTTATCGCTAACCTAGAAAATCATCAAAGTGAGCGAATATCGTAAGCAAACAGTCGAAAGACTTTCGATTAGTAACGTTGCGATCCTTTGTTGCAATTTGTTTTTTTTTTGCTATTACGATAGATTTTAATCTTTCATTGTATTTAGTTATCGATACAGGAACAATTGTAAATTACGCTGACGTAGTCTTCGTTAAAAAAAAAAACTAATTGGAACTTTAACAGTTGCTCCGTAGGACATGTATTTTGTTAATCAAATCACGTAACATTACACTAAATCCAGTTATTAAATTATATCCGTCTCCTTCGGAATACTAATCGTTATTAAAAAAAAATTTATAGCAAATGACGTCAGATCACTATCCACGAAACTCTGGCGAACATTTTAAACCGTGTTAGATTATCAGCAGACGTCGATTTTACGTGTTCTTAGGCGGTTTTAGGGTGAAACTATTATTGCTGGGGAAATCCGAACTCCAACGATGTCGAGTTGAAATCTACCCTTTTACTTACCAGAAATAGATGGAAGATCGATATACGAAGCCTACCTTCTTATTGCAGAGGTGTAGAAATATTTAAATATGAACGTTTATGCAAAAAAAAACAATAAAAACAATTGCCAATTTAAGCGTTCGAAAACGCTTAATCTTACGAGAATACTGCCGGAATAATTATTGATTAATATTGATTATGTATTGTGTTGTAAATGAGGAGTAATGTCGAAATATTTCTTAGGCTATTGGTGATTCATATAAATGAGTACTCCCTTTATAGAGTGCACATTTTGCATGTGTAATAATAATACGTAACTATTGTGATAAGTTGTTCCCAAACGCTTTTAAAATGGAAGATAATACATAATCTTCGTATTGTTCTCCTTATAAATATAAAAATATCTATGTGGATTAAACCAATCCCAGGGACAACATTAGCACGTGTAATACATGTACGATGATAAATATATATAAATAAATGATATGATAAATACCTATGTTAAGAAACACAGGGTAATCCTTTGCCTTTATTAAAATTTATTTCTCAACATGATCTCCAACTTTAAGCCGTCCAAATAATAGGATTTGTCCAACTCTGCAAAACAGGCCTCTCTTCATTTGACGCGAACCGCTTTCCGCCAACCCGTTTTTTTCTACGTTTGGAGAAAGAAAAACCTCGCAGAGCGCCAAATCTGGTGGATGTGGTGGATGGGGTACCGTAACTGGAACTAGTTTTCTATCGCCATTGTCGATGAATGGGTCAGAGCGTTATCATGATGTTGGAGATTTTTTTCTTTGCTAGGTGGGGCTTTTTTCCTTTTAGTTCAGCGTCCTCATCATTTCAATAAATCAACACAGTACTGTCCCATGATTACGCTTTCCTTCTCCAAATAATCAATTATGCCTTGCGAATCCCAAAGAGTCGTCGCTATAACCATTCCGGCCAATGGAATCATCTTCGCCTTCTTTGATGCACGTTCGTCGAAAAAAAAAAAAGATTTTCCGGTCGTATTGCGCTTAAACATGTTCAAACATTGTTTCGAGAATCAAGTTTTCGTGAAGAACGTTTTACGCACGTACGATTGAGATGCTTACCACGTCAGCAATTCCTCTTCTTCTCCACTTGCGACGGTGGTTTGCTAACATGACATTATGAACTTTATTGATCATATCATTCATTAGTGATCGATAATGATAGCACGGACTGTGGGGTAGTATGGCAAATAACACAAAAGCATCACCAAATTCCGCACCACACAAGTTTAGTTAATTAATCTGGGACAGCTGTTTCGACAAAGTATAGAGTTCTCCCCGTTTGTTTAGATTTCATATTAATAATGAAGCTATTTTAAAATTGATCTAGTTACTGCAAAGTCGAGCTATTCGTGTGATACAATAGCATAACGAGCGTTAGAAAATAAAAGTTCTGATGTAACCCACTAAATGAGTTCTGAGCTGTTTGTCTTTAACGAATGAACCTAATAAGAATTAATAGAACCGCCAATCAAATATGTCATTAGATACTAGAGCTAGTACGTAAGTAGATGGTGTTCGTGTTTCTCGGAAATAATCTTGGAATAATTGAAGTACTTTTTTCTTGGCACAATTTCTTTTTTCGCTGCTTTCATGATTTAATAAGTTTAATAAGTGTCTATCTTTAGATTGCAACTGTTCCTTCAATTTAGCAAATTATTTTTGTTAATCCTTTTTCCCCTAAGAACGTTACTAAATCTCATTATTCATTTATATATTTTGAGAGCCATGAACCAGTGAAATTTAAAAAGTAAAGTTTAAAGAGCTGAAGTTGGTATAATTTTTATGCTACTAATTGCGGAAACTCAAAACCAAATTGAAAGAATTTCGCATTATTTGACGGGTTCTCGATGGTAGAAATCATACTACCGGAGCTAATTTGTAAATGTTGAAATGAATACAGAAACCACACGCCTGGACTCACAATCTGTCTCTATTATTCTTTATTTATATTAACTCCGTTTCTAATCTGAGATTTTTAACGTCTTTGTATCTTCTTTCACCTCATCTTTCCATCTGTAGCGTGGATGTTTCTTCTCTTTTTTCGTCCAGTACTGCTTTGTAATATTTGTTTTGGTGTTTGTTGTCGTCTATTCTTAATGTTTGGTCCATCCATCTTATTTTCTGGGCTTTCACTACAGCTGCTATGCTAAGTTCATTGTAAAGCTCTCTAGGATTTTGACTTGTTTTTCTTTCCTCCACAAATTTCGGACTTTCACTCCCATACTTCCAACGATTTAATGTCTGCCTTAGGATCCATGCTTCGTTCAGATTTCTAGAGATAAGAAATCTTTTAAAGGCATTTAAACATTTATTTCGCGCCATCAATCGCGTTTGTATTTCTTCTTGACATCCCGGTTTGCCCCCAGGTATTTAAAACTATCCACATCTACAAATACATATTGCTTTCCGCGTTTGCCACTTATTATAAAATTATTACCTCGTTTATCTTAAGTCCTGAATTCATGGCAGATCTTTTCAGCCTTTTCACTGTATCTACTAATTCTCGCTTACTTCTTGAGATTATTGCAATATCATCTGCATTTGCGAAGTGCCGATGAAGGAGCAGCCTGGTTCTATGTAAATTAGCATCAGGATAAAATTAAACAAAACCCCGTCCTTAACTTGACCATTACATCGCTTCACTCTTATTTGTTTCAGCGTCAGTTTTACCATATCTATTATTTTCCTATTCCGGCAGCTTTGTATTAAAATTTAATTCATTTAAATAAAAAAGTGTGTTTAAGTTTTTGAATAACTTCAAAATGTGTCAAGTTTTCCAAATTGTTGCAAGATAAATTTGCTTTCTATATTCATATCTTTAATTAATAGATATGGCCAGTCCATTAATGATAGTATTTAATTAGAGGACATTTTTCTGCTGATTCACTAATATTTTGTCTGGTTTTACTTTATAGTTTATTATTTTTTCCAATTGCAATTGATTTTGAAGTGTAAATTTAGCACTACAAAATTGTGTAAAATATTACCGATTACTAGAATCACATTTACGCCTGCATTCGATCTTTGCACTATTGCACGGTGTGCTTCCCACTATGCTACCACGCGATTGAAACCGTGATAGAAAATACTCCAGACCTGACTGCTGGACCGTTCTTCTTTTGCCGCTCATTTATGATTGGGTATGTTTTCTTAGTTTTTCGTTTAGTCTTGTGTTTTAGTAAAGGCTGTTTTACAGAAAGAACTTAAAGTAAGCATAGAGAAGCAGTTGCTTGCGTTTAACATTGTGACTCACATAAAACCAAAATATTTACATCAAACCCTTCTAGAGTAGACGTAAAAGAGCATTGTCGATTCTAAGGGTAATTCGTCGTAATCGTAATTTTAGTCTGTACTTGTAGTGAACTGAAATAATCCTGTGAAGATTATTGCAACGACGTTGCTATGGACTACACTAGTGGAATTAATTTTGGACACCTTTAAATTTCGCATATATTCAAATTATTTAATTTATCGTCATTTATACTTTATATTCAAATCATTTTCTAATTCTAGGGGGTCGCTTATATAGGAAGAATGAGTAAAAAGACCATTTACAGCCATACCTTTAATATGCAATAAAAATTACTATTTCAACAAAATCAGAGGGGATACAAAAAAAATATTTCGTTGTTTTTTAGAACAGTGTTATAAGTGTAAGATGCAGTTTTTTAAATGTTTTTATATACATCTGTCACAGTACAGTGTCCCTTCAGCAAACCCAGATACACGACACTCCAAGTTTAGCAAATATTGATCGCAATCCAGATTGATGCTCCGGCTGGGCGAAAAGTTCTCAGCGACGTATAACTGGGCCAAAATTAATAACGAGTGAAAGTGTTCCCTTGCAACCGCTTAGCATTGTTTCTTGCACGTAGCGGGTAATAAAACATCGCTCTTTGCTTTGTTTATCCAAACTCGTAAGCGGCAAACGTGCGCGTCTCCATTTAACATCGGTATGGTTTCTGAACTTTGGCCTGGGCAAAATATAATTAATTACGATTATAGAATCTTATATTTATCGTTTATACCAATATCTATTAATTTACCAAGGGGCATTTCGAACATTCAAACAAAAACTAAAATCGCATTAAAACATTATAAATGGTTAAGCCAACTAGGGACGAACCCCTAAGAGACAGAGGGGATCCCATAAAATCTCTACCTGCTTGGTCCCATCGATAAAACTTGTCTAACAATAAGTGCAAGTGCAATTGGTTATTCCGGGTCATATATTGCGTAATTAAATTTCTTATTCGTAATACTTTGGTTATTTAAGTTATATGTGTGTTCACATGATTGTTGAATGCAATAAAACTAATAAATAGTAAATTAAAGCATTTCTTGGCCAAACTTTCGATGACGGTAGTGTAAATTCAACTTTATAGGTAGTAAAACTTGGGTTTCACGACCAAAAATTTTAAGAACCGCTGCTGTAGGTTGTAAATAAACACGGAGACTTCTCTAAAAGCGTATATGCCTATTGCTATAATACATCTAGTTTTGATGCGTTGGCATTGAATCTCGATTTGAATTACTTGTAATCGATATTTTATGGTTATTGCATCAGAATATTTTTAACACCTGGTTTATTAAATAACAGCAGTATTCAAGGGCAATTTCTAAAAAATAACTGTGTTAATTTACTATCTGAATAAATACTTTCTATTCTATTCTTATAGTAGTAGTAGATAGAATAAATCGCTTCAATTCCTTTTAAGTAAAGCCACCATTGCATGATTATTTCAATTAGCGATATAAAGGAGTCCCAACCTTCTGGAATAGTAAAATTGTTCCAATAGGAAGCTAAAATTTTCAAATGGTATGATAAGCATGGTAGAGTATCTTTCAAAAACATTTTTGTTTATATAGGATGGTCGATAAGTATCGAACCAGATACTTACTTTGTTATTTTAAATGGAACTACATACATACGTAGGAAGAAAAGCTGTTTAACGAATTCAGATAATGCTCTATTGTAACCTCTATTACTTATAATTTTTTGTTAATTAACCTTTAATATTTTTCTATTATGAATGACTACTGGACTAAGCCATTAATTTATTAGATTACAGTAGCACTGTCAAGGGCAACGTAACACTATACGTTTGTGTATGAAACTATATCATAAAGCTTGCAGATATATTACAGGGTGATATTGAAAAAACCATAATGCATAATACCGTACGGTAGAGGACTATAAAATAATAAAAAGTCTTGTACACTGATGTCTATAAGCCCTTTTGTTGTTTACATAAAGTTCGATTTTTTTTTTTTAAGAAAAAAAAACGGTATTCAAATTGATGGCCTTATTCTTGGATACACATTTCCAATCTTTGCGTTGACCGCATTTTTTATGTGTATCTGGAGTATTACGGAACCTATTGGCAGATTCCATAATTGCACTTCTTTATTTAATTGTACGGTATACACTTCATTTTTCATAAACTTCCAAAAGGAAGCTTCGAGCGTAAGCTGTAAGATTGGGACTACCAGCTGGATATAGTATAGGTCCCCCATGACCAATCCGCCTATTTCCAAGTCATTTTTGCAAAAACTTTTTCCCTGTTTGGCGTTACTTATTTCTGGAACACTCTGCCTAGTTGGAAATGAGTATACGGTTTTAAGCATATTTAAACAGCAAATAGCTTTTGTTTACAAATTTTTTCCATGTTATTATAAGTATGCCCATCGTACAAGAGTTGCATTTAAGCGGAACACCTCCTGATATCCCGCAGTACCATGTTATGAGAAAACCTCATACTCGAGAATTACATATGGAAAATGGATCATGGTTCGAAAGGGTGTTTCACCCGTTCAAAGGAAATATCGGCCGATAAAAAAATTGTCCCTTTGCATATCTACCAAGTTTCATCATGACTCGTGGACATGTTTCTTTATGAGTTAGACTTAAACAGATATTTCAATGTCACTCTGTCAATACTTTATATCAATAAAGTCTTGATAAAGCAATCGCTGTGTTTATTACATGGACAAATATTTTCCAGTAGACACAATATTATTTGTGCATACCTCACGTTTGGTATATAATACTGTTACTACATAATGTAAGTTTTCCAAAACATCCTGCAGGGAATATTAACTATTTAGTTAAGTTTGAATAGTCTACCGTCTTCATTGTAATCCTTATTTCTAGCGATGAGCTAATGTAAACTTGCCGTCAATAACAATTAACGTAATTGTATAAAGTCAACGTTTAGCGGTGTGCTTTACTTATTTCGTTTTTTTTTGCAATTTTAAATAGCAAATTAGATCAAAATGCTCCAATATTATATTTGCATTTATCCGTATTCGTATTTTATTTTTGCTTTTACTTTAAGCTTGTAATTTGAAACTAAAATAATAAGATTATAGGTTCGCAAAGCCTTGTAAGGCAAACTTAGCGGATAGTATTAATTACCGCTGTATGTGATACACGTAGGTTGTTTAATAAGCAACTAAAATGTCATTTAATGCGTGGGTAGGTAGTGTATAGAGGTTGATATAATTCCATAATATAGTTCAAGGTTTATTAATGTAAGAACAAATTACTTGTTATTAACATTACACCTTGTTGTACACTTGTTACAACATTCATATTGGCAAAATGTACTGAAATAAATGCCTTCTTAATTCTCGAAGCACTGATCTGATCTTTCCTTTGTGTACCGTAATTGTAATCGTACTATTTCAAATATCTGAATAGCTTTTTAAATTAAAGCAAAATCCCCTAAATGTTCCTAATTATTAGATGCGATAAAATTAATCATCTAATTTGTACTTATCCGTCCGCCGCATGGCATTCTTCCAAATACGAATAACATATATTTTTATATATCCTGTGTAGTGCGCTAAATTTGTCATCTAACAGCAATTGAATAAGTTGCCCCAACTACCTTAAAAATCAGCACCACTGCACTGTGATGTAGTCCTAAATTAACTTCCTATGAATATTTTACGATTCGCTTGTTTCCGGTCTATTAAGATCGTTTTGTATGTATCTATCAATTGTTAGCAATAAATCACGATACGATTGGTTCATTAATCAATTTTATAAAATTATCTATATGCACGATTTGACCTATATACATGGGTGTAACTAACTTTACGATTTCCGCTCTGAAGCCATTTATTATCCTTTCCATTTTTTTTACATCGAATTTTAAACATACCGTTTGCTGTTTGACGAAAGCAGTGTAATTGATACCGTATATGAATAACTACGGGTTATGAGCAATGCTACAGAAACAGCTGAGTTTGTTTACAAATATAGTTTGATCATGTTTAACATACTGAGCTATAATGAGAAGTATCGATGGATGGCAAATTAATCGCGTTTATTTACTTGGCTTTAGAATTGTAAAAGTTAGCCATTTTTTCGAATCATCACGATCTTTTTTTTTACACGCAAAAAATAACAAACCGTGTTGCAACATTGTATTAACATGTTATCAAATAATTTTTTCGCTACATGTCAGAATTTTAAGTATTGCGGTGGTGGTTTGAAAAGTCCCCGCAAAGTCAGGGAGATGGCACCACTGCTGGCGCGGATCGCGGTTATTGTCAGCTAGTAGCATGTTGTGGAGGAACTCATGCCAAATTTCAACCATAGTGGTTTATTACCTTTGTTTAGCGTTCATTTGAGTTGAAACAAAATTGAAAAAAGAGTTCCGTATGTTGAAATATTACTGGATGAAAGGCAAAGGCAAAAAAAGGGACCTCAGGAGGCTAAAATTTGGTGAATATTATAGTTGATCTGCTGAGACCACCAGAAATCATTGATGAAATCCATGAATGATGGGCGATAGAAGAGTGAAGGTGAGATTGATAATGTTATTGGCATCTCCAGTGAATGAGTACGTAATATTTTGCACCAACATTCAAACATGAGAAAGGTGTCCGCAAAACGTGTGTGACTTGCTCAGAATTGACCCAAAACTAAATCGTGTGACGTCGTTTGCAAATATTTCAACGGAATCCACGGTAACTTTGTCGCTGAGGACGAAACATGGATACACCGCTAGACTCTTGAGATCAAAGAGCAGTCCAAAGTATGGGTTGCAAACGGAGAGTTTGCCGGGACCGCTTGAAAATTGAGTTGCAAGCAAATCGTGCACGATTAGCCCATAAAGTAATCGTTTTCCATCATAAGTTACCAATTCATTCCTCTGGCGTTATTGTCCCGAAATGAATGCAGTAGGATCTTTTCCTACATATGAAAAAAATGGTCGACACAATGGTTGACAAATATTTTATTCAAACGAGAATGTAATTGCAAAAACAAATGCATACTTTACGAAATTGGACCAATTCTATTATTCGGAAAGGTTCAATAAATTGGGGCAGAGAGCAAGAGACTACATTGAAAAAATAAAAGTGGTTCATCCCGAAAAATTAAGTTTTCATTTTTGTATAGTGTTCAAGCCCTAGCCTAGTAAAAAGAGAAAGTAGGCGACAGGGATATCTGTAAATAAACAACTCCATAGAAAGTATGATTCCGTATTCGCCTGAAAGTAAAGAGGGACGATTTTGTAGACACTTGAAGCGAGAAATCGCTTGCTGAAAGGGTATATATCTTAGTGTTTATGGTGAAATAAAGACGACCAGATGTCCAGTTACGAATTTTTGAAGTTGTTAATTAACCCATGATATTTTATCGCATACATAAAAATAAAATCCACTAGTATGCCTCAAATTGTAGCCATAAATCTGTAATGTTTTCGTCTATGATAATCGATAAAACTACAATCGATCTTTTTACTTAGAAGTAGATCTTTAATAAGAGCTGCAACACTAAAGAAGTCAGAAGTTTCAAAACAAATTTATATGGAGCTAAGAAATTTACTGTAAATTTTTCTCTGTCCTAAAACGTTAGATGTTATGACTAGCATGTTATTTTATGGGGGATATTAAATATAAATTATGTTAGCAGGCAGATTAACGGTTAGAAGCTATTTTCCAGATATTTCTTATTCTCATATTTGCTTTCTGATTTGGCCACTTTTAACTTTTCTATTAACATTAGTGGCAGTTCGTCATTTACTTAAGAAATGTTTTAATGAAAAAATATCTCAGATTTTTATATTTGTAAAATAATGTAATAATTAGATAATATAATAATAATAGAGCACGTTACATTTAACAGTATCGATTTTCGGTATAACCAACAGCGACAGACATGTCTGAAAATGTTGGTTTGCTCTGTTGGTGTCATGAACTAACAAATTTCCGTATATCTATAGTTACAGCTGCCGGAAGAACATCTACATATGTATCACTTACTAAAAGCTTAGAAAATGTCATGGTCGGTAACACTTAAAATCAATTTATTTCATCTATTCTTATGCTTAATCATGTTTTTTTGTTGCATTGGTTTTTTAATAACATCACTATCCAGTTAATAATTACATCGGACGTAATTATTATCGCCATGTATAGATGGAAGACCTAACCTCCGCTTCCATCAACATTAATATTCGTATACGTATAAACGTAAATCTGCCAAAATAATTGAACGTGTTAACCAACGAATGTTAAACAAGGTTACCTCGATCGATCGATACGCCCAGTTACATGATTTTGTGTGTTGCTTGTATAAACAAGCAAACCTTGAAGACCAGAATCCAAGAAAATCGGGTTTCGCTTTTTTCTTGCTTTTCAGCAGCGCTTTAAACGAGCCTGTACATTACGAAAACAGCGACGCCTGAAGTCGATAAATCTCAATTTTTCAACACTTTCATGTTCTCAGCGTGACGTAGCCAATTAATTAACTATATTGCCAGAGGGACATACTAGATTGAAAAATAACTGACACACTTTTGTTTGTTGCCACTTTTGATTTCTATTTTCATTAGGAATTAAATCAAAAGCTATTCTCTAACAAACGATTATTTTCGTGCTACAAGTGCAGTACAGTATATCGTGGGTCGTTTTCCAGCATATAAATAAAGTTCCGACTAATAGGTTGGAAACCAAGGAGAACGGAGTTAGTTTCGAGTTTCCACGGTACTGCTCTTTCCCCATTATTTTCTCGATCAAAAAGCAACCCCACACCACAATTGAATTTGTACAGTGCACACCGGGAATATTTCCTCGTTAGCCTATCGTGGCAAAGCCGCCTTTTTTGACGGAACACTTGGAAGATGGTTTTTTGTGTCCACGAAACATTTTGATGGCCACAACAAAATGGGTTTTGTCCAAAATGCTTGTTTAAAACAAAACAGTTAAGAATATTTTCAAGTATCGTTGTGTATCGTCTATTTGATTTTACTTCAAACGCCAACCACAGCTTCTTCATCGTCTATTTTTAATTAATCAACACTCCTGAAGTTACAAAATCCTTGAAATAGTGTTTTTTTCCATATTAAAATTTAGTAGTATAAAATGCTTTTAGCTAATGATAATAACTGGTGCATGAATGTTCGCTATTTCCTCAATAACATGGGGTCATGAAAGAATGAAGGGTTGTGTTACTGTTATGTGGGGAATTTTGGCGTATTTTTTCACGGCAACTCTATTTATAGCTATTATCGCATATTCGGCGAGTTAATTTTCAAATTAAACACGCCCTTTGAAGTTATGTATCCTACACCCCACATGTAAAATTCGCCTGACCGGATTATAATTATAACAGTAGGACTGCAAGTTATCTATTGAATTCTGAATAGCTGTTTCACGCGTTTCTAACACCGAAGTCAGATTTCTTAGGGCCTGTGTTGCACTCATTTTGTGTAATCATCCGTCATTATCAGTTAGTGTTGTCAGCAAGAAGAATGTGTTCATGCAAACTTTTAATTTTAAACGTACTAAATTTGGCAAGTTGCGTACTAGACGGCGTTACATTTCATTCATGAAACCATTTTCATTCTACTCTTCTAAGCACTTCAATTCATTTAAAGTATCGACACCACTGATACATTTTGTTCGTGCAGCTAATGACGGCGGCATATGCACTTCTCATTTTGGGTTCACTCTATTATCAGCGTAATCACCTGGCCTTAAGCCTACAGAAAATCCATAGGCGCTTGATTGTGTTTGCAGCAGCAGCAATAACAGAAAATAGGTAATGTTCAATTCCGCATTAGCGATGTTGGTTGATTCTATATCTGCCAAGCAGAATTAAAAAATTAACGAGAATGTTACCTATCTATTACTGTTATCATTTTGCACACTGATAAAGTTCACATTGCTGAGAAAATCGGTAATTCCCCGGATTACAGCATTTTCCGTAGTATGGCGTAATACTTTTTCAAACACTTCAGCTCTTCAGTCTTTCAAAAAGCATAATGTTGCTGTTTAAATTTACATTTTAATATATTTACAACTTCCATTTTTTTTTACTTCAGATTTATATTTTCTTGTCTGAATCACTATTATTATTTGTTTATAATTGCAATGTAAAGTATTTTATTTGTTTATTTGCATCACGAAAAGGAGGTAGGATATTCAAGAAGCGTGTGTTACGTAAAGAGAATTCTTATATTGACGGTTCTCGTCTCGTTAGTATCGCACTCTATATAATCCTAATACGCATCAGCGTCCATGTCGCTTTGTATGTTTATTTTGTGTTGACCGCGTTTGAAAGTGGCTTTTTTATTGCCACAGCATCGACTTGACGCCGATCTTCGTGCTTCAGTCAGTCGCCGACAGCCTCTTACGAAGTGCGTTGCGATTTTTTAGCTATAGAGCGTCTCGGCAATTGATTTAACTGTTCTATAAACGATCTCATGTTGGAAAGACTAGTGAATGGGTTCTACAAGAGAACACAACGTAAAATAATGTGCTCGACGATGATTGGGATTGATCGCAATAATTGAGAATAATGTGATGTCTTGCATTTAATAGAAGTGCTAAGATTCGGTGTTTTTGTGTAATATTGTGATAAGGTAGCTAGTAAGAATATCGTAATTTATACAGGGTGAATTCTTGACATAAAGCGAGTTATGTGGCAATTATCACGATGTTCGTGAAGTAAGAATTAACGCAATTCAGTTAATGTTGCCACTTAAATTCCTTTGTTTGAACTTGGTTTATTTCGGTTTGCTTTTGCAAACAATAAAGATATGTATAACATTTTATAACTTCGCTTATTTTGTATCATTAAATATTAAAATATAGAATATTTTACTAAGATTACATTTTAAAACGCAGATTTTTTTTTTAAACTCATTGTCAGTCCCATTATTTACATTGTCGGGCAACTTTTGAATGTATTTAATGGGTAAAATTTAAATAAAAAATAAGATTGGTTAGCTCATTGTATTTTGATACTGCGTAGGTGTTACTATAAATTACCGATAGATGATGTTGTTGAAATCAAACATGAATTCTAAAAATATTGATGATGTCTCCAGATTTTGCTTCGTTTGGGTATAGATGTAAGCAAGACAGAAAAATTGTTAACTACAGCCTTGGACATATCTTACGCACCCTTCGAGAATTCTAAAATTTTAGAAACGAACAAATTCCCAGGCATTGGGATTAAAACTATATTTACATTCACAATTGCAACCACCCTTAAGTAGATAGTTTACATAATTGTTGAATTAGACACGAAGAACGTACAGTCTCCTACGTTCGGGGAGGAAACTATTCTTAAGATCACATACGTTCTTTTAATAATCATATTGGTTTAAGCGTGTCTGTATTAATATTTCATTAAATTTCAATATCTGTTAAAAGAAACAACAAAATAATACGGCTTTATTGTCAATTAGAACATTTCGAGCGACTTAGCGTAGGGAAGAAGAAGCATTTCACTCCGATTACATCGTACCTACAGTTAAACGCTGGGGTGGAAATGTGAAGGTTTGGGAGTGTATGTTGGTGTTTGTGCTGAAAAGTTTCTTTGACCGAAAGCAATATTGCACGTTTCACTAAACAATGCGCCTTACCACTGTTCCAGGGAGGCATTGCGTAGGTTTCGCGCACTATTTAGAGTGGCCTGCACGCACATTATAAAAAGCAAAATTGACAAACACAAATGAGAGTCGGAGTATTAACAAAGACAATTGCGGTAGAATGTGAAGCTACAACTGCCGATGCCTCCCAAAAACTTATTTTGACAATACCCAATACCCAATCGCAATAAAGGCCACAAAATATTAAAATATATTGATAAACGGTTGTTTAGAATTCAAATATTTTTATTTAAGCCGTTGTACTTTTACACATACTAATGATACGTGGGGATGTCTAGGAGATGTGGCCAAGGCTGCAGTTTTAAATCTATATCTGGTAAAGAATACAACACGCCCATTGGAGAATTCAAATAGCGCAGGTTCATTCCTCAATTGTTGCAAAGACGAATAAAGCAATTTTGGCTAGTATCTACAAATTTTCATGTGAAATTTATTTTGTCGTATTGTTAGTAACAGATTGCACATAAATAGTTTGCTCTTTATATTTTTAAAAAGACGAACGCGTTTTACCTACCATACTACGTGACAAATAAGACCTTGATATTAAAAAGGACAGCCGGTAGTTTTTATACAGTTAGATAATACCCACAAGTTGTTGAGACACATACCGTAACTGTAGTTTTGATTTGTTTGAATTTAGTGTCACATATGTAGATATGTATCACCTCTATTTATAACTGTTCCTTCTTGTTGTTTACCTTTACACTACGATTTTTTGGCTTATTTAATTCATCCGGGTATATACAGCTTACACACTTAATTGTAAAATAAAAACTTTGTTAGGAACAGTCTTTCCAAAACTGTCTTACTTCACAGTAAAGGCTCGAATTTTGACGCCTTGTACTCTAGTACTAAAAATTCAGGTATGTATGTTAGTAAGGTTGCATAACTGAATTTTTACTAAGTTTCTAAGTTAATTGTGACAGAAATGTCTGATTGATCTTATGAATTCGTAATAAATGCAATAAATGTTGATAAAATTTAAGGATTAAATGATTGTAAAGTTATTTTTCGATCAATGGGATTTTACAAACGCCTTAGTAAAAGGGCGATTATACAACTGTGTTAACTTACGTAATTCTGTGCTAATACAATTGAAAGGCTTTAACTTTAAATGATAGATTATATTAGTCCCAATTAGAGAAGTACATTTTACGAAATTTTTCATTGCCGTAGACATTTTGAAGAATGCAAAGTATCCAAAAAAAAGCGGATGTAAAGTACAAAATAGAAACCTCTCAAATGTCTCGAGGATGATGGTAATTAATAGAGCGAAAAACTTTTGCCTTCAATATTTGTAATCTTCTCAGAATTTGCCTGAAGAGGGTTATGTATTGACCGAAACTAGTCTAACTAATTAAATAATCAAAGAAAAATAGGAAGTACTCATTTTACACTTAATCAGTATATAAAAGTGTATATAATTGGTTTAAGAAATAAAATAAAACTCGTACCTAAGAGATGCCCTGTATTGGACATTTACCACTTATTCAATGATAATTTTACCACATAACTCGTCCAATAACAGATAACAAGTTCGACGAAATTACTTCCACAAATCGCACACTGTTATTAGAGCTATACTGTATCAATCCTGATATGTTGTACCGACGTGATAAGTTTGAATTATCTCGCTTATCACCAGGCCAACTTTGACTTCAACAATTCCGAATCAGTTGGTCACATACCCTGCATCAGTACGTTTACGAGTTATTTAAAACGATATTTTAACTGTTTTTAATTGTACCTCTACTTCAATTAATTTGTAGCAGTTTAATAAGAATAACATCAGCAATGGGGAACTATAAGGATCAAGTAGTTATTTAGCACTTTAATCACATGTGTTGTGTCACATGATGTTTACAAAAGACGGTAGATACAGTTCGCTAAGTAGTGAGGGTACAGCGCGTTATATCTAGTAGGCGGTTGATGTGTATACAGCGGTTCTGTGCAAAAAGTGCATATACGGTATCGTACAGGACGATGTTGATGTGCGTGGGTTGATCGTTATTTGAAAAATGGCACCGAAAGTGGACGTGAAGGAATTATGTGGTGCTGCTATTAAAATATCGGACGACCCTGATACAAATAGAAACAATAATAACAAGGAATGCGTTTGTGCTAAAAACGGTGGTGATAGCAAGATGCCTTTCAAACAAGAGAATTCTAGACCAAAGTATCGATCAATGTCCGCATGTGATGTTAATTTGAATCTGGGAAAAAAGAAGCCATCCAATTCTATGAAGACGGAAACTCCGCCAACTTCACTAAGCAATTTAAAGGAGAAGAAAACGAAACCGAAACGTGGTTCAACTCCACACATAGATCGTTTAGGCAAAGACAACGACAAAGACATTAAACATAGGTCAGCGTACTCGAGGCTGATGTTTTTCTGGAAGAAATTTCACAAGTCTTTCAGTAGTAAGTTTTGCAAATATTAAAACTGTTTCATGAAAGAAAATTGAAATGTATATTGAGAAGCAATATTTCTTTATAAAAACAAAAGTTAATGGACGCTCACATATTCACTAATTTCTTAGCGTAATGCATGCGAATAAGACCCTTATTACCTGAGAAAATTACAAGTAAACTAACATAATAAATAAGCAAATAAAAAGTGTCAAGAAACACCAGTATAACGAACTGTATTTAAAGCTGGTGGCATATTGTAAAAACATAAAAAGATTATCGGAATTATAAGAACCATGGACAGTGTACATATTTACCTGTATACGCTCGAAAGTTATAATGTTCGATGTAATTTAACTGAAAACACATAAAGCTCACTCTTAACAGTTGACAGTGTAGATAAGTGCTGAATCACAACCGGAAATAAAGGTAGCGTTATTAATAAGCATGTAAGAGCAGAAAGAGACATTGTTGCTATTAAATCATACGCAGGTTGAGACGGTGTATAAGTGATTTCTGTTGTTAATATTGTGTGGTTACCATGACACCGGTAAACAAAACATACTGACATTGTTGTTCTTGGTTATTGGTTCGAAAATGAATTATATAAGAAGGTATTAGCACATATGATGTATGTATCAGGTTAAGGATAATACAAGCATTCCGGAGTGCAACTGAGTTTAAAAAAATGCAAAAACTTTTATAAACAATGCGCAAATGTATCCAGGTGGAATAATTATCTATGTCGCAAGAGATGTACGAGTACAGTTTTGCGATGGAGGATGCCAGGTGGGTATCCTCCATCGCACGATATTTTTCCTACCACCAGCCTAAAATTTCGATTTTTACGAAAATATTTATAAATAAATATAAATATAAATATCTTAATGTATTACTACTTTACTGCGTGTAATCGCAAATATCTCTTTTACTTTCAATGCTGTATATGACAGACATGCGCATCATTGTACAAAAACGTTAAAGATATATGTCCATGAAGGATAGTGGGTTAGACAGCCGAAAAAGTAACAATTGTTCAAATTTTGAGCTTTCGTAATTAGTTCTGAGATTACCAAGGTAAGTCATTATGTCGTGACATTTTAAAGAATGTAATAAAAGTTAACAATTTAAAAGCTTAAAACGAAAAGAATGAGTTTGTCGTGGAAATAGCGGGCGAATAAGCGAATCGGGAGTTTATGTAAACTAAAAGATCACTAAATACAAGAGGAACTAGACGATATACAGGAACGTCCAAAAGAAACCGCCCACAACAGATGGAGACAATCCCAACAATGAGAGAAGTCACCGTTCGCGCACTTTAGCCACGCTCTTTATACGTGTTCAGACGTACAATCTCATTCTCTTCATTTTAAGCTTTTAAATTGTTAACTTTTATTAAATTCCTTAAGATGTTACGACGTAATAAATTGTATTGTCCAGTTTTTTGTTTTTCTGCCAATTAACACTCACCTTGGTATTCTCTGATGAAGCAATAAATTAATTGTGAAAGCCTAGAATTTGAACAATTCAGCGATTGTTTCTTGGCTGTCTGATTATAATATATATAATCAGAATAATAAATATATCTTAGAGTTAATTTAAACAGTTCCTGCATATGCATTTTAAAATGATTGAAATTCACGTTTGGACATAATACCTAAAATTATACACATCTATACATAAATACGCTTGCATGTCATGTAGGTATCATGTTTATTTTATGTTTCCAAATATGTCGTATGCATATGAATGTATGTACATTATGGGTTACGACCACTACCGATATTGAAAATAGCTTATTGCCATTCAGCGCTTGGTTACCTACAGTTAACACGAGTTGCGTTCAATAGAGTTTGTTAGTTATAATAGCACCTTATCCTTTTTTAAATACGGACTTATCAATTTTTTTTCAATTGCTTGGTAGAATATAAAACCCTTTTTATAGCAACATAAAATTATCGTGGGATTACATAGCAATTGTTTTGAGAAAATGCTGTCGACTTGGCAGTAAATCGTGAAACCGAACCTCTTTTGGGATGTTGATTAAATAGATCGCAAACGTCTTCGCCTATCTATCAGATTCACCTATAATTGCCATTTTTAATGCTGATAATTCTTACACGAAATCTATAATTAGCGAAGTATGCTACTTTAAAATATCAATAAATGCACATTTAGTACTTATATTGAGTTTCTACACCTGGCACTGCTAAGCATCGATAACTGTGATCATTAACTAACCCTACTAGAATTTTGCCGAATCCAAGAAGAGAGCATACTCCAATTTTTCTTCGTAAGTAAAAACCAACCGTCACGACCGGATTTGATCTCATGTCGTTCAAGCAAATATGCTAGCCGTTCGTCCACCGAGACGATTAATCAACCATCATAGAAAATAATTAAAAAAAATAATGGCCCGGATGATTACGTTATTTTTGTGATAATATTATATATTTACATCTAAAGAAAATACTTTAAGTTGTTATTGTATATGAATTTTTAAGTTTTCAACATGTATCAAATATAAAAATCACATTTGTCTACTGAGCATGCCGAGATCTTCATATTTTAAGCAGCGCTAAATTAATAAATTGCGTCTAAGGTATCATTACATCATCATTACATAATTTCACTACAACCACGCGCGGGGGAAAATTTGAGAAAATAGTTTCTCAAATGCCAGGAAATTGTAAGCTATGACGTGATAGGCCATAAGCTCGTTATAAAAAAGATTATCGTCTATAAAGTATTACGCATTCTTGGCCTCGCATCATTTCAAGTTAGACATTACGTATTTTACATGACCTTGATTCACTACTATCTACTAAAAGAGTGTATGTCATCTGGTTAAGTCTTTACATCCAATAAATAATACACAGCATCCGCGAAGGCTTTGAACTAAATATCGTATTATATAAATTATCGCGTATTATGTGGGGAAATACTTGAAGTTACGAAGTAAGATGACAAATTAATGTGTGCATGTGTAAGATGTTTATGGTACATGGATAAATTCCTGTAGTATTTACAGCGTTTTCTCATTGAATTGTCCATCGCGTACAGTTAAGGCACTACGAAAGTTACCGACTTCCTATTAAGATTTCGAAATAATTTTAGCGTAATTTTTCTGTTTTTTACTGATCGGTTTACTTAAGAACTGCAGCATACTTCAAGTGTTATATATTTACATTTTAAATGGGAAAATGGCTCCCTACACAATCCGTGCGTACGTACTTGTGACAGAGGAATTAAATAAAGACGCGTTTAAACAGGAAATTATCTTGGTTGATAGATAAAGAAATTCGAGTATGTATGATGTATAATGTATTATAAGGTTATCTTATTCATGTGTATTCATACAATAAGATAAGCATACTACATAGATACTAAAAAAAAAACATTGCCTTGACAATAGCTTTAGTTTAATTCAATATTTGTGCCATATTTGTTTTTATTGAATTCATAGTATGTAAGCTTGCGCTCTAAGAAAATAGTCAAAGTACTTTAGATTATCTAAAGTGAACTTTTCATAAAACTACTTCCTACTCAAAAGTCAAAACTGAATAAAATAAACCAGATCTTCGGAAAGCAAACCAGCGAGAAAATTTTAACCAAACTATTTGGAATACTAGAAACACCATGGCACACTATTATCTATATACCGGGGTGTCAAGTCAACATAAGGTCGATTTTGTACAGAAATATGATCTTGCCACTTTCCTGCATCCTATAAAATTATGAGATATCTCATCAGCAGCTTGAGTTAGAGAAAACATGCACAAAACAATAACCATCAGAAAATGTAATCAAAAACAAATGATATCTGTGCTACTTTTTTATGCTTTAATACATTTTACACCCATTGAAAGTTTTTACTGTCAATTGCACAAGATGAGATGATGACTTGATCAAGCTTAGACGTAGAGAAAAAGAAGAACGTAACCATCAGGCGAAGATAGACTAAGTTACAATTGCAAACGACGTGCACCGCACTTCCAACACTTTTATGTTATATTGGCTTCACATTGTCATTGATTTTAACAGATGCAATAATTTGGTAAAAGGCAATTTTGTTTTCCCTGCAAAATTCAATAATCAAATTCCCGCAGCAGATCACGACTAGAACAACATTGCAAATGCAAAAAAAAAAAAAAAAAAAAGTTTAACCTCCTTGAATTTTAAAGATTGTGATTAAAAAGCTATTGAACTAACGCAAGATATATTTCGAGTGGGATAATTAGATCAATTTAAAGTAAGCATTAATGGACGGTAGCTTTATTAGCACGTATTGCCTACAAAAGCGTATTTTGGTTTTTTCAAGTGGTTCGTATCCAATGCTTAAATTACGTTAAATTAATTTCACTAAAAAGAAATCATATTATGTAGAGTGATTGGTACATAAACGTATATCTTATAGATTGTAAAAAAAATGCTAACTATACATTATACAAAAGTTAATAGTTTTTGATATTTTAATTTGTGTATTTTTTTTAAGTTCCTTATATACTTTCACTAATATTTAAAATTAAAGAAGATAAAACTTTCTTTCGATCCATTACTTTCTTTAATTTTAAATACTAGTGAGTGTAGTGGGCAAAAATACAAACATTATCTCAAAAACCGTTGACTTTTGCTTGCCTGAATCCGTTGCTATTGAGCTCTACTAACACGCTCTTCACACTAGCTCAACGTGATTGGAAGCATAATTTAATTCAGAAGTTATTCGAATAAGATAAATCAAATTATTTTTAAAGAAGTGACTCTTAATTACGGTATAATTCTATTCGTTATTTTATTTTGTTGTGAAATATTGATTTATGTAGCAATTACTTTGTCAATTATCAAAACTATATTGCAAACTGCTAGTCAAAAATATTTACAACAATCGACTTGCAAAAGTAATTATTGTAACATGCTTCATAAAAACTTGCTAAAATTACTAATTAATACAGAATTACAAAACAATTATGTACCTTCATTGCGTAATATCGAGCTATGTGCATGCGTCTACTTGTGTGAGCTACACACAATCATACTTACAATTGCTAGCGAATGAATATGGTAGATTTGGCTGCATTTTCTAGTGTTTTTACCTTCATATTTTGTAAGCGCTTATTATTATGCACAAACTTTCTTTTTTTCGTCTTTTTTACGATTCAGTTAACATACAAATTAACATATCCTAAATTCTAAGGTAATGCTTGAATATTTCAAATATTTATCGTTTGGGAGAAATGCAAGAATGAAATTTATAACTTTTTCAATTTCACATATTCGCCAAACATATTGTTTAACCTATTATAACATTATTTTTATGTTGCGGTTCAGTACAATAAAACAATAGCTTTCACTTAAAAATCTGTCTTATTCGTGACAAATATTTCTATAAACTATATTTAAAATTTGCTATTAAAGTTATTAAATACATATGAGGGTACGTTACATCATCAATATGTGTCTGGAAATATTTCATATTGGCATCCTCCCATCATTTTAGCGACGAAAAAGTATAAAAAGATTGCGTGCAAGGTATACCACGTCGTTAGGTGTAGGGAATGACGTTGGTGTAAACGCATTTGTAGTATAATTTGTGATAAGATTAATAAAATTAATTTCGTGTATTTCTTTGAACCAAAAATTCATGTGAAGTGCTGTTTTTTTTTTTTACCGCACGTATCGTTTGTATCGACTATAAATATTAAACCAACGCAATTTAATTACCTGTATTCCTAATTGATTTAATCGCATATCACGTAAAGTGTTACGTATATTTAGTTGTACGCTAACATATATAACAGATAGAAAGTTGGCCTAGATACATAAAGAGATGAATTACACTCAGCACACAAATCTGCGGTATTCTGTCTCTCTCTTGTATGGCTAAGAACTGTCGGGATTCTCCTACCACTTCAACTCTCCTTTTTCATCGATAGTGGGTGCACTTTCGCTACTTTAATTTGAAAGGATATCCCTTTTTACTAGTAGTAAATCAATATCATCATCTGCTTTCTGTGAAAGTGTTTTCTGTTTTCTTATTTATAGATATGAAAGTCGAATTGATTTATTATTTTTGCTCTATTTTATAGTCTCTACCACATGATTTGGAGATTTGGAGCTACTTATACACTCTGCTACCGTAATCCGAGAATATCAAATTGCATTGAAACGTATAGAAGAAATGTTACTCAGAAATAACTATGTACAATTGATGTTCAAAGCGCCAACTTTAATTTGCATAAGCACCTACAAGAATGTTATGATTAGTATCTGCGTTAAGGAAGACATTGCAGTTTTATATACTTAGTACAGCGATGTTCCAAGCTCTCCAAATAATAGGGTTTATTAAACTCTGCGAAGTAAGTTCCTGTTTCGTCAATGACCTTTTTGACGCGAATCGCTTTCCTGCAAGCTATTTTTTCAAGTCGTCTTTAGAAATCTTCTGAAGAAGCTGACAGCATGGTCAGCGAAACGTCAAGTAAATTTTAACTACGCGACATCACCCGAAAGACATTTCTACTATGGATTACGGTCGTAAAAGCCTACACTCAACTATTTTTTCAAGTTTGGAAAATGTCACAGGAGGTGAAATCTGCCGAACATATAAGTTATACCGTAATTGGATTAGTTTCGCTGTCGTAATTGTCGTTAAGTATGCCGCGGCCTGGACATTATCGTAATAGTAGTAGAAAATTTTTTCTTCCCTAGGTGGAACCTTTTTCTCTTTGGTTCAGCGCAATAAATCAGCATAGTACTGTCCCGCAATTGTCCTTTCTTTCTTCAAATAATCAATTAATATTGTGCCTTGTGAATGCGGATGAAATCGCCGTCGCCTTTTTCGGTGTACGTTCGCCTAGAAGAACCCATGCCACTGATCTTTAGTTTCTAGTGTGTAGAGATTTACCCATGTTTCATCTACAGTCACTGTCCGACGTACTGTCTAGGGTGCTGGGTTATCGATATCGGAGCGCAGGGTTCGAAGCCCAGGCTCACAACTCTTAGAGTAAGATTTTTCGTATGTTCCCTTACTCTCTTTACAAATTTGCCGAATGCTGACGGTGAACATCTTAAAACGGAGTCAGACGTAATAATAACTCATGGTCGGTCGATGCCTCCTGTAATTAGCGAAAGCTGTTGGCATATGTGAATGCATAAATTAATACTTTTGTTATTGGTACCGTTCGATTGAATAAAATTTGAGTCATCACTTTAGCGTATAGCAGGTTTAAAGTATCGGCCGTTAAAGAAACAGTAACATTTCGCAAAATCTTAAGTTAAATTATCCCAAAAGCTAAGATAAGTAAGTGATAGAACAATTAAGGAAAGACATTCAAAACCGTAATCATATACTTGACTTGTATCAAACTAAACACCCTGTATACTTGAATATGCGCCACTTGTTTCCGAATGTCTTTTTTGGTTGAAAACTTTTCTAAACTGCTCAGGGAAAGAATGATTTCTCACCCACGTGGTAAAATACACTGTATATTAAAAAGCACATATCAAATTTCAAAAAATTACCTTATTGTAATAAAGTTTTATTCAGTGATAAAGGTAATTAACACACCTTTTTTATCTGAGTTCTACTATCTATTTTTCGAGCCTAAATATTAATTTCGTAATTTGTATATGAAATATTTTATCTTTTTAATTTAATTATACATTAAATTATAATTACATTTTTTAATTATTCATTAAATTACGTTTACATACAAGTATTACTATAATTTACCTTCGAAATTGGCAGCTTTTACGGCTAGATTATAGGATACATAACTAAATTAGAGTAAAACATTTATTAAACTGAGAAATCCAAATACCCAAATAAAATTAAATAATAAAAATTTTGTTGAACAAAATCTGATTCTTCATTAACTTCCGCTCAGTGTAGCCAATAAAATGAAAGCCTCTTTAAAATTTTAAAGAGCAGATATTTTTCATAAACATTAACGTATGGCTGTTGATTACATTCTTAATTTGCCAAACTGATAAATTGATAATTGACAACATTTCAGGCTTCGAAATAAACCTTGGAAACACCACTTCCGCCGATGTGTACTATACGTCAACGTAAAACGTCAGGTTTTATTCGAGTAGAACTTTTCGCGTTCTAAGTTTTGTTCTCGTTCATCTTACTTTCTTTAGCGTGCGCCCATTAAGGAGATTTTCGCGATGGCTTCACTATGTCAGTCGGATTTTATTGATCTTTAACATCATTGAATATGTTAGCAGTAAGTAAAACATTAATTTTAAAATTACGATGTAATAAACGAATTTTAAAGAGCCCTCCTTACTTTTAGAATGTTTGAATTTCACCCTTAAACATGGCCTTAGCAAGCGATATTAATGCAAACGCACAAAAAGGAAGGCGCAGTGACAATATGGACAGACATTCAGAAAATATAGTTTTATCTGTTGAAACCGAGAAGAGAGGTATAAAATTTTATTTTTAAATTATTTCTTTATAAGCCGTGGTTATAAAAGAGCATTGCATTTTAATTAAATTAACTTCTCAAGCGTATCCCAATTAAATCTAAGGATATGAACCATCCGATTCGTAAAGGATTAGTAAACTCTTAAGTTGTAAACTGGAAGCGTCCTTGTTGAGAAAAAAAAGTAATCGAAAATAGAAATATGTAAAAAGATTAGTTCATTCTCTCAACATTTAGAGGCTTAATATTCTCTCACAAATATAAATTGCATCATCATTGTTTGCAATGAGAATAGACTCGGTATTTTTTCACAACAATTCACAATCAATATTTTTACAATATTATTTTGAGCAGATCATTTACAACCTATTGTGGTATTAACGGCTATCGTTTAATGAAGTTATCTGGAGTAATTTAATTAATAAATTAAATTTTAGAAATTCAGAAGTGCTTTTTTGCCGTTTTAAACGCAGAGCATTCACTTAGTCACTCTTACGTGTACAATATTTAGGCGATTGAGGAGAGAGTGGCGCGAATTGTGATTTCTACAAGTACCTAATTTAAGAATTATACTTAATAGAATTTTTAAATATATTACGAACGACTATTTGATGGATATAATAATTATTTGTTTTTTTATATGGTGTTAAATAACTCCGTCGAAAAGCGTCACCTGTTCCCCAAAAAGAATTGTAGGATAAGTTGCTTTGCACGAAGTATTTTTGTAATGCCTATATGACCGCTGTATAGACGATCTGGGACCCCGCGTCTTAGTATTCCTAGTATAATATTCCCGTTTTCGAGAATAATGCAATTTCTTATTGTGTAATATGGTCTCTGGCTATTTGTCCATATTTACTTCATTTTTTTTTGCCCATCTCATTGAATTGTTCATTTATATAGTTTCTTCTTCTTCTGATAACAAATCATTTAGTTAGTTCGAAAAATTACTTAACTTTCTGAGGCTGATTCACCCGAAGAAAATGCTCTATAATAAACTGAAATGAAAATAACCACAATCTCTATTTATGCAAGTGTGTTGATCAACTGTCCTCATAGAAGTTCTCTTTTCCTAGTGTCTCCCATAGCTCATATTGGTTTATACAAACTGTAGATTGTCATCCTTAAGTATGTAAATAATGTTAGCAATATAGCGAACGCTGTGTTTGACAGCAAACACAGCGTTCGGTGACGAACAGCGTCGAGGATCCGCGTCCGTTTGATTGAGCATATTGCCCGGAGGCACAGGCTCAACCAGAGCTACAAATTTGCAGTAGGCTGCGTGTAAAAAAGATGCGTGGGTGTAATTTGATTAAAGCTGTTGTCATTACAGAGAAACACGAATTAGGGAAATCCTTAATACAGGCAACCCAAACACTTTGCAATGTTAGTTCATAGAGCTCCACTTCTACAACCGCAATATCGAGCTTTTGTAGTTTACCAACCCGCCGATGTTAGTCTACTAACTTCTATATTCGGTTATATTATCACTTCTCGGTAGCTTACAAAATACATCTTACTCCAAACACGGAATTTTAAACATACTGAAAGTAAAAGTTAATGGATACGTGCCAGTAATCCTTAGTTTTACTTTAATTGTTTACAAAACTGGTTAACTGGCTATTTAGCTAATTGGTTTAGCTTCCAAGAGGTTGCCGTTCGTCCAAAAGATAACTTTCCTTGGAATAACATTGCATGTAGAACTGATAAACGCCTTAACCTTGAATAACTCAACAATAGGTAATCATATCAGGCCATAAATAAGGGTGATGATAAGAAATAGTTTTAAATAAATGCTATACAACCTTGACAGATTTACTACCTTTCATGCTGCATTCTTTATGTTATTCTAAACGAGAAAACAAGATATACAGCTCGTCTATTTTCACTTTTCACCTACGCCATCGGTTTTTGTCCGTATGAAACAAATCGATCTGGGTCAATATGTAACGAAACCCGACACCCTTAAAACTTATAGTACCAGGGTCTCGAGAACAGAAGCATGTCGAACATATAACCTGAATTAGGTTAGGAATTTTAACTGGCAAATGTGCGAAATGATACTAAAACAGGTTTTGTTAGAATTCCTGTTCCTAATAAACAAAACGTGTACATATTTCAAGTAATAAGTTATCTAACAACTGCTTCCGTGTTCTCAATTGCATATAACACGAACTAACAGACATCTATTTTTATTAATAAAATAACATGCCCATGTTTTTTTAATTTCACTTATGAATCTGTAATTTAAAAGATGGAACCGACAAGATCAACCGTGAGTTTCTTCTTCGGAACTTGAGGATTCATTGGGATCGGTGACTTTTATAGGCTGCTGTTGCGGAATTCCACATGAGATGAGCCATATTTTTTTAAAGAAAAAACACTTTGCAACAATGCAGTATCATTGTTCATCGATTAATTCCTGTATCTCTCCCTTTCAATATATAAAACCAATTTTGTTCAACAAAGTCATAACTTCCAACTATATAACTATTATTTTATTGGCACATATTACAAATAGCATTTCACGCTTCCATTTGTCATCTCTCGTAGATCCTTTGTTTTCGACTTAGTACGAGGTTTCTTTTGCGAGGAGAACATGGGCGTTTGTACTTTGTCTGAATCTGTCGAGTGATTTCTTTATTTTTTTCAACAATACACGTTTAGCAAGTACAATGATGAGTATATCAGAATACCTACCTCACACACAGCACTTAAGGTACCTGTTTTTTCTTTCAAAATATGCCAGTGCATGAAACAGAAGTTCTTATATTTTGGAATTCAACCACTTCCCGTAATAATATTACAAACATTAACCTGTTCGATGTATCATCTTTATTCGAAAACTGAAGGTTTTGCAGTCGTACTTTCTGTACTGTAAAAGGAACATTTCTTTCTTATAAATTACAGAAACAAAGTAAACAACTAGCGAGAAATAGATCTTAATAAAAAAAAAATCCACAAGATGCTAACCTACATTGATCAACTGATAACAGACACTTAAAAGGTAAATAGAGCACTATTTCAACAGTACAGTAGTGACATACGCGTATCTCTATCTGTCACTCTACTGTGTAGATCCTTTTCTCTGTAACAAGCGCGGAAATCTTGCTTCCTTTTTTAGCAGCAGTTCTTGAGAAAGATAGTCAAACTAACCGATTGTCTTTGCTCATACCAGGCAGGTAAAAATTGAAAATAGACAAAGTGTACATAATTATAGTAAATAGCGCTCTGATTATTATACTTAATACACGCTCCATAGCGATATAATACAGTATATTGTATTTTCTAAGTATATTCTAATTGGAGAGACGTGAATACTGTCATAAAGATCTCGCGAATGTGCGTATCAGCCACGGCTGTTCATTAATGAGACAAGGTATGTAAATATATGCAGAACTCATTAGATGATGCTATTCAAGTAAAATTTCTGACATCGAACATTATGTGACATGTAGAATAAAAAAAATCATTATTTCTCAAAGGTTATGTGACAAGAAAGAAATTATTACTCTAAAGATTTGTGTTTACTTCAATGTACAAGTCGTAGGAATGACTAAATAGTTAAAATGAATTGAATTGGCGATAATTTTTGACTAATTTGAATATGTGTGCTGCTTTTTTAGTACCTTGACAATTTCGTCGACATCAACAACGTTGTATGCTCTCGTGTCGATATCCTTGTTTAGCCAAAAAATAACGCTAAGATAGCTTAGCTTCCTCATGGTATTGATGGAATAATTCACGGCAAACGCAATAAAAGGAGAGAGAAAAAAATACACTAACACACGGACATGTTTCTGCCTACCCGGCGTCATCAGCGTGGTTTCGAGAGTATTTTTCATATCTCTATCTTCTATCGCTGTTGCCTCACAGTTAATACCACAACTTTCAAAACGACAAACCCGACATTTCTTGGCGCCCTCTAGGGCCAAAGAAACGCATGCCTGCCGTTCAGGAAGCAGCGACATAAACCGGGTACTGTTCCCCAAACCATGAACCATCAATACCATGAGGAAGCTAAGCTATCTTAGCATTATTTTTTGGTTATTGTTTCTAGGCATTTTCTGATGTGTATCCTTGTTTAGCTTCGGCCGTTAGTACATGAAACATTTCACATTTTAAACATTTCTCGGTCACCTCAGCCCAGAAAAGATCAATGCTGTCTTCAGCAATGGACTGTTTGTCTTCTCCTTCGATTTGATAAATCAGTTTTCGGTGTGTCTACCTCAGATAATAAACTTTAAAATTTGATCTTGATCCATTAGATTGATGAAGTTGTATTTGGCGCACCTTCATTGCTCTTGAGGTTTTACAACGATAAACGTAGTGATTTTATGCAGCTTTAAGTCCTAGTGCCAGCTTTTTTTCACGGAATAAAAATGTACGTTTTGACATTCACTTCTAAAATGGGCCTGTTTCATCAACTAATTCGTGAGGATAATTTTGCTCGTTTAATGCTTGCTCTTAATGTCGCTGGAAATGCAGCAGCTGCTTTGGTATCTCCACCTGCCACTTCTGTAGGTCGCTTCTGTTTTGAAATCGATGGAGCTACAAGCTCGTGCCGCTCTCATTACTGTTTTTCTACCAATTGATACTCACTTGTAAGTGATCATAGTACGCGTTGTAATTTTAGTGGTATTCTCCGATGAAGCAATAAACTAATCGCGCAAGCTCAGAATCTAAACAATTGAGTGATTGTTTTTTTTTTGCTGCCTTACCCAGTATCCCTCCTTCGTGGACCATTCTGAATGTTATCAATTGTTCTCACTTTTGCCATTACAATTGCTTGACAATTGCTAACCTTGACGACTGATCATAAATCAACTGTGACGCAGCAAACATGTGTTAGCACTGTACGTATCAAGCGCACCGCGAGACTGCATGCGAGTATCGAAACAATAAAATCGTGGGCGATTTCGGGGATTACCAATACCCCGTGTAATTTCGCAGAATACTAATACTACCGCGTATTGCTGAACCAGAGTTAAACGTGGTCTTGCTGTAGCGTAACTAAATATAAACTTTCGAGTTTCGCTTCTGCTGCCGTATGTTATTTTAAATACAAATATTTAGTTCTAAAAAACGTTAACAACTTTTTTTTATCACCCTGTACATCTAATCTCATTTTCTATAGAAAAGTCATTTGGACAAGCAGCATTTTTTTATTGTTATATTATCGTTACTTACTGGCACACATACTGAGTATTGCCAGAATTTTAAAGAAGAATTAAAAAACCATGGTAGGATAAATATCAAATATAAACTTGTAAATAAATACGTATATGCAAATTTGCACCTTTTTCTAGTTATCGACGCCACTAGCTTAACTATTCTAGTATCTATTTCTGAATCTAATTTCCATATATACGTAGGTATAATGTTGAAGATTGATAGCCGGATTTTGCTGTTTTGATTCTTCTAGTACTTATAATGTTGAGTATTTTTGTATTGATAGTTCGAATTAAGCATTCTTTTTAAATTTAGATGTGTGAAGTTATTTTCGAAAGCGTTTACGTAGACGAGAATCTTTGACGCCAAAATCCGTTTATAAATAAACAAGTGAATAAGATATTTCTACATTATTAAAGAACATATTTCATCTATTTACAACGTGTTCGTTCTTTTACTATATCTCCGCTGTAAATAAGCCACAGATGCACGTAATCGTCAGAAAACTATTTATGCTCCTCCTGATTAAAATAGTTTGCGTTTTATAAACATGGCACGTTATTCAGTAAACAGTTTATTGGTATTGCCTTCTAGATTAAAGGTAGTTCAGACTGCTGTTTTTTAAGTTTGACTAGCTACTTTAACCGCTAGTACATCGTTATGTAGAACAATTGGTGAAGTGAAAATGTAGTTTGAAACTATAATTCAGCCTTGGTTTTATTGATATTTGTGTTCTTTTTCGGAAGCAATTCGTAATGCAATGTATTCATAAACGGATACTTTACCAAATCTATGGTCATAGAAATAAAATTAATTCCGCCTGGTTTTATGAATAGGACCGCCGTCTTTTTTATAAAAAAAAGCCGATATTTGTCGAAAGGTCGGTCCTCTATTCACAAAGCCAGGCAGTTAATGTTCATTTACTTCTATCAGCTTCAAGATTCAGTCATTATGCCCAGCGTTAATAATGATTAATATTTCAACTCGGTAGGTTGCAATAGGCAATGGAAAATAGTATCGCTTATAACCGATAGCTAGACGCTTGCAAGTGTTATACCGTCTTCTTACCACAGACGACAAAGTTGATCTTCAACTTTTCTTAGTTTGTTTAAATAATTCTGTCAGAGATCCGCTTTGTTAAGAGGTTAGATTATCTTCGCTGTCCTTCTGATTTTATCTCGATGTGTTTTTTCAGTGTGCGGCTTTCATTTTTCTTGGTTTTCATCCCCTGTTGTTGATGTCATTTTAGATAAAGTACAACAGGTTTATGATCGAGTAAAAAGCATTTTTGCTACTGTCTGTATTCTTGTTATAAAATGTAATTGAAAATTCACATTCTGAAGTCGCATTTACCAGCAATTACTATAAACGCTTCAGAAAATATTAGGGATAGAGGTAAAAGTTCTGTTACCGTACCAAATTACTTTGATTAATCATTTTTTCTGTTATTTCTTTTATACATAAAGCAATTGCATTTACAAACTGTTACTAACCAATGATGTTATTCCAATCCACATCAAACGAGTTAAGCAGTTTGAAAGCAATACAAACATAAATGTTTACCTTTTCAAAGTACTTCGTGGTTTTGACTACCATCAGCGTTTATCGTTTTAATGACATACTACTTCAGTTATCTTATCTTTTCGT
This sequence comes from Marronus borbonicus, assembly GCA_902655005.2. Lineage (NCBI taxonomy): Eukaryota > Metazoa > Arthropoda > Insecta > Coleoptera > Scarabaeidae > Marronus > Marronus borbonicus. Next base: position 27,726,630 of record LR737381.1, on the reverse strand, counting down.
ATTTCACTAGATCCAAATCTACTACATTGTAAAATACAAATAGCACATGTTAAACCATGTGCTCGTGTCGATTCCGACGTCATGCCAGGCTTCCTGTTGATAACGATAACAAAGTAATCAGATAGACTGAGGCTAAAACGATACTCGTCGCCAATATTTCTGTTATCTTTATTAATTTTAAGTCTTTCATTTTTCCGTTGTCCAGTTATTTTGATTTGAACTTCTTCATTGCGCGAATTACTTTAAAATTGCATGTAGGTGTTCCTCCGAGAAAACAAATAGAATGAGGTACAAACAACTCTAAGAATCAAACTCGATTATACAAACGTGTTGCTTCCAGATTTACTAGCACTCGCGGTTCAGATGCTTACTATATTTGTTTGTTTTTCAATAATTATTTACAATTACGATGGCAAAAGAACGACAGTTAAATGAATTTTAACTCGAAAAAAAGTGGATATAGGGAAATGTATTCCATCTTCACAATATCCAGACCTAAATCCAATCAGGCATTTCGCAAAAACTCAACCAAAGAGTCGCAAACATTCTTGAATAAGATGCAAACATACTCCACCAGTGCATTGCGAAAAATTAGTGGGTACAATGCCTAAACGTATATATGTATTAAACTCGACGAGGAATATTACATTACATAATAATATTAATTTACATAGAGACTTTCATAATATAGTCACCATTGTCGATATATTTCAATAAAGTTTTAAGTTTCGCAACATTTGTTGCTCCGATTTATTGGCCAAGGCTGTAGGCGCAGACTCCTTAGTTGGTCCCTTGTTTCTACCATATAAATCATATTTTATACTATATTCGATACGATTCTAATCTAGTTGATATCGGTTTAATACACTTATTTACAGGCAATTCAATGGCTCGGTAAACAGTGTGCCCAACTTATTACTTATTACTCTACTAAATAACAAAAATGTAGATGCGTAGTTGCAAAATGAGTATTAACGATTTCAAAGACGAACACTACAACACTGTATGCCATAATAGAACTATTAGAAATTGAAACTCCTCTACTGGAACTAAAGCTTTACTAATGGGGGCAACATATAAAACCTATTTGTTTGTTTACTTCTTCCGAACGTTTTGTTTGCATTTGTCTCTATCGGCATGAGTTTTAGTAACATAAATTTGTATGTGGGGTGTATTCTGGATAAAGTTCTATTTCTTAAAGGTATTTTCATCCGGTTAAAGCAGAAACAACTCTAAAGTTTTTATTTGCTTCATCAACGAATTCTCTGATCAAGCATAAAGCATCATCTGTTTAATTACACAACTGAAATTGCAAAAATACTTTAAGACAGTAAAAATAACTATAAAAGTTACTTCCATAGAAGTCAGCAAATTAAGAAAAACTTTTATTAACACACTCACAGTTATAAAAACATTGACATCATTTAAGATAAAACAAGTTGTGAATTACAAGCTTGCGTCATAACCTGTGCATGTCCAGCCAGTACTTCTTTTCTTTTTTAAATGCATAGTATTTGCTTTGGGTGTAGGAGATAGAAATCCTGTTGCATTACTCTACACAACAACTAATTATTAGTTTTAATAATGAATAATGATAGCAAGGACTGTGGCGTAGTATGGCAAACAACACATAAGTATCAGCAACCTCCGCACCACACAAGTTCTTCACAAGTAATTCTATTATAATATAATAATTAATCCGGGACGGCCGTTTCGAGGACGCACAAAATTAAATTAATCTCTGTGTTAACGTACTAATTCGTGATTAATTATTTAATTTACTTCCTACTAGGGGTAAGATTTAATTAGGGTAATCAGCGATAATAAAAAGTTAATAGTGTCCGGATAATTTAAAATACTAAGTATATGTCGAAATAATTTTGAAATGTAACATGCTTACTAATCTCATTGCTGCCCAGCGTTATAATGCCGTATCTCGAATTCTGAATTGACTTAATTGAAAAACTGTATGTTTCAAAACATAATTTATTGTTTTTTTTTCTTGTGATAATCCTACTTTCGCTTTAAATTCTGGTAATGGTGGTTTGGTCGACAAATCCGAAGCGCTTTTAAAAGTAGATAGAGGAAGAAGTATTCTAATTAGACGTTATTTAACGACCAATATTTTAGTACCCGAACTACTACTTAGTACAATTTTAGTTTTTTGCATTCATTCACACTGTACGTACGTATATATTGTACATTGTTGATAATAGCCAATATCCACAAAAAAAACAAAGGAATTATTTTCAATTCAAGGTTACCTTCTGGAAGATATAAACGTTAGAAACAAGTGGAAAATTAGTGTCATATGTATAACTGTAATCGCTTTATGTGTAGAAGTTATTTAACTCAAATACACCTCAGAGAGAACTAATTATACTCGCGTGGATCCGGAAATGGAGGATTAATTATTAAAGCAATTACAAACTTCGCGGTCTTGAACTGCGTCCGCACAGCTTCTATAAATAAAGAACGTTTCATTTCCTCCTCCACCAATTTTCATTTTTATTAGTAGCGTGCAATAATATGTTTCTTGTATCTTTCGTAGTATTGACCTTCTTATGTGAAGGTATGCCAAAAAAGAAAACTTATTTAAATGGAGGTTATTATTCGTTTTGTTTGAAATTATTTTGGTTTCAGCGCCACTTTGTGAGGATGACGCGCTATATTTTAACATAGTGTCAAATTTGAACGATAAAAATAACGGTTCAATAAAACACCTTGCCTATAATTGCAGCTTCTTTCTTTCTTCTATAATAATGTGTTATTATATGTAAATTCAACATGGTTACCACCAGCGGCGTATGCTATTAATTTCAGCGCTGACGCCAATAACTTAACTTACTACACAATTCAGAAAAGCAAACGTATTGAAACTTAAAAAATACAGGGTGAGTTTTTTATGATGTTTAATACGGAGATCTCGGAAACTAAGGGAGATAAAAAAGAGATGATCAGATGAGGTAAAAATTGCAGTTTTACGAGCTCAACTGAATGAGACTTTTATTTTTTGGAAAAAGTGCAATTAGGTACCTCAAAAAAAAAACTTTTCTGTTATTCCATTCGGAGCGCATAGCCCTGTTATTCTTGGTGTTACAAAGCAGAAAGTTGTAGGTAATTATGGTGCTTAATAAGACAGTCCACCCAAACCATAATATAACGGAAACCATAATTGACCATGACTTCATAAAAAACTCAATTGTTCAACGATTCTAGCGTTTGAGATATGCTAGCCATGCAATTTTCAAAAAAAAGGAAAAAAGAAAACAGCGGTCATTCACTTGAGCTCGTAAGACTGCAATCCTTTCCCCATTTGATCGTTTCTCTATCGTCGTTGGTTTCCGAGATCCAAACGTTACTTTGTGTACGTATACTAGAAGTATTTAGTCTTAGGACACAGACTCGAAGCGAAGCTAAAGCTATTGCTGTCTCTGCCATCCTTCCCCAATGTTACCTGCTGGAAGGGGAAGGCGACAGCATTAGCTTACGTAAGGTGTCCGAAATATGTGAGCAAGAAAATAAATATTACAATTCATTGGTACTTACGCATCTATTAATAGTTTAAGTAATGTTATTGGTTCACAAGCATTGATAATAACTACAACTAAAAAAGCTCGCAACATATTTACATTATGGGCATTTTAATATTGTTACTAGCAAAAAATATCCTTTCTTAAATATAGCCAAATTAATCCTAATTGTTTCTGTTACGTTTCACGCCTAAAGTAGAATCATTTATGCATCCATACTCTAACCGATAACAACAACAACAGAACGCGTCACATCTTCACATCTGACTTAACACATTGATATAATAAGTATACAACAACGTAAATACTTATACACGGTTTATTTACCGTCAAACACACTATTAATTACTGATAATTTTGTTCATACGACATGCGCTTGTTGTGTGTCTGGAAAATCTTAGAGATATGTATTTCATACTACGCACAGTGTTTTTATTTACTTTTACATTCGCTACTGCTAATGTTCTATTAATTTTATCTGTAACACTGCATCTACAATGCTGTTATGTACTTATTATATTATTTGATATATCAAGTTGCTTATAACAATAAGACTTAACAAATTAACTAAACGATTAAAAAGATATTCTTAAGCTGATATATAAAATGTTTTGATGTAAATGAATACAAATGGCTTATGCACGTATATACAAAGTATTTGTACGGGTATTCTTTTAACAATTTTATCCGGCTAATAACTGCACATACATCTACTTCGCTGCATGCTTATAATCCAATTTACTGATTTTTTTACTCTTATTGGTGGTTATTCAGGTAAAGATGGCGGGAAAGTTACGACAGTGGTCGCGACTCCAGGCCAAGGCCCAGATAGGCCCCAGGAGGTTTCCTATACCGACACCAAAGTTATTGGGAATGGTAGTTTTGGAGTGGTCTACCAGGCTAAACTGTGTGATACCGGCGAAATGGTCGCCATCAAAAAAGTCCTTCAAGACAAGAGGTTTAAGGTAGGCGTAAACATTTTATAGAAATTTTCAGTAGTATGTATAGCAAAAAGGCTGAAAGCTAAGGCGTATAATATTCAAACACTGAAACATTTCACTATCACCCTAAAGTGGAGAGTTCAATTTTTCTGCTGAAGATAATAGCTTGGCTACCGAAACGTGCGTTTAGTGTTAGTGAAATGTTGTGCTCCTAGAAGCGTTAATATATGCAGGTTACAACATTTACAAAAGATATCAATGTGCGGTTTCCACAAGTTAATCGATCATTGCAGTCTTGTGTTTCTCGACTGGCCATAGTTATACCATTCCATTTAATAGAAAGTTGTTCAAGTTCAACGGCAATTTTCTCCTCTATCGTATCATCTTCGCTTCCTGATTTTGATCTTTGAGATGAAGATAAGAAACAACGGCCGTGTTCTTTTTCGTCAAAAACTGGACTCTTCCATTGTTGTTTGGGTCCGAAATCATACCCGTAAACCCAACTTCAGTCATCTGTGATGAAGTTACAAAGAAAAGCAGTTCGAAGGTGTTCTTTCAACGAGCTTTGCTGCTACACTTCGCATGTTCATTCTTCCGATAAAGTCCGCTGACATGTGCCATAAGATAATCTCACGATGTTGCAGATATATTGTAAGCGGAAACGACATCTTCTGATGTAATCCCACACAATTGTAAAGAACTCCATCAAATTTCATTAAAGCTTTAATTAGGTACCCTGAAACCTTTTCTTTTAAATAATTTCAAGTTTCTGCTCATCTTTTATTATGGTACTGTAGTAATTGAGAAAATCAATGGGGAAACATATACTTAAAGATCTTTTCCTAATAGTTTATGGTAGCTATGACTTTGTTTTTATATTCATTTTTTATAGTACTTACATATTTTTAACAAGACTTTAATATATTACAGAATCGAGAACTTCAAATCATGAGGCGGCTAGAACACTGTAACATAGTAAAACTTAAGTATTTCTTCTATTCAAGTGGGGATAAGGTGAGTTATTGTTTTCAACCATTACGTTAATTTAAAATAAAATAATTCACGTATAATAATTGAATTGTGATTAACAACAAAACGAGAAAATATTAAGCATGCCCTTGTCTGTTTTTATGGATTACTGCGTCATAGCAGTCATTAATGTTTTTTTTTAATTTTCATAAATGTTATTTCGAAAGACGGCGTAAACTTATTTTCTTATCCATATGAACACAATGTATATATTTCGAGAGCTGTTTGCAATTTTGTGATTTACAAGTGTTTGTGTGTCTAGCGAGCAGAAATACCGTGTGGTTTGAGCATATTTATGGCGACTACTGACGAGGTACGAGCGATTTTGGCGCCATCTACAGTTCAAGTCCAACTTCCCGCATATGTTCGTTATGTCCACAGTTATTAGGCAGAAACATTCTGTGAACTTGTTTCGTATCTTATCGTATTTAATTTGAAAATCACGCTTAATAATTGTGCATATAACTGTAATATTATAATAAATACTTACACTTATGTGTATATGTATACACGGTGACTTAAAAATTTGTGATGGAAGCCTCAACTGCTTAATTAGTTTAATCGTAACATTAAATACATCCATTTATTATTTTTTATTGGACTATTTTCGCGATTTTTCATTTACTATGAGACGCATACAGACTTATTCATGACTATGGCACATTAGACTTATTCCTTGTTCGTTTCTTAAAAATAGATTCAATTTCAGGGTGCTATTGATTACATTGAAAACGGATATCAAAGCTGTGTTATTTTGCTGATAATGTGAAATCATGGGATCAGGCTTCAAAAATTTTACAAAAAACATCTGTGTTTGGACTGAATACACAAACAAATCAAGACTGCTTTATCGAACCACATAAATTCGTTGATCCAGTGGGGTAAGGGGATTACCAATCGCGATTACTTTGAACAAAACATGCGCCACGAAAGATCACGCAATGATCGAATTACATACGTTTGGGTCCATTCTTAAAGTGCAAAAAATCACAGCTCAACTTTCTTATTTCGAGCAGAACATTCTGAATATTATGGATTCTCTGCATAGTTCTTAAATACAAGTTAAATGATGTAGCATATCATGGATGTAGACTGTATCAAATCATCGGTTATTTAAAGAAATTCATAAAACCAATCCATGTTCCGATAAAAACAAGCTAATTTCTTGCAAAGCCATGGTGAAACCAAAGAGCAGTTGTTGGAACAAGTATAGCTTGTAATGAATCACATTCCTGTTTGGCAAAGAATAGAACAATTTTGTTTTTAATTCTGAAAAGTGAGAATTCTGAAAGAATCTTGAATCTTGCATACCAACTCCCAAAGAGGAAACATAATTCATTTATTCTCAAACTTAGTATACACTCACGATATGATATATTATTTGACTTCAAGGAAGAGGACTATGTAAAGAGTCCATAGAGGTAGGTAGAGGTATTTAAAATAAAAATGTTGCTTTCCCTTTCGATTAAACCAAGAGTGTAATTGAAAATATTTTCAAAAAGTAGATCTTTATCCACAATATCGGCCACCTATTTTTAAAAGGATATTTGGAATAATTTCAGAAATAGGCTATCGTCGTGAATAACCCCTGTACATAATAAAAATTCGTATCAAGACCTGTATATAACTCATAAACTCATTTAAAAAAATACAAAAAGCTCGTTGAATAGGTGAATATCTTGGAAATTTAATGCTTTATTATTATATAAAAGTTAGAAATGAGACACTTTGTATACATATTTAATATTTTTCATCATTGGAAGGTGAAGGTTTAGAGTCATTTGCAATTTACTTTTTCAACGGTAAAAATAAGGCATATTGTAAAATGTGAATAAATTAAATTATAAAAACTGAATAACGCTTTATGTTGTGTAATATTACCCACAGTGACTTTCTTCTAAGTTCTAAAGTAACCAATTCAGTTACCTTGATTTTTCGCATCAAAATTGAATCACACAAAGCAAAACAAACGCTAATGTTATAGTTTGATCTCCATTGGTAGTCTGCAAACCACACTAACTAGTACTACAGCCGCAAAAACATACGAGGGCCATGCCGATATTATTGAGAATAACAAAATCCAGTAGTGCGTGCTACACTGCTATTTATGGCAACTCTCTATCTACCTGTTGAGGTTTAGTTGTTGCATTTGCGTTAGTTACAACAGAAATTTTTAATTTTTTTAAGGGATAACATGAGTGAAAAATGGAATTAACTAAAGAGCTTTTTAGAATCATGATTTATGATAATTTCAAACCTTTAATGAAAGAGTACCTTTTTTGGCTACAATTTACTACGAAAGAAGCTCTATTCAGCATCAGAAAAGAGCAGGACATCCTCGTACGGTCGTTACCGACGAAAATATTGCTGCCGTTAAGAATATAATTGGAGACAACAGAGTCACAACAACAGTAATATAACATCAAGTCCAGATTGGATCTTCAGCTGTTAAGACAATCATATCACTTGCATTAAAGAAAAAAAAGTTGTGAGCCGTTTTGTGCCATATCAACTTCCTGATTTTCAAAATTAGAATTTTTCATAAATCCTTGACTCTTCTGAAGAATGGCGCCCGCCATATTTTTTCTGAAATTGTGACTATTGTGAATCCCTAAAGACGAAGAAACACGCAGCAAAAACAAAGAAGCAGCGAGCTATGAAAAACGTTATATGCCCCATGTTCTTTAGAAGTGTGGGCTTAATATCTGCAATTAAACCGGATAAACAAAAAGTTATTAGCTAAATAGTAAATTTTTGCCTGAGGTATTCAGTAAGATTTCTGAGAGGGATATTATGTTCCAACACATCCACCATTCAACAATATTTTGCAAGTGTTCCAAGTGAAGATTAGTTAACGACAAAGTGGAAAGATATATACTTAAAATAAAATTCTGTAGTACATTAACCTTTGTTTTATTCTCAATAATAACAGCTTTGCTCTCGTATAAGAATAGCCAATACAACTAGTTCGTGGAAATCTGAATTTTAGATATGCAAATATTTTTTAGCGAAGACCTGTTAGTGTTTTATTGAAACGTGTTAATCGAAATAAAATAAAATGAATAAATGGAAACTTACGAGCAATACATAGGAAATCTAAATTAAATTTCAAGGTAACAGAATTATTTAATTAATTCGGAAAATCAAACAAGTTATCAACAATTATCTTAGAAATGTATATAAGGCAATTGTAAAATAAAAGTTCATCAACATGCATAAATGCTCATAAACCATGTACCTTCAATGACCGAAATCAATACTTGTAATATCGTATCTTGTCCATTGTTTAAAAATTCCCTAATACAGCTTTATATTGTTTATTTTTGGGGTAATAATCGAGAGCTAGTTCTTGTGTGATGTTGAAATTCGTTCGCCACTTCACTAGTAATACTACATCATCTTTAACAACCCTAAGCATTTTAAAGCATCTTAATAACATACAAGCACTTGTAAGTTGCTAATGTTATTGATATCTTAGTTCGTTGTTAAAAAAAAGTGCTTTACGTTAATTACTATTCGAAGTAGATGTACTAAATAACAAATTTGAGTAATTTTTTTTTTACAATTAATTCGTAAGTAAAGCACTTTTTACATGTATTAAACAAAAATCACCTTGTCTGATATGTTCGTTTTTTAAAGATAGAAGTTGTGGTATTTATAAGTTATACATGTTTATTACAACAACATTGCTTTCCCCCTCTAAGGTTAAGGTTTATAAATTTTTGCCTCCTAAAACTAATATTTAGATTAGTGAATTACGTTACTTGTTATCGCTTGAAACCAACAAAAAAATTTTGCAAATCATATCATAAGCTTTTGTTCGTTTTTATTTGCAAATGAAATTTATTTTTATATTTGCGTATTGAATAATATTCTCTTTCATTCTATTCTTGGTGTTCCAATTACGAAACGGCAGAAAGACGAAGTATACCTGAATTTGGTGCTAGAATATATCCCAGAAACAGTATATAAAGTGGCAAGACATTACAGCAAATCAAAACAAACAATACCCATCAGCTTTATTAAGGTAAGTTATAATTAGACCTTTTAATTTATGGTTTTCGCGAAATAACTCGCTATAAATAGTGGTGTGCTACGTCAAATCTATTGTATTTCTTGATTGGATATTCCCAAATAATTCTTAATCCTTACATACGACTACATTTAAAAGCACGAAGATAGATAGTTAATTAACACAGTTCACTATCCTAAAAATAGTCGTCATCACTTTTTCGGCCAATTGAATAGTCTTCAATTCACTCCCCGCAGTATACCGTTTCGACCGTTATCAATCGACGTCAATTCTCCCACACCACGACGGATATCTTAATTAATTTTATAAATAATAACTCGTGACACTGATGGCTGAAGATGTATCTTGCATGACACGAAACAGGTACCAACATTTTTTAAATAATAAAGAATTGTGAGATTTAAACCAATTTTCTTGACCAACTCGTAGCAATTAATATTTCATTCTTTATTAATTTTGAAATCGTTCGTTTTATAAGACAATTTTTATAACACTGCTTAACTGCAGAACAAACCTTTTGTTCAAATCCACATCGATCTTAAGCTAGCCAGAACATCAGACTACTACCAAAATAAATGCTTATGAACGTTTTTGAAAGGTAGAATAATTTCATGGTCCAAAGGTGATGGTTTGGTTATCTGTTATTGTACCCCTATTGATGGGGTAACAAAAAAGAATTTTGACACAATTCTTTTCTTCTCTGTTAAGAATTTCTTTATATAATTAGCTCTAATATTGCGTCTTATTTAAGTGTTTTTTGTCTAACAAAGATATTTTACTGTTTCAGCTGTATATGTATCAATTGTTCCGATCTCTGGCATACATACATTCGTTAGGCATATGTCACAGAGACATAAAACCGCAGAACCTGCTGCTAGATCCAGACACCGGCGTACTGAAGCTATGTGACTTCGGTAGCGCCAAACATCTTGTAAAGGGCGAGCCAAACGTTTCCTACATCTGTAGCCGGTACTACAGGGCACCTGAGTTGATCTTCGGAGCGATCGACTACACCACCAAAATTGACGTTTGGAGTGCGGGCTGCGTGCTGGCGGAGCTCCTGCTTGGGCAGCCGATATTTCCGGGCGACTCGGGTGTCGACCAGCTCGTCGAGATTATCAAAGTACTGGGAACGCCTACAAGAGAACAAATTAGAGAAATGAATCCCAACTATACGGAATTCAAGTTTCCACAGATTAAATCCCATCCGTGGCAACAGGTGTGCTCATTATTTGTTTTGCTTTGATTTCTTTTTTTGTGTGTGTCAAAGAAGATGCAACATGGATGTGCAAACTGATAGGGAGGTGTATGCGAACTTCAAGACCATTAGGTGGACATATTACTTACGCAAGATATACTCATAGAGTGGCATTTATCTTTCGAAAATCTTAAACCAATATCTGTCTACTATTTGAGAAAGTTAGTTAGTCAATTTCATACAACAAATTGATTTTAAGTTGGTCAATTTATCTATTCTTGCAAATTTTTAGTGGCGATCAACACAAGAACGATTTGATCAGTTTACCCAATTACTTCTACATACTCGACCATTCTGAGCCAACATATACAGATGAACTCGGATAAAACGAACTCAAACAAATTTTCCGAAGTGTCCGTTTCAAGCAAGCGTTTACTGCAGATGTCAATATTACCATTTATGTGAAAAGAAATCTTACACGTACGAAACCGAAAAGAAATCCGCATGAAATATAGTATCAGTAAAGTTACATGTAGGTATAGATACAAAAACATCTATAATGGTGCTATTCATTTATTTTCCAATTTCATCCTGCAACACACTGAACTGAATGTAGTTTTCAATATCTGTTGGTTCAAGTAGCTGGATAAAACCATACATTATCGGATTACCGTCTCTATCGGAATCAACGCACCTGTGACTTGTTTAGGAACAGTAAGTAATTATCGATGTTGGTGAATGTGGACAATTCTTCTTCATTGCCGAATGCCGTACTGACGTCATCCACTGAACGGAAGTTCATCATCTTTTGGAAATTATTTAAATTGTTGCAGCAGCCACATGCCCCCAAACAATGTGCACAATTTCTGAAACACCTAGAACTCTTCGACAATTAGTAATTTCCGTTTTTTGTACAAATCATTTGCATATATTGTTATGTGTTCTTTACTTCGTTTGGACCTAACACATTCTTTACGATGAAATTTTAGTTTTGTTGAGCGCCATAGAATAAACCAATCTCATTGCATTTGAAAATATTCACTTGTTAAGTCGGCACAAATGTCTTCAATTCAAGAACTTCTAATTCTTCTAATTTATTTTAGTACGCTTCCAGCTTCACTATGTATTTTTTCTGGGACTATATTAACGCATTTTTAAGATTTGTCTATTCAACCTTCGTTACATGTAAATAAAATAATTTTAAATTATTTAGATGTTTACTGTTACCTACACATCATATAAAAATGATAAACATCTTTATCAACATATGTATTTGTTTCAATTTGTATCTATCGGATAAAATACAGAACGTGAACAGATTTTTCTGTCAGTTTAATAACTTCAAACTTTAGGTCCATCTGCTCTATTACTTTCTGATCTTAATCATCACCACATTTATTTTATCATTCTGAAAAGCTAAAATAGTAGATATTTCAAGTAGCTTCGAATTAATCATGTGTAGGATACATATCTCAAATATATTAACTTGTACACGTAAAGTGATTTGCTTTTAGCAGGTAACCTGTCAGTTACTTTGATTCTGCCATGAACTGATATTTTAAAATTACATAATAAATATTATTTTAGCTTTTATATTTTCATTCATGCTTTTAATTTTTTCTTTTTAATTTATATGTTTATACATGAATCGATGTACTACTAACTTAAAACAAATGAATGCTAAAATTTCCTTAAAAAAATAAATATTAAAATTAATTCGTTACTATTAATTTCTTGTTTATATCGGCATTTACCTAAAGTATATGGGCCTCTGTTTGCAGTTATTGCTGACTAGAATGTCACTGCCGAAATGCACAACAGAACATCAAACAATTCGCGTAAGTCTAGAGTGTGTGAGGCGCTTGAGGACTTTTTGCGGAAAAAACTAACACGTCGGATTCGTTTCTGGTACTTTTTTTGAGTTATTAAGTTGGCAACTTCATTGGCACTAATTCTTTCTTAATTCGGACATTAAAAGTCTTAACAAAGTATTTTTCACTTCAGACAAATTGCCAACCTAATAATACAATTCATTTTTGTTAAGTTGTTAGTGTCCAATTTGATTTTTTATTTTTTATATATTCTTCGGTTTTCACAAATTTTTATTTTTTATTCAATGTTTCACGTTTGTCTTCACTGCTAGCAATTTTGTATCGTTTTTGTTTTTGTATGAACGCTCACTAAAAAATATCTGCATGACTATTATCTTTATGGATATTTTAAGTGATTTATTTGATATGAACGGTAGTGTGTATTTATTTGTACGTTGTGAAGTTGTAACAGCGTATTGTCATAAATTCGATGCTTATCATTTATCAACAATAGAAGGTTTCAAGAAACTTCATGTTCGTTCTTGAATCTGATCAATCTATTTTATCGTATTCTTTTTATTGTGTATACCTTCAAAGAATGACAAAAAAAGATAAATAACTAGATTATGGACGTTTTAGAAAGCACACCATACTTTAGAAAAATTGTGAAATAGCTACCGTGATTCCTAATTTCGGGAGTAACAAATCCCGCTCAAAGTATGATGTAAACGGTCGTTGATGTGATAGTTATAAATCGCTATTAGTTAGTCCTATGCCATTGTGCACTACTTAAATGGCATGTAAACATACCGACAGCTAATAACTATCCTTTAATCAATGTGACCAACATTTCTTATAGTTGTTCGCAAAGTATACCTTAGGGTACAGTCACGATACTCGATAAGAGCGACTACTAGTAGTGATAAAAGCGGCGAAAAATATGCATCGCTACTGATGTTTATGAAGCCCCAACAAGTGCGTCGTTTTTTTGGTTTTGGTCTTTTTACTCTCGTATTGGAGTGCTAGAAGCGATATTCATTGAAACTAAAGCTGATTAAAGCAGGCAAAATGAAACAGTTCGATCAAAACGTTCTTAACTTTGCCCGCCATCGCTATCGGCAGTTTTCATGCAGTTCCAACATTAACGCTCGCATACAAATAATATATCTCACCGCTTTGCCGCTATTATCGCTCTTATCGAATATCGCATCTTGTTTCTGTAATCATGGTGACGCACTGATTGGCCTATTCTGCTAACTCGTTGCTCTTATTGAGTATCGCAGCTTCACTATAAACACATCCCGACATTAAATTCGATTAGTTACTACGGTAATTATTACTCCCGATTATGCTACGATGTATAAACGTGCTGATTGTGGAAATTCTCACCTTATTGACATGGAATTGCGATTTTCAACTACGAAATTATCTTTACTTCTTCCTGGTTGCTCACCGTAAGATACCCATCTAGCGCTAGGAAATAAAAACTGATTTAATAGTTCATTTTGCTAATTGCTATAACATATACGTCTTTTCTACAAGACTGCAAAGTTGTTGGTTGTAGCGTCATTTACATTTTACTTCTGTGGACCATAGAAATCAATCTAAGTTAAATGGTGCCACGCCGATAACATAAGTTGTTAAAAAGTACAGTTTGTATTTAAAAAAATGAGTTGTTAAAAGTAGAAGTAATGATGTATGAATTCTGGGTTGTCCAGTATCTTCTACCAAAAATTGAGCTCTTACCTCTTCATTATGTTACCATTTGCATATCTCAGATGTCGAGTACAAGAAAATTTAATTGCATTAAGTTATATTTACATACTTCAACTACGAGCGTAACATTAACGATGTCTATTAAATAGTGACAAATAATTGTACGTATATATATAATACGTTCAAGCGCCCCAGTAGGTGATACCCGAACGCGGTATAACCTCGCTCACCATGCCTGTGTCCCCTCGTTCCCATATCCGAATATTGCCGACTACTACAGACGACCGTATGGGCGACGAACAATCGGTAAGTGTGTGTGTACCTATGAAAAATACAATACATATAAAATACTACATAAGAAACATGTCACACATATAGCTGATGCAACCTTCTGAAATTGTAAAAATTATACTTATTGTGTAAGTAGTAGGTCCAACATTTTCTAATGAAGCAAGAAACATCATAGAGTATCTTTTAAAAATACTTCTAGCAAACCCAGCACGTACTTTATTATTTTAAACGGAACACTGTATATTATTACGTATTTAATTCCTCCATCTTGAAATAAACTACCAATATAGATTTCATATAGTTTTTGACATTGTTTTTTGTTGAAATTTTGTAAAGTAATAGTAACTAATAAGAACGAATAGAGGGAGTTTAATTCTTTGGTATTGTTATTAAGGTATAGGACATCTTAATGTGGATTGTAAGCTTGAATGTGTATGTATAAAATATGAGTTGAGAAAGTTAACGTACTTATGAATTTATGAAAGGAAAAACTTGTTTACATATAATTTCTTTGGTTTCTATCTTATTTTAATGTGTCTATAATCACTTTTTGTTTTATAGGTATTTAGAGCCCGTACTCCCCCAGAAGCCATCGAACTTGTAGCCAGGTTGTTAGAGTACACGCCTTCGTCTAGAATCAGTCCCCTCCAAGCTTGCGCACATTCGTTTTTCAACGAATTGCGTGAACCTATCACGCGCCTCCCCAATGGCAATGAGCTACCGCCGCTATTTAACTTTACTGACCACGGTAAGAAGCGATAAAAAAAGGACATTACTTGTAGGTAAAAAAAATAGATTGGACCGCCGCCACATGTTAAAAAAATTCGCAAAAATTTAATTATCTTCATGTATGAATCACCATAAGAATATAACATAAAGTTAACATATTTAATAGTTTTGTTGGATTGTTATTTTCCACAATTGAGCAATAATTCATAAAGGCTGTTATATTTTTAATTTTGATTTGCCACTTAATTTTCATTGATTAATATTTATATTGCTTAAGGCTAGACCTTAAATTAACGATGATTCGAAGAGCTCACTATCGACACTAATAACTCTTCAGCTAAATTTTGTTCGCCGCTTAAACTATCTCTAACAATGAGTTACACTTAACAATATGACACTGTACGAATCGCTAATTGTTTATAACCACTTAATGCACACATTAATTTGAAATTTCGCTCGTGTGACACTTAAATTTATTGTTAAAAAGTACTCTAGTTAAACTCTAATAGACAAAAGAAGCAACAATGTATGTATTTTGATATCTTCAGGAAATGAATTGCTTTTCTTTTGTTTGCAGAGTTAAATATTCAGCCATCGTTAAATGCGATTCTAATACCAAGAGGCGCCCAAGAAGCGTCGAATAGTCCTCAAGACGGCGCTGGAGTCTCATCAGGGGCAGACGCGACGGATGCGACATCTGCACCAGTGCAGGCTGCGGCCTCCAGCTTAGCTTAGGTAGTCCAATTCCGTGTCCCACCATCCCTATACTACTACCACTACTACTCTACAACTATTACTACTACTATTACAACATTACAGCATCAACTCCGAATGTTGTCGACGCCCTCTACTGTCATAATTTATGTAGTAAAGAAAACGGCGTCCTGTTTATTCAAGTTTGAGGAAAAATCCCTGTCTAATCTCTTTTCTTTTTACAACACACCACAAAATCGCTTATCATCAATCCCACGAAGATAACACATAAATAATCATTTGCTAATATTTACTCTCACACAAACTATTCTTTACGTTCATCTCACTAACATTTACTTTTTCTCTTTCTCGAAGGAAGAAAAAGTAAGGACCCGATTTATCTGCCCGCCCGCCCTCCATACACGCCTGGATCCCCCTCTCTATCACCGATTTAGTAATATATCTTACCGTAGTTGAAACAAAAAAAAAGCGATCCCTCTGCGATTGTTACAATATTCGGGACAGCTGTACTATAGGTTAATTATATACGTGAGTTGTACAGAATATAAATGTTTGTAAGCCGGCATTTTGTATTAATGCCCTCCCGCAAAACATTATTTTTAAAGTAATCGGTTTTTGCAATGTTTACTTTTAATTTGCGCGCAAATACGGCGATGACACGAAAGGTCGATATTATATTTATATATATCTGAGTGTGATGGTACGTACCTTTCATGAAGCGTTTTGTAAGGGAATTCGGTTGATTTTTTATTAATATATTTTTTTTTATCAAATAAATTACTCTATACATGACTATTTTAATTGTACCTATTTTAAATACGTTTTTATAATAACTAATATTTAAAAAACGCGAATTTTAAATGCCAATATAATAGAATAACAAATTACTTTTTAGAGCACATTCAGCATTTCCATCTGAATCAATCAAATGAATTCCCTCAGCAGACGATTAAACAGAATACATTGATGAATTATTAAACAGAAATACATATATTATTCAATTGTTCATTTAATTGTTATATTGTTAGTCCTTTGTCAATATTATTATTTGAAGTGGTTGTTTTTTTTTTCTTTTATGTAGACAAAACGTAAATTATTCAAACTTAGGTTATTATCATTATAAATAATATAATAACATACATATATTATTAATAGTAATACTATTTGTCCTTAATGAAATATACTTCAACGTTTATTTCTTCCTGTCTATAAATTCATTTCGGGCATCTTATTAGTTCTCCTTTATGTGTACTATATAATTTACATTATAACTAGAACTATTACGTACATATATATGAAAAAATTAAGCATGAAATCGAATATTTCCTAAAATATTTTAATAAATCGCAAAAACGTATCAATTTCATCTAATTAATTTGTTTTTATATCGAAACAGATATAAACCAGCATATTACAAATATCTATAACACTTAATTTTGCGATTTGTGTTGGGTTATTTCTGTTTCGATTTTAAATGTTGGTTTTAATAACAATTCGAAAGAATAAAAAATAATTTACACCATCTGTATATAATTAAAGACTAATTTGACAACGTATATATTGTAGGAAATATTTATTTATTTCAAAGTGTAGATCTCCCTGTACATATAATAAAAATGAAAAACGTTATGATGATAACCTACAAGAAAGGCAAATATTGGTGTTTTCCTGCTCATGTACTCATTTAAATGTCATTGATTATTTCCTATTTTTCTTTAAATTAAGAATCGTGCAATATCTGATTAGTTCTGTTTCCCATAAATCCCCTCCATATCTAGTTTCTGCCACTCTCTTTACGGGCGCAACGTTCTTTTCAAAATAAAAGGACATGAAAATGATGAGTTGCCGGTGTGATGGATATTGATAAACTTGTCTTAGATGATGATATGTGAAAAGAAATGAAACAAATGAAAAAAACGAAGGAAGACAGAAAACTGAAATGGATGCTAGTATGGGTATTATTACAGAAATAAATTTGCATATACATAAAAAATGTGTAACTACTCTAGCTTGTGCTTTAGAAACAAAAAAATAATAACAAAGGGTGAAAAACTTAAAAAAACGTAGTTTAAAACAATGTTCGTTATAGCTTATATATGAGTGCAATGCGTGCATGATCCAAGTTTACTCTGTCACCTAAAACAAAAAAATACAATACCAAAACTTTGAAAAAAAATGTCACGCCTTTATTTACTATAAAACGTAAAGAAATGGACATTAGATAAAAGATTTAATATATAAATAATATAAATATATAAAGTTACATACATATGTAGACGTGCACTTTGTTGTGTATGGTTTTTTCAAATGTATTTTTTAACGCTGACCATGTTGTAGAGTATAATAAAATAAAATAATTCAAAACAAAAATTGAATTAAAAGAGTGTAAAATATCTCATAATAATAATAATAACTACTTTTATGTCGAGCAAAACAAATACATACGTTGTAGTCTACAATTAATTTTTTTATTTTACTTTGTCTTCGTTCTGTCTGTCGATGAAGAGCTCACCTGCACATGTTTCGTATATATACACGTTTATATATATATATATACATAATCGATTCGAGAAACATTTGCAAGTGTCTTTCCTTGTCACGTTCTATTTCTAGAAGTAACTATATTATATATATATATATTTATTATTGGACGATTTACACCTTATTGCAAATGATGATGATAATGATGAACTGTCATTTTATTATGTTAAAGAAATGTTATTTAAAATAAATAGACAAATTAGAATATTCTGTTTATTTAATTTTTCATCGGAAACTCTTAATAGATCATTCAATTGCACAAAAAACATATTATCGCAGCTTAGACGCATAAAAATGTGCTTATTTTCGGAATCTTGATTTAAGTATAAGATTGCATCTAACTATAGATTAATCGCAACGTTTGTGCCGGTACCCGCCGCAATTGTTCGTCATATTTCCTAGCAACTTATCTGCGCTATCCAACTAGATACTATCAATATCTAAAAAGTGGCGGGTTTATGGGGCCAACTTTTGTTTGGCTTATTTTCTGCTCCAGATTGTTGGAAAGCAACACCGACTTATTTTAAATGCAACTCTCTAAATATTCCATTGTTAAATCTTATTTCAAGCTCCAGGTTGTAAAAGTACTTTATATCTACTTGTATGAAACTGTTTAAATTATTTAATACTTAATGGCAAATACATGTAAATATAGATCACCTTACCGGAACTTAAAATTAGAAATAAACATTGTAGTAACTCATTGTGTGCAGATGTAGAAGAATTGCACGTTATAAAGAGTTCATCGTAGCCAAAATAAAGTAATTCGCTTTTAAAGCACGCCCATCACACGCCAATTCCTTTAGATAATATATAATAAAATGTAATAAATTTTTAAAATAAAATGGTTAAGATAGGATAACATCCATCTTGTCAAAAGCAGTACTTTGTATATTATTTTAATAATTCTGGAATTCCACATACCTGAAGATAATACATTTTATGATTATGTTGTCAAAGATACATACACAAAATCGGTGTATTTTTTACATACAAAATTCTTTGCTTATATTCTCTTGTTGCGTAGTATGAGGTCTAGCATGAATACAAAATGTGGTCATTTCTCA
Organism: Marronus borbonicus; assembly: GCA_902655005.2. Taxonomy (NCBI): domain Eukaryota; kingdom Metazoa; phylum Arthropoda; class Insecta; order Coleoptera; family Scarabaeidae; genus Marronus; species Marronus borbonicus. The sequence continues at coordinate 27,707,027 of LR737381.1, read as the reverse complement.
TGGTTAAAGCTCTTGTCTATAAAATAATGCCCTAATTAATAATTACTGTAACAGATATTCTGCTTACTAGTGAAAATATTTATTTATGAAAATGAAATCAAACTAAAAATTATGCCAGCCAAGAATTGTAAGAATCGAAATAAATTCAAGTAAAAACACATGTTTGTTGTAAATCTGAAGGAAAGATAAATAAATTGGGTTCTGTTTTTTTTTAGTTTTTTTAAACAGTGATCGGTGGGTGATGACCTAAACGGGGAGTCGCGGACAGCGATTTGATTCCCTCGCACATTTTCCTTGCATACTATGTAACGGAAATGCACGAGGAAATCGAATCGTTTTCCGCAGCCTCTAGTCATCACGTCGTCATGCACCGTTACCGGTATCAAAACTACACAAGTTTTTTTTTTTTAAATAAAAATAAAAAGCTAACTTTGAATCTATTTTACAGTTTTATAGCTAATTTTAAAAGTCGATTAACGTTTCTAGAATTAAGCAAATCTGCATCAGTGAACTAAAATATTCAAACCATTTTAAATTGAATATTCCTACATTTATTTGCAATAATTCGTAGTATTTGGATTGCATTAATGCTTATTAACGTTGACATCGTGCATTCTGTGAATGCTCAAATCTTTCATGGATTATCAGTTGAATTTATGTAAACGCATTTTTACAAAATGGCGAAACAAAATAATATCCGTTTTGTTTCTTTATACGGATCGCAGTTTAGTGAGACTATTCACACAATTATTCGTAAATGTTATTCAGATATTTTTATATATCGAGTTTAATTTAATAAGCATGCGTTAATGAATTAGATATATTATCAGTGCTCCACTCAACATCTGTTCAAATTTCAACGACCTTGAGAAAAACAATAGAATTGTTCGGTAGAGGTATCTTAGAGAAAATAGAAGTAAAGTATGTGAATTATGTCACAGCATTATATTATAATCAACGCCAACAATTTAAATAACTCAGTGTCTGAAGATCGTAAGTTAATAAATTACGATTTGAACCATTAGCAATGTTAAACAATTTAGTATAAGGAGCAATACTGTACTCCACGTTACTCTAGTTGAGCTGAAAAAGCTCGTAGCCTCCTGTTTCTGTCGCTACGCAGAGACTCTTATTTAGCATATGTTGTTCAATAATAAACCGCCATTTATTGTAAATGTTATCAATATTAATTTTTTTTTTATTCTCCATTTGCACATATAAAAACTGAATTGTCGAATGGACAAGTTTGTTTCAAAACAATATTTTGTGCTGTATATAGTACACTGGCTGCAATTAAAAATGCACCACCAATAAATTGTTGAAATATTTACAATAGCTAGATGTTCCGCACATGACACCCGTTACAATCCGATAGTTGTACAAAAATGAGTAACGAACAAATAGTACAATTATCTTTAACACTTGAGCATAGACGCGCCGCAAAAATTTTTAGGTAGTGCATTTTCAATTGGGGCCAGTATATTTGCTTATTGTATGTTTATTGACACCACAATATACAATAAAAATAAATATATTAAAATTAATTCACTTATGGAACATGTGATTTTATTTGCTTCAGTCTTTATTTTTCACGTTTAAGTGCTCTTTCAATTTACCACTAAAATGAGAGCAAAGTTAATACAAATATTTAAGATATACAGGTGTATGACATCAATAATATATTTAGGTAAGTTCATTTAACAGTAGCGGTGGGTAATGACTTAAACGGGGCGGGCGATTCGATTCCCTCGTGTATTTTCGTTGCATATTGGATGAATTGTGCTATGGAATGGAAATAATCGAGGAAGTAGAATCGTTATCTGCGTCTTTTTTTGGCGTCATTACCCGCCGCTACTGATGTTTGGATTAACCTAATAGAACTTTTTGCATCATATAGGATCTTCCGGGCTGGACTCTGTCATCGCCGTCTGTTATACATTTCGAAGAACACAAATACTGCAGCAGAGGTATTCGGTATTTTCCACAGAAATCTACGAATTTAACGTGTTCTACGCGATTGTCAAAGAAAACACCTGAAATGGGAAAAAATAAAAAATTAAATACTTTTAATAAATTAAAAGAAACATTTTGTTTACAACAAAAAAATTGACTTCCTACCTATCTACATAGATGTACATACAAGTTTGGTTTTTCATGTATACTTGGGAAATTTTTATTTAATTTGCTTCAGTCTCGTACATCCACTGATAATATGCGTGCATAGATAATTATAATAATATGAATTCTCCAAACAGGTTTTCAACCAATTAAACAATTTATTTTGTGCAGAATGTACATGGGTAAATTCACCTTTTGTGTATCAGTAACAACTTCTACTTGTTGTTATTAGCACAACTGACAACGCTCAATTAAAATGAAGGCCTTGTATACGGCAAACGTGCTATATGCATTATTTCTGGACTTCTTACCTTTACAATTCGGATTTACGCAGCGATGAGCACAATCCAAATAGGAAGTTAGCGTATTAGGTACGTCTCCTGGTTTTACATGAATATTATGAATTTTCACGATTCTTGCTGCTAATTCCAATAAGCTGGCGGGATTGTGGGTCATAGTTGTAACAAATCTAACTACTAAAGGGTTGTCCCTTAAACTTAACTGAAAAAGAAAAGTGTTATTGTAAAAAAGAAAAGCGAGGGATAATTTCTATACAACCTCTGATAAATTTTTTAACGTGCATATTTCTTGAGGAAGAGTTTTCAAGCGGTTTTTATGTAGCAGAAGCGATTTTAAATACTGTAATTTTGCAACTTCGGTAGGTATCTTTTCTATCTGATTGTCGCAGAGGACTAGAGCCTGAAGCAATTTTAATTGGCCTAATGTTGACGGAACTTCTGTCAGAAGGTTGCCTCCCATGGAAAGCACCTGTAGGCTGCAAATAGTTTAGTAAATAATCATATGATTATGTAGAGAGTGGCGAAAAAGTCTGGAGATGATTAAATCTCTCGAAAATTAATAAGCGGAAATCCTTGAAACATTGAATTGTAATTTTCGCGATCTCGAATCTTCGTTTGTTTTTCTGATGCTAAATTGTCCTGAATAGATATCTTCTGTTTTTCTACTAAATTGAAGACTTTTCGGAATTTGTAGCATTTTTTGGTCATCCGATCTTAGTTTTGCTGTAGCATGCCCAGTTTAATTAAAACCTCTCGAAGCTTTGGGTATCGTCGTCTTTGATACTGATTCTCCATTAACAATGAATTTTGTTGAAGATTCATCACTTAACCACAGTTTTGCTGAGAGACGTAGTTACCTCTTCTATCTACATACCCTACCATCAAGAAAATTTGAGCATGTATCACATTGCTGAATTCAGAAAACAATGTTATCACAAATTCTTCTTTTCAAAAGTAAGTCATGTTAGTCTTGGCGCTTAAAAACAAATGAACATAATGAAAATTATAATTAATGCAATTTATATTCTTCTGAGTCTTTACCGAATTTCAAGGATTTTCGTTTATTAATTCTTGAGATTCCAGATCATGTCTTAACAGATACAAGTTTAATATCAACGCGCATACAAGTGTAACTTTTGATCCACTGCGGAGATCAATACGAACTAAACCGCATATTTTGTTGCAAATTTGTTACCAAAGAATTGATCTTGTTGCCTCAACCGTTTCTGAGAAGCGACAACTAGGCTACTATATTAAGCCACTCGCTATAACTTTTGAGTCGCCGCAGATATGAATATGAACCAAACGGTATGTTTTATTATTAAATTGTTGCTCAAGAATTAATCTTCTTGCTGCAACCATTTCCGTGAAATGATGACTAAGCTAACTTTGTTTACATAAAGTATAAAAGCTGACGTAATATATGCTTGTTCTTATTATCCATAAAGCATGTTTTACATGCCGCTATTTATCGACCAGTTAAATTAACCGATTTTATCGTATCGTATAAAACGGTAAAAATCGTTACGATTTCTTCGTGGGATTAATTGAATTGAATAGAACATGCTCTATTTTTGCCACGATTTTTCACTAACTTCGCTGTTTTAATATCAACGCAATAACAGAAAAGTATCTACAAAGTTTCTTTATCCATTTCCATCTGCAGATGAAAATTTCCTATTTAATAGTTCCTCCGTTCAAACATTAACATAACTCACGATTGTTAAAAAATTGTCCAATTTATCGTGGAATGTAAAACAGTATATTTCTTTATTTCTTGGTCAAGAACTTTTCCAATAAATTAATCAATAAATCGCGGTGTATAAAATAGACTTAATGTAACACGTATTACATACTTACTTGGTTAGTTTCCAAACATTTTTCGAGATATTCGTTATTTGGTTTCCGCCTAAGTACAGATATCGTAAGTTGGTGCAATCCAAAACTTGTTCCGGAAAAGCACTCAGTTGATTTCCGCTTAGATTTAATTCCCTTAGGCTTAAACACTTACTAAAAGATTTGGGCAGTGACTCATTTGTTAAATTATTATTCTTCGCGAATAGCACATTTAAACATTGGAAATGTTGAAAAATATCTGGTAAAACACTTAGTCCATTTGAACTTACGTCTAGAACTTTTAAATTTAAAAATCTACTCAAATTATGCGGCAATGTCTTTAATTCGTTGTGCAATAAGATTATGGTTTCTATATCTTTACCAGGCTTCTTCTCGTCTTGCTCAAACATCTCCAAATTATGATCTATCGTTTGCGAATCAAGTTGCATGTAAGAAAAATCTAATAATTTATTAGAATTGTCACTGTCACTACTGTCCGATGTATAACTATCCATTTTATAGCGATTCTCACTATTCACATAGGTGCTCTTCCTTTCTACGAGAAACTTACGTTTGTGATACAAAGAGATGTTTCAAACTGCGAACTGTGAGAGTTAACTTCACAAGAATATCTCCTAAATAAAATAATTTAGATAAATGTTGATGGCCTTTAACCTTTGATTGCTGCGAGAAGAATAATGAAATGCATGTTCTCTTTGTCATTTTTTTACAGTTAAATTTGATTACTATGTATTTCTTGCACTATTTCTAATTATACAACATGATAATTACTTATTAATTAAATCCATTAAAACACGCTGTACATGTACACAAATATCCTAAATATAAGATTCTAGCTAAAAGCTAAAGGGCAAATTTGTGGCTTATTTACTTCTAAGTAAACCAGAACAAACTCCAGTTTTCCAAAACATAATACTTAATGTTGTTCTTTACTTTGATAAATAAATGTGTCGTGCAATTCGAAAAGTACCGTATTGCAGCTTTTAGCAAGCTTACATTGATGGTAATTGTCTGTTAATACACGTTTGTTTAGAAAAATCACAATTTATTCTGAAGCAAATCCAAACGTATCCCCAGCCTGAGCATATTTTTCCTTGAACAGAGATATTAAAAGTGCTGGGTACATTTTCCAGATTTATGTTGACTACGTACATTTGATTCATGCAAAGAAGTAGACTGGCGTCACACAAGCAGTGTTTGGGGGCAATTAGAGCTGACAGTATAGAGACTAAATCTATCTTTTTCTCCAGCACAAGATTTTTAAGCACACTCGTTAAACAGAGTTCATTTAAACCGTTTTCCCCTATTGTAGATCTGAGTTTTCTATTGTACTTGCAATACAAGGCTGCCCTATTGAGATCATAAAAGCATTTTTATGGCGAGAAAGATTATATTAGCTTCGTTAATCACTTCGACCATTCCAGATCTTTTAAGGTCTGTCTATCAAGGATCTAAACCGTTTGACTGTAGAACATTTGCAAAAGAATATTTAGATGTAATAAAGGTGGAGATACTAAGTACAGGTTTCGTAGCAACACGATGCAGCTAAAGGGTTGTCTTTCTTGTAGCAATACGTACTACGTAGGATTTCTAAATAGTTTTGCTTGAAGATAGGAATGTGTTACGATTCTACTTATGGCTTGCACAATGAAAGAACGGGGCCCTTCTATATTTTTTCCTACGTATTACTACTAGGCAGTAGCTTCTGCACCAACTCTGTACAACGTACATACTCTCTCGATCGACTCAACTTCCAAAGTAACTCCAGCCAAAACAAAAGAACCCATGAGAGGGATCTATACAAAAAAAAAACGCACCTAAATGCTATGCCCAACGGTAAACGGAGGTATAAAAGTGTTACTGGCCTAGATACGGCGGTCAAACGTCGGTGAAGTCGGTGAAAAATATCGCCCTTATATGACCTCCCAAATAAATATCCGCCCATAAAAGTGACCAATAAAATGTAAAGAAGGAAAATACTAACACGTGATTGGGCAAAAAACAAACAGGAAGCAAAAGGAATAATACTTAAACTTACCCACATTGCGTAAATTCCAAGAAATATTTGTTTTACGAGATCCTTTGACGGCACCTATAAAGGTCAATTCGGTGAATGCTAAACTCGATGCAAACCAGAGAGTATTACGGCGTCTTTGTGGCATGCCGCCAAAAGTATTATTTGTGGGAATAATTGATCGTTTCGCCGTGAATTAAAAAAATAAGAAACGAAAGTGAAGGGGCAAGGGTCAGGGAGGGGCATGACCCCTCCCTGACCCCCTCTGGCTACGCCTATGGTATATGCAAAAGAAATTAACCGCAGAACTAGTTTAGAATCAATTGCATGGTCGTTCTAAGTTGCTCAACAGACACCAAATTATTCATAGAAAAACGCAATTATTTTTGAAAAAATTAAAAAACGGTGTAATCAGTTCCTGGTCCTGACTAGTACTTTCTTAACGCATGCACTTTAAAAAAGTAATTATTCATTCAAGAGCGGTGCAAGGTTTCTCTGTTGGAACAAACCTCTTGTATGAATGAAATAATTCTATAAGGTAGATTACTTAACAAAATGAATAAACAAATAAAACATTGTGCGAATTTAAAAGAAAGTAAATACTTAATTCCTACGATTATAAGATATTATTTAAGAATGTACCCTAAAGTAGTAAGGCGGTTTTAGTTTTTAAACGTTGCCTCGTCTGGCTACAAATTTTATGTCAAATCAAAAGTCCAAATGTGTCAATTGTCAAATTTACGAGGCAAAGTAAACGAATTGAAATCCTCAATTCATACTAGAAGTATTATATTAATTTGTATAAACATAAAATAACATCCATGAAAGTCGAAATGGAAGATATCGACGATACCACGATCTGTGATTCTGTGGTAAGTTTTGTTTATGTTAATTTATCAGGCAATTATACGTAAACTACGTAATAGAATTCTCTCGTGGAAGGCTGTCGATTACCCGTACATATGAAAGGAACTGATGATTGGCGTAAGTATTTCTTGCGTCTCTCCAATTTGCAGTTCAAACTATTAAATTTTAGCTTTGGCCGAAATTATCAGCATAAAGGATTCGCTAGGGAAGAAGCAGTATTATGTGCACTACGTTGATTGTAAGCTAAGGTAATTGTAACTTTTAACACATACTATATATATATATAATTTTTAGTCAATAAAAGATTAGACGAATGGGTTAATGAAGAATCCTTAGATACACGCAAAGTACATTTCCCTAGACGTGATGGTGGAAGCAATACAGGAGTCTCAACACCAAAGAAAATGCATATTGGAGCTGGTGGTTCGGTTTCTCGGTATGCATATTAATCTAATCAATATTAAACTGTCTATAAAAGCTATTTGTATGTACTTAAGACCATCAAGTCCAGTTTCTGTTGGAACAGAGTTAGTGAATGGTAGCGCTGTTCTGGCAGCTGCTTTACAAAAGCGTATCAATCGCAAACGGAAAGGACCATCATTGGAAAGTGAAGATTCTCTAGATGCTCCTGTACAATTAGGACCTAATTCGCAACAACAACAACCACCCGGTCCAAGGCAATCTGGTAGTATGGTGTCACACCATGACGATGTAGTAACGAGGATGAAAAATGTTGATATGATTGAATTGGGGAAACATAGGATAAAACCGTGGTACTTTGCACCATATCCACAAGTAAAATAATAAGATATACGTTTGTAAAGTTTCATACAGGTTACTGTTTTTGCGTTATTGTATTAAGCTTCTTGAAAAAATTCCTTTGCTGTTTGTTATTTGTGTAAATTTGGATGGAATGAAATGTTATATACTGAGTGTTCCATATTTTCCATTACAAGCACTACTTTTGTTTTATATAGATAAAAAAGATGAATTAAAACAGAATATTTGATGTTGGAGGTTCTTCTAAATATCAAAACTTGTTGATGTTTCATGTTGTAACTTGCTCTTTAAAAAGTTCAAACGTTTGTAACTTAAATTGTTTGAAAATGAGCTTCTGCTTGATAGTAGAAACAATTTGATAATCATATCTATCTACCACTTGGCTCTCATTGGCCCAACAAATTAGATTTGGGAGATTATTTAGTATAACTTGCGATTGTATAAAGCAGTTCGTTAAAATCTGTCAACTATAATCCTTGAAATGCACATTTAAGTGAAGTTCTTTACTTGTGTAAAAATTCTCTATTTTTTCGCGGTCAAGTCAAACATGTTTGAACATGCCATGCTAGAATACTCGTAATGACGAAGGGAACCTATTGCAAGGCAAAATCGGAAATTAAGGTAATGTTCTTTTTTAATTCGTCTTTTTATCTTTAGAAATGAAGATAATGCCTGCAACAAAAAAACTAATTTCGATTAAAATGCTCTAATACAATGACGTATATAAATTATTATTGGCTTATTTGGAGAACTTTGTGTGTGATATCAGTGACTGGAAAGATGTGATCCGCTTTTGCTTTTAGGAAATGGTTGGTATAACTTGCATATACATATGCGAATTCTGTTTGAAGTATCGTAACAGTAGGAAATGCTTGGAACGTCACTTAGCCAAATGTAATTTACGACATCCACCAGGAAACGAAATTTATCGCAAGGACAATATATCATTCTTCGAAATTGATGGTAGAAAAAACAAATGTTATGCGCAAAATTTATGTCTATTGGCAAAATTGTTTCTTGATCATAAGACTCTTTATTATGACACAGATCCTTTTCTTTTTTATGTAATGACAGTATTCGATAGCAGAGGATTTCACATTGTCGGTTACTTTTCCAAAGAAAAAGAATCTACAGAAGATTACAATGTAGCTTGTATTCTAACTATGCCACCGTATCAACGTAAAGGATACGGAAAATTGTTAATAGAATTTAGTAAGTATGCAGTTTTGATGATTAGGGAAAACATATTACCAATGTGATTTGCTTAACTGCCAACATAATAAATACGTGCATGTAAAAAAATGCTTATTTGCACTTATTTTTAAAATATCAAGGAATTGCACATAAGCACTTCACAAGACGATAAAGCACAAACACCACATGTTTTATATTTACAATATAAAAACTTCTAGGTTATGAATTATCAAAATTCGAAGGTAAAACGGGATCTCCCGAAAAACCTTTGTCCGATTTGGGTTTGCTGTCCTATAGGAGTTATTGGGCACAAACTATATTAGAGATTTTACTTTCGATGAAGCCTATAGGAGATAATGAAAAGCCTCAAATAACCATTAAGTAAGTTTTCTTTTTTTGTATTTTTTTTAATTTACTAATTAAGTTTAATTTTGCAGTGAAATCTGCGAATTGACAAGTATTAAAAAAGAGGATGTAATATCAACTCTTCAAAATTTAAACCTTATAAACTATTATAAGGGTCAATACATAATAACATTAAATAGAGAGATTATTGAAAATCACAGGAAGGCGATGGAGATTCGCTTAGTGAGGATTGATCCAAAATGTTTGCATTGGACACCTAAGGACTGGGGAAAGCGTGCGAAATGGTGATTTTTGAATTTACATATGTTGATATATAACAGAATAACATTTCGTTATCAATGACACAAAGAAAAATTGTTATCAGATTATATTTCAGATAGAGAAGAACTAGTAAACTAGACTAATAGTTGAGGTAATAATATGTTGTGAATATACACATTGACTGTTTGATCTCTGTATGATATTGTTGATTTCAACAATGTTGATGTCAAAAGGAGTATTGTAGTATTATAAGATTTTGTATATTTTTGTATATATTACTAAAAATGATTAAAAATACCCAAAGTCTGATTAGTATTATTATAAATCTCACGGTAATTCTTTAATTTAGCTTTTCCAGGATTTTAGTATTTAATGTTTTTTTTCTTTTTTTAGTGTTTTCGTTGGGTAGTCTCAAAGTTACTCCTTTGAAAAGTATTGGTTTCATTACTTGGCAGTCTTTCCCTTTTACCATTATTTCTTGTATCGGTACTTTTGAAAATTTCGTTTGATTGTCTCTTTTTATGAAATTCAATCGTTTCCACTCATCAAAGAGACATACGTAGTACTAATAAGGAAACACTGGCAACTCGAAAATTCAAATTTGTGCGGCTGAATCGCCCGATCTCGCGACATAGTTCCTTTAAAAATGTTGCAGATCTTTAGGTTTTTAGAAGCTGATGAAACATTTTTCATAAAGGAGAGAAATAGATGCGTTTATTATATTGCGCAGGCCAACCAAGCCGATTCAATGTTA
>LR737381.1:27638389-27686517 GCA_902655005.2 Marronus borbonicus | reverse complement strand
TATTTTAATTAATATTTATTTATTTTCAGATAAGAGAATTGGTTTCATCACTGAACTCATGCGTGCGTTTTTCTATTCACTGGATGGATTGATGGTGAGTCCCTCAAATATCAAATTTTTTCACCTGTTTTTAATGTCGGTAGATGGTATCAAATATAAAACGTGTTAGATAAAAATAAAACGGGCGTTATTTCGTACAACTGACCCCAATTAATACGGAAGCAAACACATCAATTGTTCTAAACAAAATTACGTAGAATGTTGGATTTATTAAATTCGTCGATATAGATATGTTTGGGAGGTTTCTATATTTCAATAGGAAATTCACACATTTTAAGACCTAATCATGAGGACAAGATTTTTAGTAGGTATCTTCACTTCAAAACATTTAATATTTATAAACAGTATTTCCTTGGCGTACTGAATTTGAAATATTTATTTTAATAATCGTATTGATTTATATCTTTGCACTAACTATATTCAAGAACTATAACATCCAAGAACAAACAGGCGGAAAACGCATTTACAACATCGGAACTATTTTCTTCAGAAGGTATGATATACCGATACAATTATTTAGAGCCTCCTATTTTAAAATTTACGTGTCGTCGATATCAGAGGGGGGATCCAACGCCGTATGTAAAGTTACGCTGACGCCACGATTTATACTAACAGCCGGATAAAATACTCCATATAAATCGCGGAAAGCTATGGAGCCCTGTGGTTCTTCGTTCACATAAAAAGCCAAGGTGTGTCTGTTGAGATCTAGAAGGACTCCAACTGTACCACCCGCGCTAATTCCACCTTCGACACGTTGTTCATGGCCACCAGCATGTTGAAACCAAGATCGTTGGCGATCTATATACATGGCCCAACCTTTATCATCTTTACCTGCGCAAACAATAATATTTTATATTTTTACGTAAGTTAGCATCTTTTAATACTAATTTAAAATGGCTGTACAGAATATCCCGCTGTGAATTACAATTAATAATAAAACTGGGAATTTAGTGATCAATTGATTAGTGGGTGCCTTTGGTTTGAAATAAATTCAGTTTATATAAAATACGTGTAACTGATTTTGAAGTATTCAGGAACATTTTTCAGGTATTTTCGGGAACAAAAATAAGGAGCCTAGATGATTTTTCAGACACACCCTTATATTTCCAATGCCTTTTTTTGTAAAATAATTTGCATTTAACACAATTGCAAGAGTAATTATATATATTCTGGCTTAAGTTGGTCAGTTATAAGCGGTACGCTTGACATTTCTCGGGTTGTGTGAATGCTGCCAGAACTTCAGCATGCTATTATCGAAGGGAACAAATTGGTGTTGACGTACAATGTAACTAGAAGCAACAGATTTTTTTTAACTTATATTTCCTCGAATATCTATAATTGCAATTGCAAAGCGGGACAGCCTACACGCAATCAGTCTCATGGATTCCCTTACCAAGCATCTTATCTCTACACACATCAATTCTAGCAATACCAAATGCAGGATCCGTATCAGCATCGAATTTATCTACTGTGAATTCCCAATAATGGATTCCCCTACTGAAACCAACGCTTCCTAGAGCTACCCTATATTCCCAACCTTCTCCAGTAACTCTTGTGCTGTCTTCTGAATATTGTAGACCTGGGCCAGATAGTATTGGGTCGAAAGTAAACCAAGCAACTGAAAAAATAACGAAAAATTACAATAGGAAATTCTTTTGTTTAACGTGCAGAGGCAAACGGAAAAGTGCCACTTCACTGAGATCATTTTAAAAATTGCAAAAATTTCGTCTATTTTGAAATCTTTTGTTTATAAATTGAAAACGGTGCACTTTTCGAAAAAATTGTCTATTAACTAAATTAGAAAAATTAAAAAAAAAAACTATTACAAGAGGATTGTAGGATTTTTTTCGTTAGGCGAATATTTTGACGCTAGAACGCAGAAGAAAGTTGGACTGAAATTCCGGGACTGAGAAAACGTACGTCGCATCTCGTAATATCTCTTTCACAATATTCTAATTAAAAGCGATTGTTTCATAGTTAATTACTTCATTAATAATTAATTTGATCTGATTTGGCGAAAATCTCTCCTTTTAATATAGTGCGAGTATCTTATTGAACAAAAGGTTTAGAAGTGTAAGTTATAAAAAAAAATATTGAATCAACACAAATTTCAAAATTTGCTCTCGACTTTTACGATGTTATGAGAAACTAACTTTTAACACAAGATTTTAAATTTTCGCGCGACCAAAAGTACTAAAAAAATTGCATTCTACTTCATATATTGTAATGGTTCTTATAGCAAAGGGTATGGATAGAAAATGTAATAATGACAAAAATGAATGCTATTCTGTTTACGGGTCTTACGGAATACAAAAATAGTACGACCATTTTTTTCGAAAAATCCGCCATTGTCAAGGTATAAGTAAAAAATCTCAGACTGAGGGATTTTTTTAATCTTCTACTTTTGTGAGGTCGCAAAGTTAAAATTCGGACCCAGCATCCTATGAAATATACAGTACGAATGAGAAAAAAAGTACTAACTACTAAAAAAATTAATACCGACAGAGTGTACTGCGAATAAAATGTCAAAACATCTTCAGTAGCCCAAATTTTTCTGTTGTCTCCCATCGATCCATTATGTGGACTTTATGTGACAGTATAAAACATAACAATACGTCTATATATATTTAACATACATTATTTAAAGAATTCATTCGACTTGCCGAAATCATTTTTCTATTAAGAGTGAGACTATACGTCATCTCTCTCCCTTCTTGCTTCGTCGTAGGACTTCACTGAGTTTGGTATGCCGCACGCTCTGGCATGACTACTCGATTTGCGTTTTCCGTTTTCAGATAACTTATTACTGTTTCGTGCAAGCTGGTAGCTCTGGCAGAAAATAGGAACGTTTGTTTCAAGATTTATTTCAATAAAAGACCGTCACGTACGCTATCGCATCTAATTTATATCTTTAATAAATCAGGCGATTTGAAGAACGAAAGAAATTTCGCGTGGAAAGGTTTGTTATATAAGTTACTAACAATATGTATATGTTTCGTTTTTTTTTTGTTCTTAGTTCATTACTTTATCGAAGTTTATTGCAATTAATTAATTGTTAAATTAAATTTGTTGGTTTTTGATAAGCAATGCAGATGTTTTGTGTTGTTATTTTTGTGATTGTTTTCGCACGAATCATGCAAAACTGTCCAATCAATTTTAATATTATGTAAATTAAGCAACAATTAGCATATTTGCCATGGTTGCGCAACACATTGTAGAGTAATTTAAAATTAAAAAAAAATTAAAAGTTAGTATGGGGGAAGATATCGTATAAAAGGTTAACGCTCTTATTTATTCGGAATAATTAATTCTTTTTGGCGCCTCATAGAAGTTAATATACTTTCCATATCGAGCTAGACGAAAAGGTCGTTAATCAACAACTTAAAGGCGGTAATTTACACTTGTGATTTATCGAAGTTTTCATGCCAGCAAGTGCTTTTGCCTTTCCTTTTTCAGTTTTTCATTAAATTCTACGTCTGTTTTTTTTTACGGGACTGGTAGCACAGTGTCTAGCGCACTCGGTTATCAGTCTCGGATTCGAAGATGGTAAGGTTTTCTGTGGTTTCTTCCTTACACCAAATATGGCAATTAGGGGGTGGATCTGTGATGATATGGGCAGCGATTGGATTTCGCGATAAAAGTGGGATAGTGTTTTGCACAAACAAAATGACATCTGTGACGTATAAAGACTTATTGCGTGACAATCTTCTACGTTTTGGAAACCAATGGGCCGGGCGCAATTTTGTTTTTCAACAAGATAACGCGCCAATTCATAAAGCAAAAACCGTTACTGAATGGTTTAAAGAGAAGAAGATTAAAACTTTACAGTGGCCGGCACGGTCACCAGACTTAAACATTATTGAAAACATGTGGGGTGAATTGGCACGTCGCGTTTATGGCGGAGGCCGTCAATATTTCACGGTACAGGAACTGAAAACTTCAATAGTGACTGAATGGCAGAATATCCCTCAAAATTATGTGTTAGATTTATATAAATCTATTAATAACAGTGATTAAGAACAATGGAGGATCTACGCATTACTGATCACTCATTTGTTGATTTTTGTTTTACACTTGCAACAGAGCGTCTAAATTTTTGTCGCGGAAATTGTTTAAACATTGGAGTAATAATTTATTATTTAATTCATATATTACTGGCGGAGATATTTTTAAGTTTATTTTACTTTTATGAATAGAAACTTAATTAGATATCTTGCTAGTTTCACAAAGAAATGTTGTAACCCTTAAAACCCGTAAAACATCTTACCGCGTCTAATTTTTTCGGGGAGTGTATTTAAAAGAACCCCTTCTCATATAATATGACGCCCAAAAATTTTGTAAGCAGTATAAATGATATGTTGCGTTCGAGTTCGTTAAATGAAATAATCAATTAAGAAAAAATTATTAAACCCAAGTCGCAATTTTTATTGTGAGCTTATTTTTGGCGGGTGCATTTGTTCTACCCTCCAACCTATAACCTTTTAATTGGAATAGATGTGAGTATTTTATACAATGTTTATTACTTTGTTCAACATTAAAGATGATAATTACGAGACGCAACATACAGGGAAAATTGTATTTTTGTGTGAATTGGTAGCATTTCTTATTTTTTTTAAAGTAGATGAGGAATGATGAACTGTAAGAATGATTAGCCTCTATATAGAATGATACTTGTCTTTAACATTCTTCTTATTTGTTTTTCATTGATGACTTGTAAAAGATGTACTCTATACAGTTTTGCACAGGTAATAGCGAAAAAAGAACGATGGATAATAGTTTAACATTATCATAATCTTCAAATATTTTATACCATTTAATCAACGGTAATAAACTCGATAACAATCTGTCGTCTTTCTTTTAGGCAAACTTAAATTGTTTTGGAGGTAAAATGGTATCAAGAGGTACCTTGTACTAGAGATTCATGCACGATACTCTTCCGTGCGTTGTCACAGACTAGAACTACCTGTTTAGATTAAAAAGCACGTTGTACATATTTGAAATTATAGGGCGTTAAGTTTTTATACTGAATAGTATAATTTCGATTATCTTAAACGGATGTCAAAAATTCATAAATAAAATTTAACACAAATTTTCTTAAAAACGGTTTAATAGTATAATAACAGTTGCAATATACAAACCTTCTGCTGTTTGAAGACCTATCAAGTCGCTGTACTCTCCTTCGCCGGAACTGTTAAAGGCCTTTACTCTCGCGTTGTACATGCAGTGAAAATGCAATCCATCAACCGTGCAGATTGTTTCTGTACCGCAGTATACTTCCTAGAACAGAAGACTTTGTTTGTTAAGATTTTATAAGGCGTTTTTAGAGGAAGTTCTACGTATGAATTACTATATACGAGGGATATTTTTTAAATAAGATGCGTTTTTGAACGGGAATGAGAATGCTTTGCGCGGGTTTAGACGCTATTCGTCTGTCCGTGTGCTGAGCTGTAACAGTTAATAGTGTTTAAGAATTGACTCGTCCGCCACGATTTGTAATTCGATTCTTGGGTGCAAGAAACTTGACAGCAGCGGAAATTCAGCAAGAAACAAAACAAGCGGTGTGACCTACCATCTTTCGGTGTATAACAACGCAAGGCCAGGTGTTTCTGCATAAACACAAGGTCTAATCAGGTCTTTTTGATGGGAATAACTAAATCATCCACCTTACAGCCCGGACCTTGCACCCAGTAACAACTTTAATCAACATATTACGTAAAAATATTGACAGTGTCAGGTATCCTTCAGAGACAATCTTCAATTTTTGTGCAATATCGTTGCACAAAATATTAATAGTCTACGGGTCGCTTAAGTTAGTTATGAAACTTGTAATAATTATTAGTTGCCATGTATTTCCCGATGATATAAATCGTTGTCCATGGGTGCAATTAATACGGCAAAATCCAAAACATGAAGGCGCAAGTGTAGCCGCAAAGATTTACAGTGAATTGCTTTGAAATATTGACAGGGTACATATTGGCTTACATTAGTTATAACGACTCATAACGAAGCAAATTATATATGCATACTGGAATAATGTTATCTATGTGTATGCGAGCCATCCTTAGTTATTATTCCGGTTATCATCAAAATGTAAGCATAGATTGACTAATTAGGGCCATAATTGGTTCCGGAGAATTTAATTAATCTCCGATGTTAAACGGGGCGGATCTAGCACGCCTATTACCATTCTCCTTTTATGTATAAATTCCGATCATGATTTCATCGCGTGAGAAAGAAAGAGCGTACGATCGGGATTAAATGCATTGATACATAAACGATATCAAGCCAGCATTAATGCTTTAACGGTAAGCGAGTTCGTTTCCGTTGTATACTTAGGATATTTTAAAACGTTTACATGTCCACTCCAATATCAATTTCGCAGACATTATTAAGGACAAGAGCCTCTTACACGTTGCGATTTCGTTTTATATGCAAATTTTCAAAGCTTATACCATGTTAATAGAAAAGATTAACATTTACGAAAGCGTGGATACAACCATTACCATCATCTTTCTTCGTGTGTTCACACAAAAATTGCATTCTTTTTATAATTACGGTATCTTGTTAGTTTTTTTTTCGCAGAATTAATAGAACCAACCAAAATTATTTCTTGTAAAACAAATTAGCAATGAATCGCCAAGATACTATTACTTACTTTAACTTTTAATCGTTCATTAAGAATCCTAAAATATTTGCAGGGCAGGCGGTAACGATTCTTGCGTAGCGGTTAACCAAATTAAACATTCTGCCAAAAGCAAACCAACAAAAGAACACGCCATTAGGTTTGTTTTGATATCTATAATCAATCAAACGTTACAAGTAGCTATGCTAGATCAATACAATAGTAGCATAGTGATTGTTACCCACCACCGATTGAAGCAAATAATTAAGCATTGCAACAAAGAATAATTAACATGTCGACTAATTTACCTGTCTTACATGCTTAATTATCTATTTTGAAAATTTCGGAGGAACGAAAATAAGAGTTCTCATAACCAAATTTGCAGTCGTAAGCGCCCAAACTGCCCCAAACCGAGCGCACCCGTAATAAAATTCAAATAAAACATGGTCTTCTCGATTACGTTTGTTTATGATCGTACTACATCGATATTTGACACCTATCAAAAAATAAATAAGCTTTCACCCAATTTATTTTCCTCTTGAAAGCAATGAAGTTACGTAAATTGTTCGATGAAATGAAACTAGTAATATGGAAAAATTTGCTAATAAAATGGCGTAAACCTGTTGCAACCTCGATTGAAATGATTCTTCCTATCGTTCTGTGCATATGTCTGTGCATGTTAGTGAAACCTCCAGTTCTGAACGAGAAAACTACCTTCGAGTCGTTTACTGTCAATATTGAAGCTCCACCGTAAGTAATATTCAGATGTGTCTCCAAATAAGTTTAATGGTAGTTTTCAAACCGTATAGTATAGCCGCTCTCCTATGGTCCCCTTGTGACAATATATTTATAAAGAATGTCGTTCAAAATGTGGTGCAGAAGATGAAAATCGAAGATGACTGTTACGCCAACTCTCAGCTGCTTCATAAAGCACTTCAATTTTTACAAGGATCGAAGATTGTTGGCATACAGTTTGAAGATACGTTGGGGCTTACAAACACTGTAAGCGGAAATATTAACATTACCTTGAGGTCAGTTAATTTTTTATGCTATTTAATATACAAAGAGACAATATAAATAATAGAGACGCGTGTTTCGCTGTCTTGCACCTCATCGGCGTACCTCTGTGAACCGTGAAAGCTAACCGACTAAATAGAGAATGTTAAAATTATATATTCATTAATTCTTCGTATTTATTTTATGGCGATTTGTTCATCCCTGCTGCCCTCGTGGAGTGCAAGCAGTAAGCACTGCTCACTTCTGTAGAAGATGCATGGATGAAAATTCGACTATTATGCGACGAGGGTGTCTTTAATTAGAAATTCTGCATCCATACAAGTTCTCACGCATTTTATTGTTATTACTATTATTATTTCGTTAGCGTTAAAAGACATGGGGCACGACATTTGCCGAAGAAACCATTGAGAAGAAAATTGTTATTTCCAATAATATTCTATTTATCTCCAAATCTGATGCTTCTTCATTCAGATAATTAATCAAGAAACTGTTGCAGTGGGCGACTTACTATCCTTGGATGGAATCAGTTTTCATAATTGAGATTTATATGGCACTACACTTTGCAAGGAGTTTCGCTGCTTTGCGTGCTGAAAGCCTTTAAAATCTTTTTTTTTGTGTTGGATTAATCCTCATTTTCGCTCCAGTTACGTACGCGCCCGATACGCTCTCATTCCCTCGATTGTTCTTTTTATTCCCTGCTTTGTGTTTTTTTTTTGTTTCCACTTGTTTATTTTCGGGCATTTGATATGTTTTTTTTAACTTGTCTGGCCACTTAATTTTAACGACCACTCTTTCCACTTCAATTATTAGGTTGCAAATGACGACTGAATATACTGCATAACTGATCTGACGTAACTAAGACTCTACTCAGCCGTACTCTGACGGTCTTGATGTCAATGAATGTCGGAGCCATTTTATTGCATACAGTTCCTATATTACACAATTGAAGGGATGTACACTGCCGTTCTGATAAGTTCGGTTGGTTGGTAAAAAACATGAAAGGGTTACAGAAACAAACGAAACTAACAAAATGCAATTTTATTGTATGTACAGGTAAAAAAGACAAAAATAAATAAATAAAAAGGCCTAATATAACACACTGAACATTATATTTTTTTTCATCGAAAAAACCTCCTTTGCTGTTAATCACCGCTAGGCATTCTTTCGATAAGTTTTGTTAAAACGGATTGTGGAATATTAATCCATTCATGTTGCAGAATATTCCGTAAATGTTGTTGTGAAGTTGGGCATATTTTTAGGATCCTCCTGTCCAGTTCATCCCACAACAACTCTATAGGGTTCAAATCTGGGCTTTGTGGGGGCCATGTCATTACTTTCAAGGTGTGCTGCTCTTCGTGCTCCTTTAGATAGTTCTTACACACTAACGCAGTGTGTTTTGGGTCGTTGTCATGCATGAATGTCAAGTTACGGCCTATTATACGCAATCCTGATGGCACTGCATGATTCTGGAGTATTGCAAAATAATTTTCCTTCCTCATTACACCCTGCACTCTGCATAAATCTCCCGTCCCAGCAGAGGAGAAACATCCCCACACTAACACAGAACTACGCCCTTGCTTCACTGTAGGCACAATGCAGTTCTGGATCACTTTTCGGTTTTAGATCTTCTGACATAAACTCGGTGATTTTGCCCAAAAACCTCAAACTTTGACTCGTCACTCTAAAGCACGTGTTTCCAATCATCTAACGACCAATCTAGATGAGAACGGGCCAACTGTAGCCGCTTTGCTGTGTTGCCCCGACGTAATAAGGGTTTTCGAATGGCAATGCGCCCATGAAGGTCCGCTTGTTGAAGTCGACGTTTTACGGTACTCGCCGAAACTTGTTCTTCACGGCCGCGATCGACTTCGGCTGCTATTTGTGGCGCTGTTAATTTTCTATTGCGTTTGCTTAATAATACAATTCTCAAATCTTCAGCTTTTGTTGTTTTCCTAGATGCTCCCGGACGAACGCGATTTTCTATAGTTCCAGTTGTCCGACATCGCTTTATGATCTCATTTACTGTTGAACTTCTCATATTTATTTTTTCAGCAATTTGTCGCCCCGAATATCCTTCTTCAAACAGCGTAATAATGCGTAAACGTTTTTCTACACTGGCAGGCTTGCCACGTGCCATTTTGAAGTAAATTTTCTTAAAACTTTCGCGCAAAAACGACAGATGCACACCAACACACGTTTAACAGCAAAATGAATCAAATTTATATGTTTAGGCCTGTGATAAATAAACAAGAATGATACTGCGGTATACTTCCTAAATGTATTGTTCGTTAATAATCCCCAAACGACCCGTTTCAAAAGATCGGTACTTCCGAGAAATTCTTGGAATGATAATAAAAGGGACTTTATTGTGATTGTCGCAATATTTCTACTTTACATAATAATTTATGGCTTTAATCCCTTAGAAAGGAGTGTATGCTTAATATTTTTCTAATTATATGTATTAATAATTGTATACAGTGTGATTAATAGATTTTTATTGTATGACCGAACTTCACTGAACGGCAGTGTACGTCATATTTGCATATACATTATTGTTTTCTTAATTGCAGGTTTGAAGACAAAGTAGAAGGAACTCTGTATTATTGGAGAACAAATTTATTATTCCCTCATCTCGAAGAAGCTGGACCAAGAGAGGCTCATAATTATCATGGCGCTGCTCCATGTATATTTAAATTTAGAAGCTATGATTACTTCAGCTCTTATATTGTAGATTACTATACTGACGGTTTTCTGTCTTTGCAACATGCTTTGGTAGAAGAGATCCTACTAAGTAAACTAGACAATTATAAAATGCCAATTATTGGAATGCAGCGATTTCCATATCCAGCTTGGTATTCTTATAAATCATTAACTTCACTGGATGATCTCGTTGGCGTGGCTTTGTTAGTTGCTTTCATGAACCTGTTTGCCAATACTCTACGTAGTCTAGCTTCAGAAAAAGAGTCTCAAATTAAGGTATTTGATCAGTAATTTCTATAAAAATCAGCAGCTACTGCAAATAATTAAACATAATTAAAAGTTATTAAACTATAATTAATTCAACTACTTGATTTCTTAGGAAATTATGAAGATAATGGGTTTGGCCACATGGATAAATTGGACTACTTGGTTCTGTACCACATTATTAACGTCTATAATACCAATTAGTGTGGTTGTGGTCTTATTCAAAGTAAGCGCAATATATGGCGCTAAAAGCGCCGTGTTCCGGTTAACAGATGCATCAGTTTTGGTTATTTTTATGATTGCGTTTATCTGCGCTAGTACCACACTTGCTTTTTTGATATCAGCTTTCTTCGCGCGACGTTTGTATCTACGTCTTTACTACTCGTAGTAACTTAAAAAAAAATGCTACTTTTTTAGCTAATACTACAACTACAGCGGGCTGGGTAGTTTATATTCTATCGGCGTTGCCATACTTTCCAACAAAAAATTCGATGGCGTTTAATACACTGCTTTCGTGCATATTATCGAATACCGCTTTCCAGCACGGTGTGAAAACGATAGTACACCATGAAATTATTGGCGAACGTAAGTATTGTACAATACTCTTCCGACACTTATCAACTTCGCACTGCAATATGTATTACACATAGCACACAGCATAGAAGGCCGGGAAATGCCGAGATGTAACGAAGCATCTCAACCTCTCACGGTGAAAGACCGCTGGAAGGCAAGCGAGAATGTTGCGCTCTAACTATTATGTAGCATTAAACAACGAAACTTGAGCATTATAAAATTTCGTTGTTTAGATTGCTTTAGAAATAATCGAAATGCTAGTCTAGGAGTGGAAATTTTAGATCTAAGCATGAGAGCTAAGAGAACATTCGACGATGACTTAAAGAGAATAACATGAATCCATTTAAACCGAAATTTCAATATATTCTAGAATAAGGTGATAAGGAGAAAAATCTGGAATTTTGTTTACGGATTCAATGCGAGTAGCTTAATGACATTTTTAAAATATTTTATTCAGTGGTGAAGCTACTTTTATTTTTTTACTGTAGCACCATCGCAAAATATTCGGTATCAGACCACTGAAAACCCAAACTGGGTGATTAATTGCAAATGGCAGTATTCAGCAAAAGTGAGGGATATTGAAGGAAAAAATAAAAATTTTCTTTTCACGGGAACATTAACGAGGAAAATTTTACATAATTCGCCTATTGCAGAGAGAAGAAATTTTCATTTTCAAACGCTAAAATTGTGAAACGATGGCTGAATGAATATTCAAATCCGTGGATAGATCGAGGTAACGAATTAACCGGATGTGCATCTAGTTAGAATGGAACTTTCTGAGACATTCTATGTCTTGGAACAACAAAAAAATAACGCTGAAAATAAAGAAAAATAGTAGGTTTCCGGTAGATATAGGTTGTTGTGTACCGATTGTAGCATGAGCTCTGCGCTCTTGGTGCGCCGTAGACGTCTTCCTTTCGCCATCCTTAAATCACTAGTTCTGTTTCTTGAGAGGCAAACATCGTTACACGAATTTCGTCTTTCTTATTCCAAGGCATAAAATGTGTCAAAATCTCATGAAAATCGTTCCAACTACGTATGGGCAAAGAATTATTCAAACACTCGCCGAGGGAAAACCGTTTAAACGTTTTACTGTGTAAAAGTTGAGGCCAGTGTAATCTTAAATGCACTTAAAATCGTCTGTCCAACATACTCCGGGGACAAAATAGTAAAGCGATTGATCATAAGTGTACATGGCGCAACATAGCTTCAGTAGAGCTATTGGTGAAAGTAAATAATTGCGAAAACAGTTGCTATTTAAAATGAAAGTTAATGTAATTAAACAAAATGAAGCTAATCGTGAAAAAGAGAGTGTACGAACAGAACTATACTCTAATGAAAGCGATGACATTTGGAGTTAGATTACAGGAAAACGACAACTTTATGATGAAAATAAATATGTACATATATAGTCTTCACAGCTCTCACATACCCTGTTCACTACAGAAATGAAGATTAATAAAACGTGCATGTAAAACAGCTTTTCAAGTATTTCAGGCTAATTAATTTCTTCTTCGGTCGAAGAAGAAATTATAATTTATAATTATTTTCAGCTTTACCAATTGATCATATATTCTTTACTGATTCACATGACTCTGTATCAATCGGATTTATTACCTGCATGTTACTTCTGGATAGTATCCTATATCTTTTAATAGCGTTATATGTCGAAGCAGTTTTACCTGGAAGGTATGGTTTACCGAAGGTATGGTACTTTCCATTCACTAAAAGCTTTTGGCTTGGTCGTATTCCTGGTGCAAGTAAATGTTAAAACGACAAATTATATTTTTATTTTTTTCACTACCTCTACCTTTTTTAAAGAAATTCCATTGGGTGGGGATGAAGAACCTGAACATCAATCCTGGTATGAGAAAGAACCCGGCGATGCGAATGTAAAAATAAAAGTCCTAAAACTAAATAAGAAATTTGGCAAAAATAAAATCGTACTACAAGACGTATGTTTCAATGCACTCGAAGGTGAAATTACAGTCGTAACAGGTTATTCAGGAGCAGGGAAAACAACAATATTGTCTATATTAGCCGGTATACTACCTCCAACCACGGGTACGGCGATCATTGGCGGATACAACATTACAAGAGATATGACTGACATTAGAAGACATTTGGGATTTTGCCCCCAGAGCGATGTCCTTTGGGGTACATTAACTGTCGCTGAACATCTATATTTCTTTTCTAAATTGAAAGGAATTCCGAAAGGTGATATTCCTAAAGAAATCGAAGGCTACCTTACGGTGCTAGAATTAACTGAACAGGTACTTTTTGCATTTCAGTAAGAGAGTTTTTAAGTATTTTAATAATTGGATAGGAATGTAGGTAGCAGGGATATACACTACCGTTCATATATTTGGGGACGACTAAGAAAAACTCCGAAAAATAAACAAAATTGAAATATTGACAATTGATTGTGTTTTATATGAAAGAGTATACATTTCTATATGTATGGACATAATATACAACCGTATTCCCTTCTATCCCATCAAATTTATAACGCATTTATATTCTACAGCAGCCTCAGGCAAAATTCCTATTAATCCCTTTTATGGGGTTATAAACGTAAACTTGAAAATATTGTCGAATATTTCCACAAAGGAATAATGTGAGATTCATAGAACACTTGGTACAACAAACAAAGCAGATATCGTCTTGTATTTAAAATAAAATTGATCTTGATAGTAGTTTAGTTTAAATTTAACTATCGTAATAAACGGGTGGTGCTGAAATGGCAAAACGAAAAGAAATTTCCATCGAAACGCGTTCTGCTATTATTACTTTACGTAATGAAGGATACTCAATGGCAGTTTTTGCGAAAAAATTAAAAATATCTAAAAATGGTGTATTTACAACATTAAAACGGGTGGCGGAAACGGGTTCTTTGGCTGATAAGAAACGTTCTGGACGCAAAAAGAAAACAACAGCTGCTGAAGATCAGTTCATGGTTCTTGTTTCAAAAAGAAACAGATTCCTAACGGCTCCGGAAATAACACAGCAAGTCAATGTTTCACGAAGAAATCCTATTTCGCATTCGACCGTGAAACGAAGATTAATTGCGGCAGGCTTCAAGGGACGAGTAGCTGCCAAAAAACCGCTTTTAAAAGTTCAAAATTAAAGAAAAAGATTGCAGTGGGCACAAGAACACAGACACTGGACATTCGAACAGTGGTGCAACGTGCTGCGGACAAATGAGTCCAAATTTGAAACATTTGGCTCCAAACGGAGGACGTTTGTTAGGCAACAGGTTGGTGAAAGAGTTAGTGAACAGTGTATTTTACCTACAGTGAAGCACGGTGGAGGTAACGTAATTGTTTGGGGCTGTTTTGCGGGAACAGCTGTAGGTGTAGGTCCCCAAATATATGAACGGTAGTATATGCACGCCCATTCAGAGTCGTGAACTGTTTCATTTTATGTAGCTTTAAGGATGAATTACAGCAGTGTCAACGTATCAAAAAATTAGAGATTGTTGAGTTTCATTCATTTACTTATTTTGTTCCATTTTTTATATCATCATATTTAAATGTGACGTACTCTATCAAGCTAAGAGAAAATACAAGATTCACAAATTATTTTAATTATTACTTTATCAATTTTTAAAAATATTTAGCAAAACGTGAAGTGCCGAAGATTATCTAAAGCCATGAAAAGGAAGCTATCTGTGGGAATAGCTCTCTGTGGAAGATCAGAGATATGCCTTTTTGATAATCCAACAACCGGAATGGATATTCTATCTAGAAGAAAGCTGTGGGATTTTATAAAATCCCAAAAGCAAAGTAACTACTAAATAGTGTCATAGCATTAAGTGTATAAAATTATTTTCCAGATCGCACTATATTATGGTCAACCAATCATATACAGGAGGCGGAGTTTTTAGGTGATAGGATAGGCATTTTGGCAAATGGAATTATCCGATGTTACGGGACGCCTGCTTTTATGAAGAAGACTTATGGAAGTGGCTATCGTTTGACGATAGCAAAAAACGACAAGAGCGATATACCACAAATAAATCAGATGTTACGATCGCACATTCCTAATGTGGAGGTAAGTATATACAGTGCTTAAAATAATTAGGGGAACACTTGCCAAGCATTGAAAGACGTATACGTTATTAGCGCCCACAATTCTTCAAGAGAATTTCATACAAGCAGGCTACTTGTTATTCATTTTATTTCCTGTAGTTTCTTTGAATTGTTATTATTTCAAAAATGACATGAAAAATGTCCTTTTTTATTTAAGATAAACTTTATAAGGTTTGTATTTTATTGCAATAAAAAACGTTATTGAGATGAAAACAACTGTACTGGCTAAACCCAAACTTATCTTCATTCTATCTAAATGCACTAATTATAGATAGATGATGGTAACCCTAAAGAACTGAGTTATGTCTTACAAGAAAAGGAATCGCCCAAGTTCCAAGAATTATTCAAAACGATGGAAACGCAGGGCAAGAAATATGGAATACATTCTTTCCACATATTCTTAGTAACGATGGAAGAAGTGCTTATGAGGTTTGTAATTCTACACGCTTCTCGAATTTATCTGTTCAACCATATTCCTTTGCTTTTAGCGTGAAAGTTGGTGTGGATATTACGCGCGATGACAATTTTGCAGGTTCTGTGAGTGAATACGTTCTTGCAAGTAACAGATGTACGTTAGAAAACATGCTTTAGCAAGCGAAAGATTTTGTAGGCATAAGCCAAGTGCGGGGGTTGTTTGATGACAATGTAGTTTTTCGATAGAGGACGTTATCTCTATATCAAAAGCCAATAGCCTTTAACAGTTACTTTTACTGTAATTATTGTAAAGCCAATGTGCTCCGCAGATCTCCTATCTACTTTGCTTGTTCGTATATTAATAACATCTCACGTATTTGCCATGTTCATGCCTACCCAAGGCGAATTATTCAAGACATTGGTACTACTTATTATTCAAACTTTTTAGTCGTGTAAGTTCTAATATTTTTTGTAGTTTTTTAATTAGCCTTGTAGGCTGTAATTATTGATTTGATTTTTCATTATGGTCGTGGGTTTTTAAATTTTCTTTTTCTGTAATTGGGTACAGGTTACACCTGTAAGAAAAAGTAAAGGATTACTACTATATAGTTATGAAATGTTAGCAGCTTTTCCTTGGCCTCTTTTATTTTTATCCTTTTCCACCAAACAGCTCTTACTGGTTTAAGTTGTTCACTTGCAAGTACCAGATCAAGTTGTTCAAGGTTTTCATTCTAGTAGATGTAGCGCAAGCACATGCTACTGGGGTTCGATTATACCAGCATCAACTCTTAGCGATGCTTCTGAAGAATATATTAATAACATGGAGAACAATTGTCAACTTATTGATGTATTTACTTATAATCCTGGCGTTTATTTTTGCTCTTATGCAATATCTGAAAATAACTCAAGAATTTAAATCTTCGCCTACTATGGTATATACTTTGGATTCTTATGATAGTCCTATAACGGTAATGACTACAGATAATACCAGTAATGTTTACTATGTTAAATTTAAAGAAATATTGCGAAAGGAAAATCATGAAATCATAGATTGGGGCGGGGATGATATGGAAACACGTGCTTTGGAGAAGGTAACACTAACTTAATAGATTGATGTGTACACTTGAACTACACTACCCGACAAAAACATAGACGCGGTATCGTTTCTATTGACGAACCAAAGTTTACAGACATTATATAAAATGTAAATGAGGGTTATTAATACTTGTTATGTAAATAGTCCATTTATAGATATTTCTGGGTATTTACTGCTTTACGAGGGGTAATTGAGATTTTCCCAGATCAAAATAGGAATTTTAAATGCGACAAAAATTTAGACCCTGTACATTTATTACATTAATATAAGCAAAAACGTTTTAATTTGAGACTTCTCTTTACATGCAGTGGTTGTGCTGGTAAAGTGTGCACATTTCACCACGAGAAATTATATTTTATAAAGTGTTTGCAATATGGGTAGAAAAAAGCAATTATCCTTGATAGAAAGGGGTAAAGTTCTAGCCTGGCACCAGGATGGTGTTAGTAAGAAGGAAATTGCTCGTCGGTTACGAAGAAGCGATCATTCCGTTAGAAATTTCCTAAAAGATCCGAAAAATTAAGGCAAACCAAAGGGCCAGAAGCGACCGAAAGCTGTAAGTGAGCGGGATAAACGCATGATATTGCGGTGTGCATCCAATTCTTCTGCGTCGGCGAGAGTTATTGCAGAACAGGCGGGGGTACAAACGCACGTGCGTAATGTTCAAAGGATTTTAAAGGCGTCACCGGTAATATCGCGGAAGAAAATATTGAGAAAACCGCCACTTTCGGCGAAACATAAAGAAGCGAGGTTGAAATTTGCTGAAGAACACGTATCCTGGAAGAAACAATGGGAAAAAGTTATATTTTCCGACGAGAAACGTTTTAATTTGGACGGACCGGATGGGTGCTCGCATTATTATCATGATCTGAGAAAGGAAGCAAAAGTGAAAATGGCCAGACAATTAGGGGGTGGATCTGTGATGATATGGGCAGCGATTGGATTTCGCGATAAAAGTGGGATAGTGTTTTGCACGAACAAAATGACATCTGTGACGTATAAAGGCTTATTGCGTGACAATCTTCTACGTTTTGGAAACCAATGGGCCGGGCGCAATTTTGTTTTTCAGCAAGATAACGCGCCAATTCATAAAGCAAAAACCGTTACTGAATGGTTTAAAGGGAAAAAGATTAAAGCTTTACAGTGGCCGGCACGGTCACCAGACTTAAACATTATTGAAAACATGTGGGGTGAATTGGCACGTCGCGTTTATGGCGGAGGCCGTCAATATTTCACGGTAGAGGAACTGAAAACTTCAATAGTGACTGAATGGCAGAATATCCCTCAAAATTATGTGTTAAATTTATATAAATCTATTAATAACAGACTATTGGAAGTGCTTAAGAACAATGGAGGATCTACGCATTACTGATCACTCATTTGTTGATTTTTGTTTTACATTTGTAACAGAGCGTCTAATTTTTTGTCACAGAAATTGTTTAAACATTGGAGTAATAATTTATTATTTAGTTCATATATTCCTGGAGGAGATATTTGAAGTTTATTTTACTTTTACGAATAAAAACTTAATTAGATATCTTGCTAGTTTCGCAAAGAAATGTTGTAACCCTTAAAACCCTTAAAACATCTTACCGCCTCTAAGTTTTTGTCGGGGAGTGTATTTAGTTTCAGGACGCAGAAGCGATGCGATTGCTGTTTCTACCATTCACTCACCTCCTAAATGTTTGAGGATAGGAAAGGGATAGCTTGGATAAGATTCGCTTCGCTTCTGTGTGTAGTTCGAGTGTACTACTTATCCAGATGATGAACTGTTAAATATTTTAATAATTGCAGACGTCGGAGGATACGCATGAATTTAGAACTCACGTTTTATTTGGAGCATCTTTTAGGAACGATACAATAATGATATGGTTTAATAGCCAACCTTTTCATTCTCAACCATTAGCGCTCCAGTATATTCTTACTGCAGTGGTGAAAGTAGATCTTGGTGAAAATTACGCTACTCAGTTTCAAAACAGTCCTTCGCGCCACGCAACAGATACGGTAAACGATATAAATTTTGTAACTGTTTTCTTTTGTGGTCCTGTTCTGTATATATTGTTGTATATCGTGTTGATTTGGATAAATGCGATCTAGATTCATGACAATATAAGGGTAGCGCCTTAAGTTTTTACAAACGACATTACTCTTGTCGTAGTAGTACACCGAACAAGGATTAGAATTAGAAAAAATTATTCAACATGCGCCCATAAAAACTATTCGTTTAAGGGAATATCCGTTTTAGTGAGATTTTACTATAATTGTTCAAGATTCTTTGTTGTTATTCATTTGTACAAATTGAAACTGGACATATTTTAGGACGCTTATTAAATTTTAATGGTAGTTATAGTTTCTTATTTTAGAGGGATACAATGAGAGAATTAACGCATGGTGCGGTATATGGAGCGGCAATCGGGATAGCTATGTGCTGCGTGACCCCTTACTATGCTACACTATGCATAGAAGAAAAAATGTGTCGATCAAAGCATTTACAAATAGTTTCTGGAACTGCTGTCACAGCGTTTTGGCTGATATCATTTCTCTGGGATTTTACAACCCTTTTGTTTGTATCGTTATGCATGGTTGCCGTACTTAAGTTTTATGAGGCACACTTAACTATTGGCAAGTAAAAAACCAGCGATATTTACCTCCTTTGCGAATACTTAAGTTTTCCAGGTGCACTAATAATGTTGCTAATTTTATTTAGTATTGCCGCACTTCCCATGATGTATTTGTTGTCGTTTTTCTTTAATCAGCCGTCTAGTGCGTATGCGACACTAACATTCGTTACTTTCGCTTTTGGTGAAGTCGAATTTTTTATAATCCAAATACCACATACTTATTTTTCACTTTGCAGGTCCCCTAATTTTTGGTCTTAACCAAATGTTGATGCCAATAATATTTCCTACAGCTGATTTATCAACAATCCATAAATTTCTGTTAATACTGCCGCACTATAACTTAGCGAGCGGTATTTACAATCTGACCAAGATGGAATTTGCTAGGATTACTTGCAACTATATTAATAAACTGCAAGATTCTTTGATTCAGAATGACACTGAAGCAACAGTCTACGATGATTATGCTTGCTTTACCTATCCGGAGCGATGCTGTGGTTAGTAGAAATGTTTTTAAAGAATTCATCTTATACGGTCTATTTGATTAAACTAAGGTTTGCTTTAACTGACTTTAGCCGCGGAAGCCTTCAATTTGTATTAAATTTGTTAAAGCAGATTTTAACGTTTTAACGTACATATGTATGCATGCCCTTTGATTTGTCTTATGCCATTGCATGATCCAACAGACAATAAACTTTATTGTTATCGTTATACTTGCGAGCATGTTGATTTAATGATAAAAGATAATAAAATAGAGAAAATGGGAAATGCGCTGCTGCCTTAAATCTGAAATACTTGTCTCTGTAAGTGGACATAAATAAAATTGTATCTTCTTATTTTTTTAATATTTTCGGTATCAAATTACGAGTGTACTTACACGTTATTAAATTCTAATCCATGTAAATAGTACACTATTTACACTTAAAATAGAAACGTAGCCTTCCACGGCTAGAGTCAGTTGAAACTAAACGTGTTCCGGGTTTGAACCGTGTCATGTCGTCGGTTAAAATAAAACTCGACGTTTCGCCCACAATCGTTGGTTTTCGCCTCTGGCATGGTTCACATGCTGAGTTACCGTGACCACTGCTTCCCGCTCTGTTCGTTTCGCCTCTGGCGTGGTTCACACGTCGAGTTACCGTGCTAACTGTTGCCATCACTCTCCTGAAGAAGCCCCATACGATTGTGGGCGAAACGTCGAGTTCTATTTACACTCACTACGTCCTATTCTTCCCAAACCTTTGTTTTAGGAAGAATAGGTTTAATACATAAAAAAAGCTCAAAACAACAGCTCCAATTAAATAAAAAATCTTAAATATTTCAATTCGACCCGGCCCATTCGCACCTATACACCAAATGAGACGATCCATTGTTAAGGCGATCTAGTGTAGATCTGCACCATGCTATATGGTTTTCTTTCCGAACTTGGAAGCAAACTGCGGGGAATCCAACGGGCATAAAGCTCACGTATTATAAAATGTTTGTGTAAAATAGGATTTAAAGTTGTTTACATCTACTGGCAGAGAGCTCTGTCTCTTCAATATTGTTTTGTGCAAGGTCAATGTGCTTTTGGGTAACTGCCGTTTTGACCAACATTGAAATTCCTTGCACCATCGTTTCACGATAGCGAAGCAGCGCATGTATCAAACACTCGATTGATCTCGCTAATTGTGAAAACATTTAATTCCGCAACAAATTGTGTAATTAATATACTGTGTTATCTCGATCTTTACAGATTTACTAGATATGTCAGCAGTTTATGGCATCGGACAGCATGTTGCTTATTTTATTGTAATATCCTTGGTGCTGTTCGGAATTATATTTATTATTGAATTCAGACTACCCGATTTCGTGATATACGAATGGATAGCTTTTGTCGGTAAAACACCTCCGGACGAAGGAACAAGTGATCGTGACGTATTAGTGGAGAAACAGAGAGTTCGAAATGATACCATCAACCATACCTTATTCGATGTGGTTTTAAAGGACATTACTAAATATTACGGAAACATTGTAGTCGTAAATCAATTGTGTTTGGGCATAAAAAGATCTCAGTGCTTTGGATTGCTAGGTCAACGAGGAGCGGGTAAGACCTCCGTGGTTAAAATGATGACCGGTGAAGTAAGATTCTCGTACGGAGACGCATGGATTGCTGATACTAATTTGAGGACAAATATGAGAAAAGTACATAGACAAATAGGATATTGCCCACAGACTGACGCTTTAATCGACAATCTTACTGGCAGAGAAACCTTAATCATATACTGTTTAATCCGCGGGATTCCTATCTCAGAATGTGCGGGTACTGCTAAACAATTGGCAAGAGAGTTTAGATTTCACGATCACATTGATCAAAAAGTCAGTCAATATAGCGTCGGTAATAAACGCAAATTAAGTGCCGCAATAGCTCTTATTGGAGAACCTCATACTATAATATTGGATGAACCGACAATAGGTAATGTATATACTATTATGTTAAAATGATATCATGAAAAGTCGCTGTCATTAGCGCCATCTAAATAGTTGTTTTTTGCTGACTCATTGCTAATTCTCTATAGCCTTTTCTTCCTACAACACGTGCCTACTCGTCCCAGAAGTATAGAATGCACTCCACTGCACCCTATAAAATGCATAAAATAATACTTTGTTTGTGGCATTAACTGTGAGGCGACACAGGGTAGAGTTAAAATACTCTCGGAACCTCGTTGATGACGCCGGGTAGGCAGAAACATGTCCGTGGATAGTGTATCTTTTCTCTCCATCAATTCCATGAGCAAGCTATTTTAGCATTATTTTTTTGTTTAACGTGTAGTTTACGAATTAATGTTCCAATTGGTATCGAGTATTGTAGGGTAGTAGGCTACTGCTCGGTGGAACAGGCATCGGGTAACTACTGTATTAGTTATTTTGGTCACCTTATTTTTCCGCAAAAAGTTAAGACTATATCGTTTTATGGAGTATTGCTTACATTTCTTACAGGTATGGATTTAGGATCGAAGAGATTTTTGTGGAACGCTCTTGCACGAATTCGAGATAATGGTAAATGTTTAATATTGGTAACTCGCCATATGGAAGAATGCGCAGCTATTTGCACCAGAGTTGGTATAATGGTAAATGGAGCTTTTCAGTGTTTAGGAGCTCCGCATCGATTGAAAAATGAATTTGCAGACCTATACCTTTTAATCATTAGACTTAAAAAAATTGAAACTGGCGATCAAAAGATTACCACAATGAATGAAATTAATACCTTCGTTGGGGAAAGTTTTAACAGTTTCCATAGAGTTGAAGGCAGTGTTGTGGATGTTGTCTATATACTAAGCAATGTAACCATACCCTTGTCGAAGATGTTTGCAATAATGGAACAGGCCAAAAGAACTATGGAGGCTATTATTGCAGACTATTCGTTATCTCAGTTTGGATTGGAGCAGGCAAGTGGCGTATAGAATTTATCAACGTTTTGCTGTGTTATTTTAATATAGACCAGAATGCGCTAATTTTTAACCGCGAGGGGAAAATTTTAACACCAAAGCAGAAGAAAGATTAACAGCGAAATAATAATTTTTATTACCGCGGGGGGAATCCTTCATAGTGAAACGGAGACGTTTTTCACCGAAACGGAACATATGTAACACCGATCAATTTTGTTGCCACGCGACGGTGTAACATCGTAAAATGTTAACTCCGTCGATTTTCACTACATGCCTTTTTTACTTAGCCTTAATTAAATAACGAAAAAGTTACTGAAATAACCTATTTTTATGAAAGATACGAAAAAGATTTCTGTAATGAGTGGCCGTTTAAAACACGCCATAATTCACCGTACTATTATCAATAATTTTTTTTTTTGTAGATTTTCTACCTTTTTACCCAAAGGCAAATAGAATCTTAGCAGGATGTTTCGTTGGATTGATTACTTGTGACGAATAATCTTAATGTTTTGAAATTACTATTTTATACCGCTATATTTTTATATATTGTAACGTTATTTAAAATGTAAAAACAATAAATAAGTTTCGAAAAGCACGCCAAGTGAGTTATTAAGGTTGTCAACTAGGCAGTTTTGGGACAAACAGGAAACTACGAGAAGTACTAAAACTTATTAGGATAAGTCAAAATGATGATAAAACATCCGTATACAATGTATTAGAACAAGTAGTAGATTCGCAACACGCTTTCCTGAGTGCGCCTAGAGCAAGCATCAGTCGTTTTTGTTTCTGCTGAATATTAACGTTAATGTTAAAAATAAATACAACGGTCTGGATGCATTAAGATCTTGAACAATATTAGAAAGCAGTATTTTTTGTTCAACATTCGTATTTTTACGGCTTATGTTATCCTTGTCGCGTTTGAAACCTGAACTTGAAATCCATTCATTTGAATCTGCTATTAAATAACTCAATTTTTTTAATATTTCTATTCAACGGCTTTCCTTTTTTTAGAATTTTAAGTTTATTTTCCTCAAAATTCCCTTTATTAGATTATTCTGAACATTCACATACATTGTTTGGTTTATCTTCGCTATTCATTGGCCCGTGTCTACACTATATATTAGCGCAGAGAGCGCAAAAACATGACTAGGCATTAAGTACAAGAAATTTGAAAGCACTCGAAGGAATTAACTATCGTCTGTCTTTCGTTTGATTAGTGACAACTTC
The DNA here is from genome assembly GCA_902655005.2 of Marronus borbonicus. Lineage (NCBI taxonomy): Eukaryota > Metazoa > Arthropoda > Insecta > Coleoptera > Scarabaeidae > Marronus > Marronus borbonicus. The sequence goes on along the minus strand of LR737381.1, from coordinate 27,662,413 downwards.
ACGTTCACACACTTCGTCTACATGCTCTAAGCATACAGTAGTAGCGTGTAAAAATTATTTAAATGGTTAGTACGAAAGGGAGGATTGGAAAATCATGACAGGGTCACCGCATTCCCCGGACCTAAGGTTTCGTGGGACGAATTCGAGTGAAGAATGCAGAAAATGTAAAGTGTGTCCTATGTTAAATCCAACATTTGTGGAACATTTTGCAACAACCCAACCGAGTAAAATTTAAATGATTCTTCGGGCTAAAGGAGGTTCCTTCGACGAACATGTTTAATCTATTTATCGTTTTATGCTTTGGTGTTGTATTAACACCTGCGCAAATAGATGATCCCGATGATGACCGAAGGGCCCGCATCCAGCCCAATTTCTAACGTTAATATGAAAATATCAATCATACTGAAATACTGAAATCAAAATGACACATTTAAACATCATTAAATAATAAACTGTCAAAGTTCTACCTTTACGTTTTCTCGTTTCACACTGGTATCCTTCTTTTCTATCGGTATCATGCCAATTACGAAACGCTTTCACGATTTATGCTTACTTATGTGGAAAGATATACTGTTAAAAATAAGAAAACCTGCAGATGTAGCTCTGGTTATACTTATGGCTGTTATAATGTGCTTGATTATATGCGGTTTAATGTTACTAACAACTCGCAAAAAACACGACGCCATAACATACAATGCATTCTCTGTAACGAACGGAACGTTTGAGTAAGATTCGCCGCTCTATTGCTACGGGAGGATTTTTTATTTTTATTTATAGGTTCGCTATATTATTTTGGTCACCATGCAGCAATCCATCTTTAGCCAAAATGGTACGAAATGTCGCAAAAAGCTTTCAAGCCGCAGAACGATGTTTCGTAAACAGCGATGAACTTCATAGTGCTTTACAGTATCATGCAAGCCAACAAATAATTGGCATACAATTTCAAAATGAACTAGCGGGGCAACACGATCTCAGTAGAGACATGAAAATAACCTTAAGGTTAGTAGGATACTTTTACATCTGGTTGTGTTTAGCAAAAGTGCGTTAACAGTTACATTTTTTTATTTAACATCAGATGATTGGCACGCATTCTTTACTCTAGAGTATGGACTACAAAGGTAGTGGCTTAAAGAGAGTATAAATGCCATCCTACATATCCTTGCAAAACTTCTAACGATGCGCCAATTTTAAAAAATAACAAAATAGGTACGTTTTCTGAGACGATACCGCGTTCATTTTTAGCCAAAGAGAAAATTTTCGTGAAAAATGCCGCAGATAGATTGTGGTTTTCAATTAAGCGAGTTTTCTCAAATAACTTTCAGTACACAGGTGATTCATGCTGGTGAAATGACGTCATTGATCTTTTAATAAAACCCCCTATATACTTTTGCTGTATTCTCTGTTAATAGCTGGGATGGTCTCGAAAATACGGAGTTCAGAGAGAATATACCGTAATTAAAATGAGGCATATAAATGGAAAAGTACCAAGATCAGACAGCATTAGTAATGAAATGCTAAACGACAGGCGAGGGAGTTAAGGGAAAGAATAAAAGAATTAGTTATGAAAATATGGGAGCAAGAAATAAATGCTCGAAGAATGGCGATTAGGAGTTATAATATTAATCCCAAATGGTGATTTTGCGAAACGTAAGAACTACGTAACAATAACTCTGCTAAAGAGTACTAACCTCAACTACACTGCAAAGATTATACAAACATCTTGAAAAAGCAATAGGAAAATATCAGAACGTTTTCGGGCAAGGAAAATCGACAGTCGATGTAATTCTCGGAATAAACCAAATAATAGAAAAATGCTACGAAACTTATGTACACTGCCGTTCAGAGAAGTTCGGTCGGTTGGTAAAAAACATGAAAAGGTTACAGAAACAAACGAAACTAAAAACAAAATGCAATTTTATTGTATGTACGAGTAAAAAAGACAAAAATAAATAAATAAAAAGTTATTCCGGCCTAATATAACACACTGAACATTATTTTTTTTTTTCATCGAAAAAACCTCCTTTGCTGTTAATCACCGCTCGAACTATTCTAGGCATTCTTTCGATAAGTTTTGTTAAAATGGATTGTGGAATATTAATCCATTCATGATGCAGAATATTCCGTAAATGTTCTTGTGAACTTGGGCATATTTTTCGGTTCCTCCTGTCCAGTTCATCCCACAACAACTCTATCGGGTTCAAATCTGGGCTTTGTGGGGGCCTTGTCATTACTTTCAGGGTGTGCTGTTCTTCTTGCTCCTTTAGATTGTTCTTACACACTAATGCAGTGTGTTTTGGGTCGTTGTCATGGATGAATGTAAAGTTACGGCCTACTATACGCAATCCTGATGGCACTGCATGATTCTGGAGTATTGCAAAATAATTTTCCTTCCTCATTACACCCTGCACTTTGCATAAATCTCCCGTCCCAGCAAAGGAGAAACATCCCCACACTAACACAGAACTACGCCCTTGCTTCACTGTTGGCATAATGCAGTTCGGGATCACTTTTCGGTTTTAGATCTTCGGACATAAACTCGTCGATTTTGCCCAAAAACCTCAAATTTTGACTCGTCACTCCAAAGTACGTGCTTCCAATCATCTAACGACCAATTTAGATGAGAACGGGCCTACTGTAGCCGTTTTGCTCTGTTGCCCCGATGTAATAAGGGTTTTCAAATGGCAATGCGTCCATGAAGGTGCGCTTGTTGAAGTCGACGTTTTACCGTACTCGCCGAAACTTTTTCTTCACGGCCGCGATTGACTTCGACTGCTATTTGTGGCGCTGTTAATTTTCTATTGCGTTTGCTTTAATAATACAATTCTCAAATGTTCAGCTTTTGTTGTTTTCCTAGGTGCTCCAGGACGAACATGATTTTCTATAGTTCCAGTTGCCCGATATCGCTTTATGATGTCATTTATTGTTGAACTTCTCGTATTTATTTTTTCAGCAATTTGTCGCCCCGAATATCCTTCTTCAAACAGCGTAATAATGCGTGAACGTTTTTCTACACTGGTAGGCTTGCCACGTGCCATTTTGAAGTAAATTTTCTTAAAACTTTCGCGCAAAAACGACAGATGCACACCAACACACGTTTAACAGTAAAACGAAGCAAATTTATATCTTTACGCCTGTGATAAATAAACAAGAATGATACTGCGGTATATTTCCTAAATGTATTGTTCGTTAATAATCCCCAAACGACCCGTTTCAAAAGATCGGTACTTCCGAGAAATTCTTGGAATGATAATAAAAGGGACTTTATTGTGGTTGTCGCAATATTTCTACTTTACGTAATAATTTATGGCTTTAACCCCTTAGAAAAGAGTGTATGCTTAATATTTTTCCAATTTAATGTATTAATAATTGTATACAGTGTGATATAATAGATTTTTGTTGTATGACCGAACTTCACTGAACGGCAGTGTATATTACAGGCATTCGATGGCTTGGAAAGTAAAACTATACTGAATGAGACATTATGAAATATATAAAAACGATATATTTAATCGCTTCATATATTCCCATTTAATGTCTAGCAGTTACAGATGAATACGCACATCTAAAATTTTCGTTTGAATTTTCTATCTCATTCTAAACAATATACGTTTCTTCATTTTAGGTTTGCAGATGTACCCGTAGCTTTGGGAAGTTACTGGCAAACGGCCAATCTGTTTCCTGCAATACAAGAGGCTGGACCAAGAGGGTTTGATAATGTAACCGGTGCGGAACCATGTATGCCGTCGTCTTTAATACTCGTCTCAGATTAAATAAATTATAGGAGTACACTTTGTAGATTACCACGAAGTCGGGTTTTTAGCAGTTCAAAATCGTATAACTCAAGAAATTTTAAAAACTTATACCAACGATCAATTCCCGGTTATACAGATGCGTCGATTTCCGTATCCAGGCTGGGTATCATACACCGGATTCAGTGCTTATATCTCTGGCATTGCCATATATCTGATGATGGGCTTAGCGGGCATTTTTTTCAGTGCTTTACAAGACGTATCAATAGAGAAGGAAACGAAAATAAAGGTACTTTTACAAGTTAAAAGAAAACATGAACTCGAAGTCATCATCAGAGATACATTTTTACGAAGTAATGACAAGATCTGGATTTCTTTAATTGTAGCGGCGACCTTATAGGGCATACTTATAAGCTAAACTCAAACCCCAGGAGCCTTTAATGCGTATACGGTGTGTGCGAAGTATTCCATGGCTTTGTCATTACCACCTCTTCGTCACAGTAGATGAAGCACGATTAATTTTAAAAATAATGATTTTTTCCATTAAAAATTTCTGAAAAATTGGCAACATCGAGGAATACTTTGAAGTTGTGTTTGTGTGTTTTGTGTATTTCTGTTTTTTCCTAAGATTTATGTTATTTTTTTAATCTCTCGAATAATTGTAGCGTGAGGAACGTGAAACCAACGAGCAAATTTACGAGTAGACGTTCTAATACAGTTTTCAGAAAATTACCAAAGGCTTTCTTGGGCCAACCATTTTTGTCCAGCGTACAATTTGCCATTTAGGCATTTCGCTAATTAAATTGTAAATAATCCTTCGTACTTCCAATTTTGTAAGACATTTTGCAGCAAGTTGGAGAAAAATGAAACGTAACGTAAATAAACAGGTTACCTTGTACGGTAGTGCTTTGCCATAGTTCACTCTTCAAAGATAGTTCTTCCTTTGGTATACTCGATTTAAAAAATGTCATTTCACCTGTTATTAGTACACTCCATTTTAATCCATAAATACGCTCATTTGCAAGACATTCATGTTTGCTTCTTAACTTTGCGAGTGTCGTGTATATTTTCTCAAACAAAATTCTGGTGCAGATATTAAAACATACTTTTATTGTTTGTAGGAAATAATGAAAATTATGGGTATAGGGAATGGCCTGCATTGGATTGCTTGGTACTTCACTGCGTTATTGTACTCTTTATTGCCAATTATCCTAATTGTAATATTTATGACAATTCCCATATTTGCCGAACATGCAGTTTTTCCGCTACTAAGCGGTAGCCTTCTGTTTGTTTACCTTGTGCTCTATATGTCGGCTGTTATTACGTTCGCCTTTGCTGTAACGGTATTTTTCTCAGGATGTTGGTATATTGTGTTTTAACAATCCGTCTTTTATCAATAGCAGAAATTGTTTTAGCTACTATGACAGTGGTCGTTGGCATGGTGCTTTTTGCGCTAACTATGTCTCCGGCCTTTTCCAAGCGTTCGTTTTCAGAAAAATTTGGCTTGTGTTTACTGGTAAATTCTGCATTTGTGTATGGCTTGGAGATTGTAGGAGAGCATGAAGTTCTTCACCGCAGTAAGTAGTCAATAATAAATAAGTGATTTGCATTACGAGGTTGAAATTTGAATGGTAAAAGATTGTTTTATTTTTATCAATATTCCCTCGTGTATTTCCATTGCATGCCACGTATTATGCAACGGAAATACACGAGGAGATCGAAGCATTGTAATTGACCGCTAAACTTATGAAGGTCTGGTTATGCAATTTCTTCGATATTTACCCGAAGATAAACTACAACGCTCACTCTCGCAATTTCTGATCTTGGCATTTATTATTTTGTGCAATGTGCAATTTATAATGGTTTGTTACTTCTACTAAAAAAACACATTCCGATAAGCAGCTAAAGACTGCTACACAGAGCTTGTAGAAAGTCGAACTTAAAAATTTATATAATAAGATTGGTCTAATTAAATATTCATTTTAATCAGTAGTTCGGGCTTTCCAGCTCTTGTGAGAATGTGAAAAAACTGGCTGCTATCTTTGGCAGCTCTTTTCACGCCGGTCTAACTACTTCTTTTCTCAATTTCAGCTTTAAGTTTCCGCAATGTATTTAAACCAGTTAAACCGAAAGCACAATTATCTTTAGGACTAGTTATGTTAATGTTCATCGTAGATTCTATTATTTACATGTTAATTGCTTTGTACGTGGAAGCTGTATTTCCTGGTGATTACGGTTTGGCGAGAGTGTGGTACTTTCCGTTTACTTCAAGTTTTTGGTGTCCAAAATCCGAAGTGCGTACGTATTTTTACTAATCGCTATTATCAAATTGATATTTTAATTCAAATAAATTGAACCTCTAATAGCCCGTGAGCGTGGGTACAAAACACTTATTCATCAAGCACATTACTATGAACCAGAGCCTATTGATGGAAGGATAGGAATACAACTTTTCCATTTGGAAAAGAGATACGCCAAAAATCGCGTAATCCTCCACGATGTTACTTGTAATATGTTCGAGGATGAAGTTACGATATTATTAGGGCACAATGGCGCTGGAAAAACAACAACAATGTCCATATTAACAGGCATAATACCTCCAACGGATGGCACCGCCATCATTAACGGTTACGATATTCGAACGGACATGGAAAGTATTAGGAAAAACTTGGGGTTTTGTGCTCAAGAAAATATCTTATTTGATTTATTAACTGTTAGCGAACATCTACATTTCTACTGTACATTACGCGGATTGCGAGGACAATTGTGTAAAAACGAAATTGAAATGTTCTTGAACTCGTTGGATTTAAGAAAAAAGGTATGATACCTTGCTGGTACGGATTATTTTGATTTGGTATTTTTGTGAACAGACATCTTCACTTTAGTAAAGAATAAAAGTCATAATTTTTCACGACCAGCACCACATATTCAAATTTCGTCGAGTTTCCTAGAAACAATATTCAATGAAGCTATTTTGCAAACTTTTTGTAGCGCGGAGCTTAAAGTAATTCCTTATTTACCACTAAAACTATCAAATTGAGAGCGAAAATTAGCCAACCTACACCTTTATTTTATCATACAAGATGTTCAGGCAGGTAGCATTAATTGGAGCATCTTCAAACAGTTCAAACTCGCTTTTTTCAAGTAGAACACCCTATATTTCTTTAATCAACGATATTTTAAATCTGCATCGAATGGGACAACAATATACAAGGTGTTCCATTTGAAGAAAAAAACGGGTGCAACATTTAACGTCACACTTGTTTACCAAATCGACCTTATATGGGCCTCACGTCGGCATATAGTGATTAACATACGATGCTGCTTCTATTATTCCAACTTCGAAAATTAACGATAAACGCTAGAATAGGTTCCAAATAAACGGTTTTCACAAATTTTTCTACTACATCGGAATATTTCCTTGCTTAGCGAACGACGAAAAGTAAAAATTTGTCAGGTGGGATGAAGAGGAAACTTTGTGTAGGAATAGCTCTCTGCGGAAATTCCAAGGTATGCATTTTAGATGAGCCAACGTCAGGAATGGATCCTACATCTAGAAGGCAACTGTGGGATGTCATTCAAGCAGAGAAAAAAGGTATACACATTCTCGATAGATTTTTAAACATCGTTTTTATGATCAATATTGTTTCTTAAATATTTTTCTTTAAACGTGACCACCATTAACCATTCTTTTTGAAACAATAAAAAATTCATTTCCGCGCCTTCCAGTACTTTTTGTTTTCCCCAAAAGGAGGGTGAGAAAGAAAGTGGCGAAAAATTATCACCCGCACTTACCTACCGTAAACTTAACTTATGGAAATGCGCCCAGCTGGATGTCGTCATTCAAAAGAGGTACACTCGTGGCCGCTATGCACGGTCGTAGACGGTCGTTCAGATTAAAACGTAAAACAACTCCCGCGGCAAGAATCACCTAGTTTGGAAGGCATCACTCACTAAATCTCATGAATTACCCTGGTCGTGGGAACCAAGTCCAGAAAACCCGCGCAACAAATCAGGGATTGGATTAGGTGACATCTTAGCAAAAGTGGTTAGTCATTGATAGGTTCAATACGGCAAGCCACCAGTATTAACTGAGCGTTTTCATCCTTCTATTCATGCAAGTTATGCGTATTTATGATACATGCCTCAGTAAAATGTAGATCCATCATTTCACTTAACACAACAACCATCCACAAAAATGAACTCGAAGCTCCCTATCACCGTCAGGTAAATCTTGAACTTTTTGAGGCCTAACTCGATAAAGACAATTTCTCCTTAATAATCTATGAATTGCATCTTTTTGGATATGAGTTTGGCATGCTACAATTGGAAGGCTTGTGCCTGGTTCCGCCTTAACTAATTCTAGAATTAGCAAGAAAAGAGTTTTCGTATAATTTTTTGGTTAAAAAAAATTATGAAAGTAGTAGTGAGGATTTGTTTTACTTTCAGGTCGAACTATACTACTCTCAACCCATTTCATGAACGAAGCAGACATATTAGGTGATAGAATAGCCATCTTAGGGAGTGGAATGTTACAATGTTATGGATCCAGTTTTTTCTTGAAAAAAGCATATGGAAGGGGTTACCGTCTAATTATAGTAAAGAGCGAAGCGTGTAACGTAGACGCAATTACATATTTGCTAGAGAAGTTCATTCCCGAAATACATGTACGTATAAGTAATATAAACAGCCACTTACACTTTCTGAAAATGAGTGTTCATTATCCAATTGCTACAAAAGTTCTAGAACGACCAGAATTACCAGATTAATTAATAATCCCAAGATAACTATAGAGTTTTCGTCCAACAAAAATGCACATACAACTTTATAAGTAGAGCTAGCTTGAAAGCCAAAGATAATCAATCTTTTAAGTATACATGCATAATGCAATGTAGATAAAATCGTTTCCAGAATGTGCTAAAGGGTTTTCCTTGTATTGTAGTGATGTTTATCAATTTAGTTGAATATAATAAACCAATAATAGGTAGAAACAGATATTCGTACAGAGCTAACTTATGTTCTACCAGAATCCAGGGTGGAAGTATTCGAAGTGATGCTTACGACTATGGAGAACAAGAGCCGTTCTCTTGGCATACAGTCATATGGTATATCGTTAGCTACATTGGAAGAAGTATTTATGAGGTTGGTATTTTCCACAAATGAGTAATTTTTTGATTTCGTCCCATACTTTTTACCAACAGGGTAGGCGTTGAACACGATTTTGGAGAACGTATTCAAACTTCTATTAGCGATGAGGGATTTACAGATATTAAAGGTACGTACATTTTACTCTCTCATAAAATACGTACACTGCTGTTCAGTGAAGTTCGGTCATACCCTTATTACGTCGGGGCAACAGAACAAAACGTCTACAGTGGGTCCGTTCTCATCTAGATTGGTCGTTAGATGATTGGAAACACGTGCTTTGGAGTGACGAGTCAAAGTTTGAGGTTTTTGGGCAAAATCGACGAGTTTATGTCCGAAGATCTAAAACCGAAAAGTGATCCCGAACTGCACTGTGCCTACAGTGAAGCAAGGGCGTAGTTCTGTGTTAGTGTGGGGATGTTTCTCCTTTGCTGGGGCGGGAGATTTATGCAGAGTGCGGACTGTAACGAGGAAGGAAAATTATTTTGCAATACTCCAGAATCATGCAGTGCCATCAGGATTGCGTATAAGAGACCGTAACTTTACATTCATGCACGACAACGACCCAAAACACACTGCGTTAGTGTGTAAGAACAATCTAAAGGAGCAAGAAGAACAGCACACCCAGAAAGTAATGACATGGCTCCCACAAAGCCCAGATTTGAACCCGATAGAGTTGTTGTGAGATGAACTGGACAGGAGGAACCGAAAAATATGCCCAACTTTACAAGAACATTTACGGAATATTCTGCAACATGAATGGATTAATATTCCACAATCCGTTTTAACAAAACTTATCGAAAGAATGCCTAGAATAGTTCGAGCGGTGATTAACAGCGAGGGAGGTTTTTTCGATGAAAAAAAAAAATAATGTTCAGTATGTTATATTAGGCCAGAATAACTTTTTATTTATTTATTTTTGTCTTTTTTACCTATACATACAATGAAATTTTGTTTTTAGTTTCGTTTGTTTCTGTAACCTTTTCATGTTTTTTACCAACCGAACGGCAGTGTACATATAATTCAAGCTTTTTACACAGGTGCGTTGAAACACTATCATACGGGCGTTGCACTCTACGGAAATCACTTACTAGCAATGCTAATGAAAAAAGCTTTGGTGACACTAAGGGGATGGCTTCTATTTGTAGTAAATATTTTACTGGCCATATTGGTCACGATAGTATTTATGAGAACACTGACAGATGTAGAGGTAATGCAAAATTCGCCGAATTTAGACTTCAGTTTGGATCCGTACAATTCTCCAATAACTGTTGTTACTACTTCCGATGGAAACAATCCGTATTATAATCAGTATAAACAAATCCTGAAAAATGAAAATCGGGAAGTTATAAATTGGCGTAACGTAGATATGAACCGCCATATGATCGAGAAGGTAATTCAAAGATGAGTTTGTTAACATTATTGTACTCTATATCTTCAGACTAGTGAAGATGCTAATCAAGTTCGAATGCATTTTATAATCGGGGCATCGTTTTTGAGCGATGATACGATTGTGGCATGGTTTAATAATGAACCGTTTCATTCTCCACCATTAGCGTTGCAGTATGTGCATAATGCGATATTGAAAAAGAAAGTTGGTAACGGCTATTCCATTCAATTTAGTAACTATCCATCTCCAAAGAGCATAAAGGTAACAAATAATTATTTTCTTGTAAATTACAACTTGTATCTATTGGGCATACTTCAATATATTTTTTTAGACAACTGCTGATAGTGCTACTCCGTATTATGCTTGTGCTCTAGGCGCTTCAATGGTTTTCGTAGTATCCTACTATATCATGTTCTATGTTAAAGAAAGAAGGTCCCAATCTAAGCATTTGCAATTAGTTTCTGGAACAGCTGTGTCTGCATTCTGGTTCGTAGCGTTTATTTGGGATTTAACTACCTTTTTACTTATATCATTCTGCCTAATTGTCGTGCTGATAATCTTTAACGCGAGAATAAATTTCGGTTAGTATGTAGATCACATGCGTCAACTGCTCTGTAATTCTTTACAATTTCACAGGCGCTCTTATAGTCCTGTTAGCACTATTTGGTTATGCCATCTTGCCCTTCGTTTACTTGATGTCATTTTTATTTAAACAACCGTCGCCCGCATATTCAGTAATTAGTATAATTTCCATGGTGTTAGGTAAATTATTTTATTTGAATTATGCTTACGTTATTGATAATGATTTAATATTGTAGGACTCTTGGCATTTATACTGATTAGGTTGGTACTAGTTCGTCTAGTACCTAAACTAGCAATAGTAGACGAATTGCTTCTATATTTTCCATTTTATAATCTGCTTTGTGGCGTGAATAACATTAGCCTCATCCATTCGTCAAGGGAAAAGTGTGATACTATAAATAAGCAATCTGAGCAATTTGATGAAGAATCCAATATTTCGCAGTACAAGGACGTCGCTTGTTTCTTAGTTCCAGATATATGTTGTGGTTGGTGGCAAAGAAGAAGTGAGAGATATTTCTTAAGCGCTAACTTTAAGCTACTTTAATTGTACATAGCAAACATGAATGAAAAAGTAAAAAGGTCTGGCAAAGCTAGCTATGTCGGTTTAATAATTTCTTAAGCAATATCTCTCTCTTTCTTGATTAGTTTTAATGTAATCACCACACAACCAAATATTCTATTTCGCAGATTTGGAATATTATTCAATGGGAAATGGGATTGGAAGAAACATAATTTACTTAGTCACTTCAGGGGCAATACTATTTCTCATTTTACTTATACATGAATACAGATTTGGAGACTACATTTTATATATATGTAGCTCTTTCATAAGTAAACCCCCTAAAGACGAAGGAACGGAGGATGCAGACGTGCTGGAAGAGAAACAGCTAATACGCTCTGGGCAAATAGAACCGTCAAGTTGCACTGTGGTTTTACGAAACATGACGAAATATTATAGCGGACATCTCGCAGTAAACCAGCTATGCCTTAGTTTGAACCAATCCGAATGCTTTGGTTTATTAGGAGTAAACGGCGCTGGTAAAACTACTGCGTTTAAAATGATGACGGGCGACGCTAGGATTTCGTACGGAACCGGGTGGATTTGTGGATGGAATTTAAAGAGTAACATGAAGCACGTTCATAGATGTGTAGGCTACTGCCCACAATTCGATGCGCTACTAGAAAATCTTACCGTCAAAGAAACGTTGACCATGTATTGTTTGATACGTGGAGTGCCGCTGCATGATTGTAAATCTACCATTCATGATTTGGGAAAAGACTTCGGATTTAATAAACACATGCGTAAGGAAATAAGCCATCTAAGTGGCGGTATTAAGCGGAAGGTCAGTACGGCAATATCTCTGATTGGTGAGCCCCTCGTGATATTCCTGGATGAACCGTCAACAGGTAATACGCAAATCGCTCTATTTATATATAGAAGGGTCTCAAAAGTCACTGTATCTCCAGCTATCGAAAATTCGATATATTTGGAAAATATTGAAACAAATATATACACAAGCTTTATGGTAGCTACAAATTAAAAGCTACTTATTTTATTATAATCTTTAGGGTTGTTCGGCTTCTCTTATATCTTACCTGATTTCAATCCAATAAATACCGAATCATCGAAGCTGGTATTTCAATGCGCTGTCGTAATTCCCGCAAATTACTAATTTTCCATGAACTCAGTATATCATATGTCTGCGAAAGTGACTGAAAACACTTTACTGCTGAATGGCACGAAGTCTTTTTACTAATGGTCCTCGGTATAATAATTGCTATTTTTTTTTAGCTTTTAAGTTGTTAATCCTTTCAGGTATGGATCCAAGTATGAAACGGTTCCTTTGGAACAAACTGAATAGATTGAGGAATCACGGGAAATGCATTATATTGACAACTCACAGTATGGACGAATGTGAAGCCGTTTGTACTCGTGTCGCAATCATGGTGAACGGTGCATTTCAATGTTTAGGTTCCGTACAGTACTTGAAAAATAAATTTTCGAAGGGATACGTGTTAATCATCCAAGTGCGTAAAACTACGAACGAGTCACAATTACAAGTGATCATTGCAGATATTCACAATTTTGTCCAAACGAATTTTCCCGATCCAGAATTGAGAGAAAGTCATGGCACGTTACTAACTTACATAGTAAAAAAAAGGGCAAAAATCTCATGGGCGAATGTATTTGGTATTATGGAACGAGGGCGGAAGATCGTGAGCGGTATAGAAGATTATTCAATAAGCCAGTTTGACCTAGAACAGGTAAATTTTGAGATCGCAAGATTCGATTTTGGATTCACCTTTTAATAGATTTTCGCGAATTTTTTGCTAACGAATTTCAAAAATTCATACCAGCTACTTTAAAAAAAAGTGCCTTGTTTATATTGGAGGTTACAAGAGAACGGGTAATCTAATAGGCTGATATAATTAGGAACAAGGGTAATATTTTTAGGTGGGTATCACCGGTCAGTAGTAATTATCTACCCACTGCTCCTTCAATTATTCAAATTTTGATTTGGTGGAAAAATTCGCGTCACGACGAATGTGTATTAAACTAGACGCACTTTTTTTTATTTGGGGAAAACAAAGATCATAGCTGTAGCAAATACAATATTGGAGCACGAGAATACAATCTGAAGTTAACTGAAAATATTCGAAGTGTTTTTTGAAACTTAACCCAATTTGTAAATAACCTTTACATCTTAATTCTTTATTAGGCATGTACGTAATATGTATTATACATTATGTTTTTCTATTTTTACAGATCTTTTTACATTTTGCGCAAATGGAAAAAGAAAAGTGAAGATATCTCACATTCTTTATAAAGCAGATTCTATTTACTTTTAATATTTAAGATTCTGCTAATAAACGCTTTAATTTTACCGGTTTTTTTTTTGTGTTGGACCAACATATACTCCAAGAACAAATAAGAATAATGAATAAAGTTTTTTAATCGAAGCTCCAATAAAAATCCTCCTTTTTTTAAAAATCCTTTAATTATTAACTATGCACATTTGACATTCAGGAGTAATAAATAATTTCCATCTGTAGAGCAAGCATCGAATGTAATTCGGCATATTGAAATAAGTTTACTAAACTTACCCTAAAATCGCCTCCATTCCCATCGTCCAATTCCAAAACATACCCTTCGACATGACTCTGAGGCGGGGGCTGCCATGCAACAGTAACCGAATTGTTCTCAGCGCTGCATTCCTCTGGTATTATAATTGGAGCTGCGGGTGCTGTACAAAATTATAAGATTATAATTTGAAACTTAGTTGAGTTAATACAAAATATTTATGATCGTGGAAAGTATTACGTATATCTCGACGAATGGCTTCCATTTGCTGCATGTAACATCAGTTCTATCAAGATGAGGCAGATAGTTAAATGAAATAAAAATTTTTCGAGAATATACGTGTATTCCTTAAAGATAGATTATTTTATGCCTTTCCCTTGCTTTGGTATATTCGGGTTTCACATTATGCAGTATAAGTAATACATAAATATAAGAATTCTCGTATTTCACTTTAAATTACCACCGATAAACACCACGCTTACAAGGGTGAATGGTATTTTTTGAGGCAGAAATTATTTTGTAGCCCTCATACACTCTTAATCAATTTACGCAACATCTTTGGGCAACGTTAACCTATGCAACTGTGTTATCCACGCACTTTGTTAACGTACAAACATAAATTGCGTTTCATAATAAGCATATATTCAAACACAGCTGTATTTATCATCATTAATAATAGAAAGCATAGGAAAAATTCGGGTGAATGAACAACTAAAGAAAAGAGCAAGGTTGTAGCCACGACAGTTTTATCCAAGAATTACAGTTCTCGTTGCAAATAATATTTATGTGGAGTGTATCTTTTCATATCCAGGTTGGCGCAACAGTGCGAAAAGCTCGATATATTTGATATTAAGAGAGATATCAAAAATACTTCCTAGTAAAAACTGTAAACACTTGGTAGAACTGTCTTTCGGGTGATGTCGCGTAGTTAATATTTTACTTGACGTTTCGCATGTTCAGCGAAACGTCAAGTAAAATATTAACTACGCGACATCACCCGAAGACATTTCTACTATGGATTACGGTCGTGAAAGCCTACACTCAACTACTGTAAACACTTCTAAACATGACATTTCAAAATTATTTATACTTACACAGGGTGTTCCATAATTCCAGAGCGAGCCTAATTTTGTTTTCTTAAATGGGACGAACATCTTTATATTAATTTAATTAAATTTATTTAAGTACAAAAAAAATAGCGATTGGTCCTAATCTCATAAACTTTAACAAAGAGTTTGTGAGTTACCGGTCAAATTGTGGTGGACAATTGAGAAATATTGCGCATACACTGCACAACACGTTGCTCAAGCTTTTCCGTTGCGCAAATGTTTTCAAAAATTTGTACTTCAATCAAATAATTACATGTATGGTAGTGTTTCCATGCATTATTAGCCCTGATTACGCAAATTGTATGATAATGTATAGACCCTATTACTCGATTATCTATTAGGACTATTAAGCTTTGTTTCTATGGTGAACAAACAATTTTAAGGCGTACCCTTCGGAACACTTGATTATTCAGTTATTGTAGTACGCTTATTTCTCTGAAATATTTCCTTACAACAAAATATAGTAAAATCAGACTACTGCCATATCTACTGACAGAAAGAAAATTCTGCAACGAGTGTTTCCCTTTCAGTTACTGTTTATTAAGGTTACTCATTTAGCATTTTAATTGGTGTCCTGTGTATGAAGGAAAGGGTTCACGCAAATTGCAAATGTCGCTCACGTAAATAGTAATACCTCCCATTTTGTCCAATAGGAAGTGGAAACTGTAAGGAAGCTGTTTTGAACATACGATCAAACACTATCCCAACCATGTATTTATAATAACCGTCACAATGCATCAGTGATTTAATACTACTTGTATTATTTAATAAACCTTTAATAAAAATAAAATTGGGGAATTGTCCCTTTGTGAATCGAGAATTTTTATTACAGTTTTTTTTCTTGTTATGTACTCTGATTGTGAGTATGGTTTAAAACTACCTTGATATCCATAGTGTGTTCCACAACTTTGTAGCTACCAAAAGTTGTATTTTTTAAATGAAACATGCTATATATTATTGCATTTTTGGAATCTATAAAGGCAATAATATAATCTTGAAACTTTCAGGGTTATCAAGCTTAGGCATAAAAGGACCTAATACACGGTTCTGAATTGGCAATTAGGTGCGCATACCATTGCGTTAAGTTGGTATAAAAAGTCTTTTTTTTTTAATAAAGCAGCCTATGTGTTATTTTAGTTTAGAATTTTTGGCAAAAGTTTAGATAAATAAAAGTACCTCGTTACATTTTAAGATTTAACGAGTGTTCCAAAAAAATGCAACTTTCGATAGCTATGAAGGTATGAGGCACTCTTGTAAATGTCAATACAATTTTAAACTACGCTCACAATTAAGCCTCATAACAAGAAGCCAATTTATTTTGAAAAAATTCCGACCAGAAACGCGCGCTGCATAAGTGTAAAGGCCTACTGTTAAATTATTAAAGAAAAGGAGATAATACAATGGCATCAAATATGAAAAATATGCAAATTGTAAAACCTCAAATATTTACAGTGTAGAGAAAGCAAGGCACTCATGCGAAAATGTTAACGAGGTAGGCAGAATCTACTCGAGAATCAAATAACAACAAACTGTTACGGTAAAATAAAATTACCTGGGGGAATTAAAAAAAGAATTAAAAAAAAGGTACAACCGCAGCCGACTCTTGTTTTTACAGGGAAATATGTTTTATTTTCAGCAGCAGATAAATGAAATAATTTTAATATGGAGTTCTAACGCATGCTGGAAAAAAAACAAAAAAGACAAAACGAATACCGCTGCTGATGTAAAGTATTACAGGGTATGCAATTAAATCATGCTGAAATATAAAGTAAGAATAAGAACTTGTATTCGTCAGATTTTGTACATGCTGCTATAAAAAATAAATATCAGTTTTTAATAACATTCCCTGCCATGCGATCCAGTTTGAAGAGTTATACTCTTTTGTTTTATTACCTGCGGGTACACGTTGCTCCCCATCTTTGTAAGCTAGCGATTTCAGAAATGGATAGATCGATAAGTTAATATATTTAAATAAAGTTAAAGGAATTTTCGTCTTTTAATCGTACAGTGTGTTACCGAATAGGTGAGGAAAAACTTTTCCACAATAGTGAATAATAAAACTTTTTGATTGTTCTAAAAACCAAACTTTTAAAGTAAAGAGTACAATCGACAGTTTTTGTATATTTTATACGTAAGTTCCTGTTTTGTATTAATATCAGGTTGTATCGATTGTAGGGTTGTCACGGTAGGCGTTTCCTCTTGTGACACCTATCCGGCAACACACGGTATATTTGAAAAGCAAATACACAGGCTGGGGCAAACGCTTCGACACACCCGGTTTTTTAACTAAATTAACAGTTGAAGTTATCTCGACGCTGATTATAATCAGAAGCCTTCTCCTAGCCGCACATTTTCCAAGATTATCAGTAGCGTCTCAAACCATGACGTACCGCAGACAGGCTTGTTGTCGGCTAAACCAGTTGTAACATAATAGCGGTGCTAGTTAAATTAAAAATAGTTTTGGCCTAACGAGGAACCCTGTAGGACGCCAGGACGAATTGAAACAAACGAAAGGGGATGGGATATAAGGTTATTCATACAAGGACGCTATAACGATGAAATTTTACGTACAATACCTTCTCGATTTTACTACCGAAAAAATACATGAGAAAATAAATGCACTAGACGATACATATATGATCATATCTGTTGGCATCATCAACATCCTGAACAAATAGTACATTCATTATTTTATAATTTGTCAGCGTGTAATTTTTAAACGATTCTCATTTCATCAATTCATCTCAGTCTTGGCTTAGCCAATCTTCGACTGATTACCTCCTTTATAGAGGGCGTTATAATCTGATTAACTTAAAAGAGAGAGCAACATAAAATTACAAATTGATTTGGGCGGAAATCGGGGTAGGAACGCGTAATAAAATCCGGCGGCAATGAAAGATTTAACGTCCCTCCGAGTATTACGGCCTCTATAGGAAAGCACGGATAATTTAATATATTGAACTCAAAAGAATGCTAATAACAACTTTATAAAGGCTTGTCTTTAAAGTCAACTTTGCTATGTAAGGTATTACTTTATGCTAAGAATTGCAATGAAATATGTAAATGAGATTGTAAGACTTACGTTTCATTTGAATAAAATTAAGTTGATCTATTGCCCTAAGTACTGATTTATCGTCCAAAGTGAGATCGAAGTGCGGAGATACTCTTGGTGCGGACCATTCTTTGTGCCATGAGTGGTCAGTGTTAGCGACTCTGCTGATTAACATCGAACCAACCTGTAACAACAAATATAATTGGGACGTTTCTATACATTCCTTTGTGACACCTTCAGTAAATTAACGGCTTGCTATAAAAACACCATATTTAAACAGAGAATGCGAGAGGTACTGTAAATTCGAAAAGTATCGATATGTTAGCAATTGTTCGGCTAAAAATGTATGTCATCATTATTTCACTTTTTAATTTATATTTAATTAATATTTAACACATTTGATCTTTGTAACCGGCAGTAAAACATTTTTACACTTCATTTTTACACCTCATAAACGACGTAGAAATATTGTTTCCCGTTTTCTGCTTGAAAAGGACAGTTCTCGTTAACAATAGAGTAGACTAACGAGTAACTATGGTAGTTTGTTAGGTTTTGTTCTACTGTCGCTAACGTGAAGGAACTTGCCGTTCTTAATGAGAATGATGGTTGCTTATGGCGAAGCGTCCCTCTTCATTCGAAGAGAATCACGAGATGCTCTGTTATCCTTGCAACGCGTATGCGTCATCAGCGTCGTACGCCGGAGAGCCATTGAGAGGAAGTACAAGTGCATTATACTAATTAGTTTTTCTCTAGTTACATATGTACTATCGAGGGATTAAGCAGGGACCCACCTCTACGTCTCACCAAGTCGTGAATATTCCAGCTTTGACTGGAGGACTCCAACCATTGGGGTAATCAGCGGGCATACACAGAATAATAAATAAGGTCCTACTCTCTGTGTTTATCGTATACACTTTCGCATTTCCGAACGTTTTTAGGCAGCACATTGAATTCTAGCCATTCAATGCGACAGAATAATGATGAATAATGATTTTGTTTTTCCAAATGTAAACCTTTGTGGCTTGGTGTTATTAAAAAATAACTATACTATAGTTTATTTGAGAAATTTTATTGTCTATATTGTAATGTTCAAAACACCACATTTAAGATTGCCATCATTAGCGCCACGTCGAATGCCGTTCAACCACGAGCGCTCCGGCAACACATGTTGGAATGATGGTTTTTGGACACGTTTCTCTATTACGCACCAAGACTCCTCTTGTGACTCCCCTTTCTATTCCGGAAGTATTAGTATGAAAATATCTCCAGCCATGAATAGGGATTAAAATTTCTTCGTATAAACACGTAGAAAATAATTCGATTTTGTCTTCATATTAAATATCAACTTTTAATAAGTTACCAAATTCACTAGGGAACTACTAGGAACGTGGAACTAGGGAACGTGCTATATTACGGTTGCCCACGCTCACTAATATCAATTTATTAAGTGGTAGATCGCGTACATTACATTACAGTCTATAACATAAATACATTAAAAGAAAAAGAAATTAAGTGAGGTGAAACATTGTTAGAATGAAAAGTGTATTGTAGAGCTGTGTAGCTGAACACCTGCGTGTTCATTTCAAAGCAATTTTCATTGTTAGTAGTGGTTAAACTTAATTTCAAATTTAATTCAAGTTCAGTTATTTGAACAAACGAGGGCTTTCTCCTAAGAAAGCCCTCGTTTGTGCACCTATGATGCACTAGCTTCAATAGTATTAAGTTGGTTTTAAGGTTGTTTTTTTTTTCATTAATTCATCGTTCATAAAAGTTATTTATTTCACTTTACTCAGTTAAACCGCTGAAAGAGCTGCATTTTTCTACTATGGAAAATATATTTTTAGCAGATACAAATTCAAAAATATGGAATCTAGAAAACTGTATGTAACTTAATAGATGTATTAAAGCAGAATTAGCTTTAATAATTAGTTTGTAAATTGCGATACTTTTCGTTATTCCTTAATATCCATCTACCGGATGAAGCCGGAATTGAATTTTATTTGAACTTCTTATATACTACAATATACTCTATATGCTAAAATATTAATCTCTTTCGAACTAATCTTCTTTTATTGACCTTTGCTCCTATGCTGGAATTTAATAGGTTAGCGCTTACGTTCGCATTTTCGTCGCCCGACTAAACCACGATACATAATACATTACTTTAATGAGTTTTTTAATTATCTCACCTGCAAAAAGGCGGCGCTGTCGGTTTCCTTAAGCGCCTCTATGCAGAACTGAAGCAATGCCGTGGTATGCTGTAGACGGGCCGTACACGTAGCCACTTGATCTTTGAGTGCTCGTATCCGCAAGTCTTTGTCCTGTCTGATACACTCCATCAACTGGGCGCGTCTAGCATGGATGGCAGCAATCAGATTTTCGCATTGAGCAGTCACTATACTTTCGAATTCCTCACAGTTTTCCTGTAATGGATGTTTAATGTGAAAAAACGTAAATGTTAATGTTGTAAAAGTATTTGCTTATTACTTGGCAAAGAAAATAAAAAGCTTCTTTTCCATCGATTTATTTTAGTTTGAAACTGCCAAATTTTCTAAAGACGGGCCTGTTGAATCTTAAAATCAATAGATAAATATTTAGGTTACAGAAAATGTGATGTCTGCGAGAAAGGTTTTAAAGTACTTTTAAATTAACGTAGCGAAACCGTAGTGCTGAACATGTCTGGAATCGATCACGTCCCAATAGAATTTTATCTTTTATCCTGCGTTAGTTAATTACGAACGAAAGAGAAGACCCGGAGGACTTTAGTCGTCCTTCCGTCTGGATCCCTTCTATTAATAACAGCCTAAGGCGAAATTTACAAAGAGGATGAGGAGTCTAAGCGGCAGAGCCTCCAGGAGACATCGTTGTTTACCCTTGCCCGATTCCTTCGATCTTTGCTTAGAGATTGATCTGCCATGTGTAAATATTAGACTTTAAAATTGCTATAGTTGTCTCTCATTTTCTGTATATGTAAGAGGTAATGATACTGGAGCAAGTTATTGGGAAATATATATTCGATCAAACGATCACTTGTATCAAATATATTCTTTGAAAACTTGGTGTCTTCTATAGTGCCTCATAGTACTTGCGTATGTATTAAATACATCTCATAAAATCATTAAGAAGGAGTAATTATTCAAGCTAATTGAGTGAATAGAACGATCATTTTTTCCCAATAGTTAATTGTCTTGGTATCGGCACCAAACTGACCAATAACGTTGAATCTGTTACTAAACTGCCACAAAGCTATAACAAACATCAATGTAACATGGCTAATGGGCTATAATGGAAATCCTGGTAATAAAGAAGTGGATAAACTGACCAAGAAGAGCTCTGGTATGGCAGCACACTGCCCAGTGTCCTCCTATATATGTTCGTTATGACAGGATCAAAATGATCACCCGTGAAAACCTCTTGGAAAAATAGGGTGAAATTAATTTCTGCTGCACCATTACTTTGACGTACCCGGACAAGCGACAGCACTGTCCGAAAAGTACATCTGCAAGGCTGTTTGGATTCTAACTGGACATTATCAGCTGCAGAGGTACCTCTACAGAATTAGCCGAAGACCTGTCACGCAGGGACTGCAAAGCTCAAAACAAAACAGTTCCTATCCAAGTCTTGCGCTGACGACCATACTCCAAAATGTACGGTAGATAGATATTGGAAATATCGAAGAAACTTGGTACAAATTTAAGAAAGGAATCTAAGAAACTTAGCATAAATTTAAGAAAAGAATCCAAAATAACACATAGAATGTAGCGGAAACTAAACAGCCTGTATACCTGGACATAGTTATAGTACAAAACTATGTCCAGGTATACAGGCTGTTTCAGGACTTGTTTCCAATTATTATTTACTTGAAAATATTATCTTTAGTTAGCATGTGAAAGGAATTATCTTCGACTCACATTTTATTACCTGTCTTGTGATGTCTTTGAAGTGGCATTTTGTATTCGCGCAAGCAAAGAAGAATTCAATAAAAGCTTCAGTGCTTTAATTGACTAGAGCACCTAACAAAGGCGGCAAAATTGTAATTGAATCTGATGAAATATAAGATGCAGATTCAATTAGTACCTACGGTAATTGCTCTTCTGCTGCAGTATGCGAAATTCGGTTATCATCGAGGTGAGAGCGAGAGCGAATCAGGATTTAAATATGGGTTCCCAATTACGTTTCTGCTGCATAATTCATTGCAATCGAATTACGCAGTAAAAACGTATACTGTAAGCTACAGATCTTCAACAAACCAATAATTTTTATATTATAACATTTAAAATAGTTATACAATAACAATATTGTAGATTCTAAAAATAATTAAATATAAATGTCCTTCCTATAAAACTTGGTAGCTTAGAAAGACGCAGTAAATACAGCTCCAATGAGCAATGATGACATGTCTTTAGGCAAATCAACAAATAATTGTGAGAAAACATTCAATTCAAATTTGAAGCAATTCGTATCTTAACTCATGGAATTTTGGCCTAGCGATGACGCAAATGTGCGCGTATGCATTGTCTTGATGAAACAAAATTCTTTCCTTTGCCAAATCCGGACGTTTGTCTTTCACAGTATTGTTGAAGTCATCCAATAAGTTAGCATAATACTCGCCATTAATCGTTTGTTATTATGTTGCGTACATGCCAAAATATTGAGATCATGATCTTGTTGGCCGATAAGGTAGCTTTGGCCTTCTTTGACGCCGGTTGGCCACAAAAACGCAACAAGGACTGTTCTTTGGCGTCTGGTGTACAGTGATGTGTCAAGTTACAAAAATCAGTCGGATTGTGTTTTAACATCGCCAAGTTCAAATGAGTTGTTAAAATGTTATGCATCCCATGCACTGTCAATAGCCGATCATTAATTGATATGTTATTTTGATTGATATGTTGTTTTAATGATATATGTAGCTGTATATCCAAAATGATAGGAAAGTACCACTAATTTTAATTTATTTATATTTGAAGAAGTAAATTCACAAGATTTGTCGTTTCCTTTTGACAAATATTTATGATTACAAACATAGAATTTCTCCGCTTTTAGCAAACTTCGAACTGAACGTATTGGAAATTATTAAAAATAACTCGGCAAGTAACCAATAACAAGAAAAAATAAATCTATCATTTAACATGTTTTTAGCAATATATAATCACATGTAGCGTTGAACGTATAGTACCACCATTAGCAAGCAATAAAATGGTTAACTATCTAATTACTATTACAGTAACTTTGATCTACTTGATTTATTGTATTCACTTGTGCTTTTAACTTACTCGTAGCGTAAAATTTTAGAATTTGTCGACAAATTACAAAAGTTATTGCCTGAAATTTGACAAATAAACCATTGCGGATTTATAGTTAAATCCTTTTCTAAAGGAAGGGTCTTTTCGTTATCCGTACTTCCTATGAATGTGATGGTTTCCCATTTCATATTATCCGGCCAGGAAACAAAAACGAAACAAAGCACCGTTTTATGTGAATCCTCAATGTCCGCCCAACGCTAATACGGCCAACAGCAACGGCGACAATAGAGTATCCACAAAGGCATAATATTTAGCTCCCAAAAAGCTTTGCGCAAAAAGGAAAAGAAGAACAGGGAAAGAAAAGATATCCGTTCTACTCACGTTAACTTTGTCGCTCATCCCCTTGAGCCTCTGTATGAACTCCGTGGTGGATCTAGCTCGCTCGGACAACTGCTGTAAATTGTGTGACAATTCAGTCTGAAAAGAAAGAAGGAAACACAACTATTAGAGGATTTATTGCGATTGACGGGAGACAAAAAAAAACGGGGAAAAGACAATACAAATACACGTTCGAAAGTAACATGAGACCGATTTATATCGTTTAAGGTTTTCGAGCAAATCGGACGTCTTGTATAGAGACAAAGTATTGGAGATCTATAGGATTTTCGAGCT
>LR737381.1:27583681-27637989 GCA_902655005.2 Marronus borbonicus | reverse complement strand
TAGTTAAAAATACATAGATTCAACTAGATCGACCCATATAGCACAAAGTTCTCAGATTTCTTTTTCCGAACTCTCTATCTTACTGAGATTAGCAGGATCAACTCACTCAATTCCTTTTTGTATAAAAAAATATAAAATTCTCTAAATGGCAAGACATACAAAAAATTACCCTAAATACTTAGTAAAAGTTTGTTCTTATCTAAAATGCAATATAGAAGCAACGGCATCTGGTATCCATGTAAATTCCTGTGTCGAAATTTGCACGCAATGCCAGCAACCGGAGCAATTAATTATTCTTATCTCATTCTGAGGAGAGATGATTTACCAAGGGACCGTATACGCATTGTACTTGGTCTTGAATGAGAATGTATGTATCTATGAGGGTTGCCTGTGTTCCTCCTTTGACAATAAGATACAAATTTATCCATCTTGTCTTCGTGGCGAAACCAAGCGAAACAAGAAGCCTTTTGTTTTCTATTTTAACCAACCATTACAACTATAATTTCTAGATTTGGCACGCAGATTCGCTGTAATAAATCTGTGATGTCGTTTATCAAACAATTTTATTCCCTAATTTACTTTTTCGCACTTCTGCCTCACTTCCGGGTAGTAAAACGAAGTTTTTAATCTAAAATGCAAGCAAAAAAACTGAGAACGCTTGTAAAATGTCTGTTATACAGTTTTTGGGCTATGTCCTGTATGTAACATTACATTACAACATTCTTAAAATAATTTATTTTATTCTTCCCCTAACCAGCCGCCACTGCATGTTACATCGCCCTCACGTTTAGATATCATCCAGCATCAAAATTAAAACTTGGCGCGCTGCAACGGAGCGAAGAAAAACGACACGAAAAGGGTTTAAAATCAACGGTGTCGGGATTTAATTTTGTCCAGGAACGAAAAAAAAAGTTAGTTACTCGGTTGTCACCGATGATGTCGCGCAATTTTAGTATTCGTCGCCCGCGGCGTCTGATAGCGTTCGCATGGTCTTGGTTGCGATGCGGATTCGCGCCGTTACACCGCATAATTCTGATGGGAAAGTAATAAGATTATTACAGTTTGGTTCGTCGCCTAAATCGCTACACGAATAAGGAACCGAACCGAAGGGGTTGGAAATTTACCAGAAAAAGACGCGACGAAGGAAATGAGAGAAGAGACATAATTCGGTATCATATAGTCGGGACTCGAGAGATAAAATTTGTCCGTAATTTGTCTAGCGACCTTTTAGGTAATACAAAGTGCTTTTAAGCGTTAAGGAGTTTACATTAAAGTGCCATTTTGAACGATTTATTTTCGCTTCGATGTTGGCAAGATTTTCCATACGAAATACGTTCCGCCATAGTGTTCTTAAACATGATTCCTTAAAATTATTCAGGCAATACACGCTACTGATATACCAATACTGCCCACTTATTTGTATTGTTTTTGATTTTTTCTGTAATTTTAAGAAATGAAATTAAATCCTAACAATGTAATATTTCATATACTATGCACACTTCTAACATCTTAAATAATACAATTTGTTACTTTTCATTTCGTTTTCATTAATTTATTTAACAACAAAATTTTTTTTTGTAATTTTACATACTGATGTGATAATTTTGTCCAGAAGTGTGCACACCATGGAAATCTTGTATGTGAGGATAAACTAGAGCAAATTTTATAAGAAAATGTACATTAAAATTTATGGTTCTACACGGACTATAAAGCGCAGAAAGTTATCAACAATTAGTGCCTTATACAAGTTTAATATAATTCAATTTGTACCTTTTCACAAATTTGACTTTTAAGTTAAACAAGTTATATGTTACATCAGCCGGAACGCTAAAAGGGTGTTTGAGCCGAGCCTCATCAATTACGTAACACGTGTAAATGGAGGCACTGACAGCGTCTTCCTCAATCAACCCCGTCTGCAGCCTTATCTGCGCACATTTGCGCGTCGTAGATGCAGTCACAAAGCGACATCGGTGACTAGGTACATCAAGCCCGTTGGAAAATTCGCCGGCAATTCGTTTCACGAGACACCGTGTACAAACCCAGGGCATGAGACTGGCTTCCTTGCTTAAAGAACCGGTCTCGCGCGAATAAGCCAGCAGCGATCCGTGCGGATGAAAAATATCAGGCGAATCACAGCTGAATGATGGAGTCACGTAGTATAATCTGCGCACGTTCGCGATAAAAGTTTACGAGGTGCAGTTTTTAGGGAAAGAGATAAGGAACATTTTATGTATCAAAACGTTAACCTCATTGTTGCAGAATAAGTGATTTACATATTTAAGCAGCAACAGGATTAAAGGTTGTGAAAAGATTGTTAATTCCAAGAATTTAGTTAGAACTGCTCTGTTAAATAAATAAAGATCTTAAAGTAATTGATACTAAATGCTAAATACTAAAACTTTCAAGTAACTAAGGTGTATGTTACAACAATACAAACAAGAAAAAGTTCCCAGGTATCACATTCAGATTTTAATGAAACTTGGTTGGTATATAAAGCATACGAGTAGTGTGACAGCTAATTTTCCAACATTCTTATTTACCTTGACCTCGTATCTGCATACGTCAAGGTCAACGAGGAAGCTCCAGAATTGGCCGAGACTTGTCAAGCTCAGAGGATGGGTTCCATGTTGCTCTTACACGAGTATAAGTCAAGATCAATAAAGGTGATAAGTTTAACTTAAACATTTATATCTATTCAGTATTACCCATATAAATCAGTTTTGAGATTTTCATTGACTATTGCTTTACGTATTCAACCAAAAAAATATCATTTTCTTAAATGACAACCCCAATATTTGAGAATGTCTAGAGGTCTGCATACCCCTTACCACAAACACTTCAGTGAAACTGTAAGCACGTTTCGATAGCTAAGCTATCATCTTCAGCAACAATACTATGAAGATGATAGCTTAGCTATCGAAACGTTCAGTGAAGTGTTTGTGGTAAGGGGTAATAGTGAAGTGTTCCAGTGCCACAGTACTCGAGTACGTGATTTAATAGAACTATTTTTTGCAAGTTATTTCGCTTTTTTCCACGTTTTTCTTCCCATCTGTTCGGTTCCAGGACTTTTTTTCGTTTTACTTGTTTTCATGTCTTGTCTATTCTATGCAAATAATAGAACTTACTAGCCAGAAACGTTTAATGAATTAAACATTTACTAATATTCAAGAAAATATTTAGCTTTCATTACATGTTGGCAGTTTTTATTTTTCATGATATTCCCGTGACCAAACTTCCACGAGCGGTAGTGTATATGATAGGCGCTTAAAAGTAGAACAGAAAGGATGTTAATTGCCTGTGTTATTAAAATGTATATCGACAGCACTTGTTTACAATTCATTTAGCAGGAGTAAAAAGTATTTACATGAACAAACAAATATTTTATTACAGGCTGCGTTCTCAACTCCCAATTGCATTAAAATTTTCCATTTCAATTTGGCTCGAGAGCCAATGATAACGCAAAAGTAACATAAATTACACCAACAATATAGTAATTGAGAAATGTTTTATTTATACGTATTTTAAGGAATACTTATCCTCCGTTCGCATAACCACTTATGTATATCCTCGCTTTCTGCAAAACATGAAGTCTGGGAATTTTCATTACCTCTGCCGAAGGAATGCTTATCGTAGACGAACATTTTGCTCCATCCATCGCTGGAACAATACCGAAGGAAGAATAGCGCGTAAGGGTTATTTTAATAAAATCATTTCTCCGCTAAGCTAGCTTGAGTATTCTCCTCGAGATGATGGAACGACGGAGAGTACAAGGAAAAGTATGAATTCCGTGTAACGTTTTAATCCGTCTTCCGGTGCAGAATGTCAAACATTCGCGGATTAAGAGATTTATAAGTAGCATCATGGGCTAACTGGAAGAATAGCTGGAATTGAATAAATTGCGACTAACATAGCAATATTTATTCAATTCCAGCAGCAGACGTTTTTGAAATGTTTTGAGAATTGTTTGCGAGTTAAAGTATTAAACTGGAACATTTCAAAATCGGTAGTATTTTGATTTTTTTTTCAAGTAAAAATGAATATAAACTAGTCACAGTTCCCTTCTACATGTTTTCCGTTACATAAAGTTTGGTTTGGCCAAGTAATGTGTAAAAACGAAATGCACAATAGAAAACTATTCCATTTGAAATTGAAAGAAAGAAGTTGACGGCGCCGTTCGGTATAACTCAAAAGTAAACATCTTAAATATATTTTCATCGAGTTGACCAGCGTAAATCCAAATTTTAAAAAAAAGGGTTTTCTATAATCCATAATATTTTTAAGGAATGGTTTCAGTCAATTATCCTGTATACCTCTTCCGCATTAAGTAGATATATTTTCTTTTTAATTGTAGCTTTTTCTTATTTTGCCGTTTTTAAAACCGTTTGTTGGTTTATTCGATGAATAGCGTAGGCGCATTCAATGTTCAGTATTGGAAGAGGTTTCTGTAGGTACTTTATTGGAATAGTTTTTCAACACACACGCTCGCCAAAAGCCAAATTATTTAAATACAAAGCTAACCGCTAATACAAAGCATGAGAGCGTTATAGGGATTCGGGTTCTTCATCATCGACCAGGCTTTAATTAGCAATTGTTTCGCCATTATATTATGCGGTTTTCAACATGGAGTGGACCAACAGCTCAACCGCAGTTCGGCGGATAGCCCGTTATTAAAGTTTCATCCAACCTGTCTCGCTCATACACACGCTGTTGTCGAAACTTTCTACGAAGACACTGTAAATTGTTGTTCCCGGCAAAATTACTTGATGAGATGTTAATATTAAAGGGGTTTTTATAAAGCGGAGACATATGATGTTCAGTGTAGAAGGGTTGTAGATTTAAACGGAATTAATACACCATGAGGAAATAAACAACTTGGCTAGGTGTCTATAAAGGTTATATGGGCATTTGTTACGTGGTTATAATCTATTGCACCCGAAAGAATAAAAAAGCAATGTTAGCGCTAATCAATATGATTACCAAGTTCAACAAACAAATAGCTCCTTCCATTTAAAATAACTAACATTAAACAATAAACGCAATAAACCCTTTCTTAAATCCTGCAATTTCATTTAATTAATCTGGCAAAAGCTTAATGCCATGTAAATTTTCGATCTGATATAAATGCAAACGCAAAATGAGACGATACCGATCCAAGTTTCTACGTAAATGAGCTTAAACTTTTTACGAGCATTAAGTATACATAACCGTACTGCATAGTTGCAACAGTAGCTCGTAAGGAACGCGTTTCTTCTTCTACATTCGCGTGTTTCTAGTTTAGATATTCTCCTAGTGCACCTTAGCCCGCAGCGTCCTCTTATCTTCTTTTTTGTTGTTACGCTTGGGTAGGACTGTAAGCTGCATGAGGTTATTTTTAACAAAGAAAGCTAGTCTCGCATCTGTAACTACACGACAAGTTCATTATCACGATCCTACCGGAATATTGTACGGACACTTTTTTTAGAACACATTGTTATCCGTTCTATTTCTAGCTAGATATTCGCTATTGTATTTTTGGAATTGAAATTTGAAGAAAGACAGCGGAGAGGACAAACTAACCAATGCGCTATATGTTAATACACCTACGATCGACGCTGCGCAGCATAAGAGATGGGCCCTGCTTCACAAATTTTTGCGTCTAGTAACAACAGGCATTTGTAATACTATTAGTCTATTATTACTTTAAACGATAAAAGATAATAACATAAAGGAATATCATTCGTTCGTAATATATCGCTAAACAATGCGTTTTAGTAACACCCATTCAATAATCTACAAAATAAAATAGAAATACGAGAGATTTCTTTTCTCACCGCATACAGTCGTTCTGGATATCCTGGAAGATGATTTGATTAACAAAACTGAAGAGTCGCTCTAAAAATGGAATTGAGCCGAGAAAACTTTTGCGCAATAATTTTTAGAGGAGATTATCACAACATCTGGTTGAGTTGATTTTTGTTGTTAGTGATCAAGCACCGCATTAGTCGACAATTTCTCGCTGGTAGTGAATTTGGCACCAGTCGCAACGACGATCCCAGGACAAAGATAGCAGTCACCTAAAAAGACCTCGCTGCTATGCATCAACTTATCAAAAAATATCGATATGTGACACATCGCGTGATTGGGTCATCCTTGGGCATTTCAAATATCTCAATCCAGTGATGAATTCCAGCTTCGCGTCATGTTGCTACAATTTCTTCAGAAGATTGAAGAATTGTTAATATCGATTTGTATACAATCGCTTGTTTAGCAGAATTCGCTCTGAAAAATCAACCCACAACGATGAATCATCTTCTGATACGAGTTCCAACAGAGCTTAAAAGATGATTGAGTTTTTAGAGCAGCAAAATATCGAGTTATTAAATCATCCTCTGTAGAGTCTTGAGTCGCAGCGATTTTTTTGCACTTTCTGAAATCAAGAACGATGCTTGATTAACGGTTTCAGTCAATGGAAAATTTGACTCTTCCAACTGGCTTTAACAATTAGATTGAAAGGATGAAAAAGAAAGAAATGTTATGAAGAATACTTGAAAAACCAATAAAGCGCTTTAAGTCGATCTACTGTTTGCTGTTATGGCTATGTGCAAAGCTAAAGAAACAACCTTCATCTTGTTAGTCGAAAAGGTACGGAAAATGTAACTAAACATGCAAACATTTTTGGGTTCAATTATGTTGTATGGTATAATTTTATAATTAAAAGAACTTTGTCTGACTAATATTAACTACTGCCTCTCATCCGAGAATAATTTATTATTACAATAGAGAACATATAAACGAGTGTTAGTTCTGGAGAAAACCCAAAAAAACTAGCATCAAGGAGTTCAGATGAAGTTCAACCCGCGATTCTAAGTCCGACACACCACATCAATTAAATTAAATTAAAAAAGACAAATTAAAAGTGCAAAAGGACGCACTGCTTTGTACACTCTAAACGAGACGGATTATTTAGCATTCGCAACTTAATACCCTTGATAAAAACAAATGCATCTGTATTTTACGTATTTCACCTGTTTAATTGGGTTCACGTACTGTATAATTTAGGCCCCAAGAACTGTCGGCGATACATATTTACGAATAATATATTGACCCTACCAGGAAACCACACCCGACATTTTCTTTTATCTGTTGATATACCAATGAACGGCGAGTGGATAAGAGATTAACTTCTTCATCTAAAATGAATACCTAAGCCGAATTATCTCCTGAACGAGGTGACCCTTAGGTAATGTGTTGTTTCGCAGGGGATAGCCCAAAATAAACAAAGGCCTACATTATCTGAACAGATAGGGTCTGGAAAATATACGAGTGCCTTGTCCGCCTAACAATAAGTATTCTCGAACGTACGCCTAACGGACAATTTACGAGTTTTGTATTTTTGTTTATCTTCCATCATTTTAATTATGATGTTAGGAACTGTATGTGTGAGGTTTTAGGGCTTCCATTTACAAAACAAGTCACTGAATTAAGCAATAAATAAGTAGTAAAGATAGAAAAACACAAATCAAGCCACGTAAGTCTTAACAAATATGCATTCGGTAAATTTTTGTTGGCTGCCAATAAGCTTAAATTTAATCAGTCATTGTTTACTTAATTTCTTGTGGCGTACGTAAGTTACATTGTTAACCAGTGCCTTATTACGTCATGTTATCCCTTTCTACCCTCCTTTACTTAAAAACTCATATCCAAAAGAACACAGCAATTATCTAAGTTTGGCTATTCAAAAGCATTTGATATGCTAAACTACGATTCTATACTACATCGGGCTAAATAACCAAGCAGTTTGTTTTGTAATTGCTTCAATTTATTAATAAAAAGAAACACTAATTATTATTACATTTACACTGCTAGAATTGCAAATTTACAATACCTTAAGTATAAATTAATATTTATACATAAAATACAACCAAGAATTTTTCCTAACTTAGTGCACCAACACCTTCCCGCAGACTAGTTCATTGTTGGACAGACCCCCTCTGATATAAAGTGCAGCGATAGCACTGCATTCCTATTTTAAAGGTCCCCGATGACGATGGGGGAAGTAGCTTAGGGGCGACACTTCATTGATAGTACCCCCCTTTAGGCCATCGCAGACACGATAATGGCCTCACGCACTGCGGGACTTGAATGGCTATGTGGCAGGTAAATTTTATCGCAGTGTGCTCGTAAAATTCCTCCTTCATTTATATCAGCAGCGGTTGTATACGTTCGGATTGCGAGGTAATAAGGCAAAAAAGATATTAGTATAAATCGCGAACGAAACAAGCGTAAAATATGTTTATTATTCGAGATACATACGAAATATTGAAGTATACGGTCGTTATAGTTGAAAAGAAGCGGTAAATGATGATTGATAAGTAAACAAGAAGTAATATGCCGTTTTCGTTAGCACGCAAAACATAAATCTAACAAAAATATATACAAAAATAGGGCCAACATCTTGACGAAAGATGTGATTGATTAGAAAATGTAATGTGATTTTATATCTGGGTCGGATGATCACAATAAACACTTTTTCAACAATTTTACACTCATCAATAAATGCGTGCAGTTAATGTGAACATGTGGTAACAATTTGGACGTTGTCTGAAAAAATATAGCCGTGAGTCACCGGCGATCAACATTGAGCTATTTCTTTGGTGCCATAAAGATCGCCGGTAAACTGCCAAGCCGACTAATAAAAAATTAGATCTGCAACAAACAAAGCTTAAAAATAAAACCAACAACTCATTATCTAATTTCTTTGGATGACATTTATTCCCACGGCCCTGATGATTTCATACACGTTATTGGGTGTACAATACAGATTCCCTGTTCAAGAATTACGCTAGCCATTATAGACATTATTATTCGCACAGTTTGCTAATAATCATCGCAGGGATGTTTCTAGTTGACAACAGGCTCTCTATTCCTCTGCAGTATGAGGCGCTTAAAAGCAATAAACACGAGTTATGGGCATAATTATTGCGTGGAAAGTGTGACTCTTTTATAGCATGAAATTATCAAATTTAGCGGAAACCGTAAAGCGAAAGTGGCGACCTCGTGGCAATGTGAACTGCCTAATGGATCCTCGGGAAGGCGTACGACAATTGCAAAATTGCACATGTTCATGTTCATAGGTTTAGTAATTGTCCTAGGCGTGCAATGTCGTTATGCATAGCGGCAATTTCTAGGATATTATTGGTTCAAATTGAGAACCATGAAAACAAGGAAACATGGCTAATTTCACGGTAAATGTTCGTATGAGGGAAAGTCCTTTTTATATACACTGCCGTTCAGAGAAGTTCGATCGGTTGGTAAAAATCATGAAAAGGTTACAGAAACAAACGAAACTAAAAACAAAATGCAATTTTATTGTATGTACAGGTGAAAAAGACAAAAATAAATGAAGAAAAAGTTATTCTGGCCTAATATAACATACTGAACATTATATTTTTTTTTCATCGAAAAAACCTCCTTTGCTGTTAATCACCGCTCGAACTATTCTAGGCATTCTTTCGATAAGTTTTGCCAAACCGGATTGTGGAATATTAATCCATTCGTGTTGCAGGATATTCCGTAAATGTTCTTGTGAAGTTGGGCATATTTTTCGGATCCTCCTGTCCAGTTCATCCCACAGCAACTCTATAGGGTTCGGAACTGGACTTTGTGGGGGCCATGTCATTATTTTCAGGGTGTGCTGTTCTTCTTGCTCCTTTAGATAGTTCTTACACACTAACGCAGTGTGTTTTGGGTCGTTGTCATGCATGAATGTAAAGTTACGGCCTATTATAAGCAAGCCTGATGGCACTGCATGATTCTGGAGTATTGCAAAATAATTTTCCTTCTTCATTACACCCTGCACTCTGCATAAATCTCCCGTCTCAGCAAAGGAGAAACATCCCCACACTAACACAGAACTACGCCCTTGCTTCACTGTAGGTACAATGCAGTTCGGGATTACTTTTCGGTTTTAGATCTTCGGACATAAACTCGTCGATTTTGCCCAAAAACCTCAAACTTTGACTCGTCACTCCAAAGCACGTGTTTCCAATCATCTAACGACCAATCTAGATGAGAACGGGCCCAGCGTAACCGTTTTGCTGTGTTGCCCCGACGTAATAAGGGTTTTCGAATGGCAATGCGTCCATGAAGGTCCGCTTGTTGAAGTCGACGTTTTACCGTACTCGCAGAAACTTGTTCTTCACGGCCGCGATTGACTTCGGCTGCTATTTGTGGCGCTGTTAATTTTCTATTGCGTTTGCTTAATAAGACAATTCTCAAATCTTCAGCTTTTGTTGTTTTCCTAGATGCTCCAGGACGAACACGATTTTCTATAGTTGCAGTTGTCCGATATCGCTTTATGATGTCATTTACTGTTGAACTTCTCATATTTATTTTTTTAGCAATTTGCCGCCCCGAATACCCTTCTTCAAACAGCGTAATAATGCGTGAACGTTTTTCTACACTGGTAGGCTTACCACGTGCCATTTTGAAGTAAATTTTCTTAAAACTTTCGCGCAAAAACGACAGATGCACACCAACACACGTTTAACAGTAAAATGAAGCAAATTTATATCTTTACGCCCGTGATAAATAAACAAGAATGATACTGCGGTATATTTCCTAAATGTATTGTTCGTTAATAATCCCCAAACGACCCGTTTCAAAAGATCGGTGCTTCCGAGAAATTCTTGGAATGATAATAAAAGGGACTTTATTGTGGTTGTCGCAATATTTCTACTTTACAAAATAATTTATGGCTTTAATCCCTTAGAAAAGAGTGTATGCTTAATATTTTTCTAATTTTATGTATTAATAATTGTATACAGTGTGATATAATAGATTTTTATTGTATGACCGAACTTCACTGAACGGCAATGTATGTCGGACTAGAAGTATAAAACTAATTGCGTTCGCGTATTAAATATTATCTGGGATTTTTGTAAAGTGAGTTTCCGGTTAAATACAAGCGCAGGATATACCTATTTCAAATTTATGGAATAAAGATTTTTGGACTTACAGGGAAAGGTAACCAACCCGCACTTTCAAAATTTAATGTAGCATTCTTGATAAAACTAGGAAAATATCCAAACATTATTCGTAAAGAAATATTGGCTGTATACGAGGGTGATTTTCCTTTAAAAAATCGTTTAAACATGGTCGAGAATCACTGGATGCTGATCCCCATCCAGGTCGGCTTATTGACGTGATCACTTTCGATGTTTCGAAATTCCAAGGGAGAACCACCAATATTGCTTCGCCTCACAAAACAAAAATTATTCTTAAAAACCTAATCCAAATCAAGTGAAAAGTTATATGTCTACACTACGTCGATGCGTATATTTAATTTTCAAGCGCACTGGCAAGCTTTTTCCTAATTTCCCTACGTCCTTTACGTTCTATAAATACACTTTAAATTTTAATAAAACCGTGGATATTACTTTTTATCGGGAGAGAATAATTTAATTAAGAACACCAGCATAAATCGATTTCTTCACTACCGCATACGATTACGCTCGCAGCAATAGAGACGGCTCAGGCAACTCATCGACCCAGAATATCGTCTATACAGTCTACAATATTCCACTCGTAAAAATTTAATAACGCTCAGATAGCGAAAAACGAATTTATAACATGCAGGCACCCTTCCTCTGAACATTGAACGCGCTTGGCATCGGAAGAAATTTTCTTCCGACAATTGCATCATAAACATCTTTCTCGCTGTATGTAACATACTTTGCAACTGACGACGACGTCTTCCGTCGCCGCGTTAGGAAAACAAGAACGTCGGTCGTATAGCTAAGAGGGAAGGCCATAAAAGGACCATAAAACAAATGTGAAATGAAAATTGTACTTTGTGCTGTTACAATAAATTGTGTTAGTGTTATACTTCAATAGAATTACCTTAACAGCAACGGGATTTAACGAAATTCCTTGAATAAAAGCAATATATCACTCCCTTTTTACTTGCTTCTAAAATAATAAGCTGAATGGGTTTATAGAACAAACCACTCAATTATCTACCGGTTGTGGGGGTTGATTCTGTGAGAATTAGATGTATGAAGCTTCGCAAATAGATTAAAAGAACTCACTAAAGCACATATACCCCTCTCAAAATTTCTTTAAAAGTTAATTCCATATCTTAGCCTATCTCCGAAATACACGCAATACTTACAGTAGTGTACCAAATTTTTTTTTTTTTTTTTTAGGAGCCTATCAACCTTAAAAAACAATTATAGTTGCACGCATATATGCCCCTGGATAAGTGATTCTGAACCTTAAAACCTGGAATTTGTTCTAATTCTTAAAATTTCAATATAAATGCTTACATCGGCGTTAATCTTAAAGTTAACGCCAGCGTATACTGCGTGATATAATGCCGAACCCGCTGTCTGAATAAAAACAGATGCTGCTGCTCTCCGTAGTTTTCTTAACTTTTAACGATTCTTTTGCTCTTATCGAAAAAGGCGTACGTACTTTTAGCAGTTCCGGCGTAAATGTGGTAAATCGCTAATGTTTTTAAGACATTAAGGACGATGGTATGTTAAGCGGTTTCTTTAAAGTTTAATCATCCGATAATGCCGTCAATTTATGTTTTACTTTTCGCGTTGGAAAGAATCACATTTATGTTGTTTGTAAAAGTGCAACAACAGGTATATGAAATTTCCTAAAAGTTCCTAAAACATTTTTCGAACGGAAGGACGTCGACATACTTTGTTCGTAGAAAATATTTCAGCTATTTATCTATCCTTTAGCTGCTAATGGCATATGGAAGCATTAAAAATTTTTTACTTATTGAATAGATATGTTAATTAATTTTTATTTGAAAAGTACTACAAGGACCTTTCTTATTATTATAGTTATTAGTTCCGGTTAATTCACGTTTCGTTAAAATTTATGGTACTCTCTATGGAAAAGGCCTACTTTTATCTTTAATTGAAAGCATCAAAAGGTTGAAACTTAAGTACGTTTAGTTCTGGATCGATTAGCTAACGTTCTAATGAGTCAAATAAAAGAAAAATAGTTAAACCTGCTTCCAGATAGTGGTCTAACAAATGAAGCAAGTTACCAGTACAGATTTCTGATTGGACAATTAAAAATCCGTACGCGTTTATTGAAAAAAATAAGGACATTGGGCTTATTGACAATGAAGTCTCGATTGATGGAAGTTCCCTATTTAGAAAAACTTTTGCTGAGTAACCAAATGGATAGTGAAGAAATTGTTAGTTTAATTTCTTTGCCGAGGCTTCGTGAAACAATTTGTTTCCCAGATCAACAACTGATTTTATCAACTAACTAAAGAAACGACAATGAGTAACAACTTAGAACTAGGGAGAAAAGATAGTCTAATACCTAATACTTGAGTAAAAGAATATTATATTGTTTTGATGTTTAATAAACGTTATTCAAGCAATTGTAGGAGATCCAAACAAGTCAACTGAATCATATTATTTTTCCTATATTTCTGTATTAAATTTTATAACAATGTGTGAAATAATAAGAAAGAATCCTTTAGAATTGCGCCATTGTATCGTGTACCTGTACATTACATATTGGAGAAAGCATTTCCTCCCAAACTTGGGGCTTTTATAGTATTGCATCCCATTACCCCTTATTGTGGTGGTAAGTTCATCGATTTATTTTCCTGTTATCTATACAAACTTCATTATCGAATCGCACCTAAATGCATGAACGAAACGCTTCCTGCCTTAGAGAACTATGTACAAGTAGTGAAGGCTATTCACAAATAGATGCCGCGACGAAATCTTCATTAATTTCTAATGAAGGATATGTTTATATAATCATATCATTTTAAACATTAATGGCACTGGTAGCGTAATACCTACTTCGCGGAGGTTGCGGAGTTTATAAGTTCTCATTCTCTCAGAGTAAGGTCTTCCGTAGTTTATCTTGCTCCTACAAACTTTTTGGCAAATGTTTGAAGGGTGAAAACCGCCTTACGGCACGAATGGCACGATGGCGAAAGCATTAGCAAATCGCTGCTTTTGAGATTTTTTTGCAGATAATACAAGTCTCGTAATCTATTGATACTTTCTATGATATTCTGGTTAAGCCAAGGTTTGGTTTTGGCAATTTCGTTAACTCAAAACAAAAAGATATTGTCAATGCATGTGGACGACTCGAGTAAAGTCGCGAACCACCCGCTCGCTGTCAAATGAACGAAAAACAAAATCGTCAATTAAATCTTTAATAGTTTCCAAAACGAGCACGATTGAGACATATAAAATTGAAGGATATGTTTCCTAATTTGCATTTGATACAACAATATCAACTGAAATACTGATTTCTAACTTCGTGTACCACCTCCTCGGGGCTTCTCTCTGCAGTACCAACTTACCGGTCTGTATTTGAACTTCGCAGTCGTCTCGAACCCAGTGCCGCAACAGACAAACAACATCCGCAAAACCGGCATTGTGTAGGAGTATATATGTATGTCGTTAGTTTTGCTTACATCAAATATTCTGATATCACAGTCCTTCGGGGTGCGAGAAGTAATTCTAACAATTCAATTATTTACTTTATTGGAACGTTCTAGTGCCACAGTGTTCGAGTGAGTAATAATTGAAGGATAGGTAAATAATAATAATTGCAAGGATTGTGGCGTACTATGGTAAACAACACATAAGTATCGGCAACCTCCGCATCACACAGGTTTAATTAATTATAAATAATTAATCCGGGACGGCCGTTTCGAGGACACGAATGATAACACGAACGTAATATTAACTTTTAATTATTTCAGATCCTAAAAAAAATAAAAAAATTTAAATATAAAAACAAACCCGAAAGCAATTTTTTAATTAAAAAAAAAAGAAAAGAATAGTAGAATAGGCCCTGCAGTGCGATAAAAAAGGAACTTCCTTGTTTTCGAAACAAAACTTCCGCGATTATCCCTTGTATTTATTTCTACAGTTCGCAACGGATTTGCGGTTTCGGGCGTTTCAATTCGGAGAATTAATAGAATATGCAAATCGCGGAGCTTTAACCGTGTCAGCAATACAGTTTTTCCTCTGGATTTTTTTTGCGGTTCTCTGATCGTTTTTTGTATTCGTCCCTGTTCAGTAGCGTCGCTTAATGGACTTTTTTCAATGAATCGCGTCGAGAAAACTATCGCTGTCTAGAAGGTAAGCTTTTTTAAATCTTAAACTTCAAGAATTTGAATAAAATGTTTTCGATGCCCTTAGTTTTTTTTTTTTTTTTCTAAAGAGAACAATGGAAAAGGATTCAATATGCTGAAGTAGTTGTGGATGAATTTTCTTACTTTGCATTGATTAATTTGAGCGTATTATATCAATATACGGATGTCACGCTGGGAACTTGAATTTAGAAGTACGGTGGTTGGACCGCCTACTAATCCCTTCTGGGATACCTTGTAATCCATCTTTTATTTGTTTTGGCAGGCCGGGCCATAACAACGCCAAATTCATGTGAGTATTGTCGTTACGCGTTAATTATCGCACCTCTTTTGATAAACTCTTTTACACAATATTCTCTATGAGCAATCGACCATCGCTCCATATTTATGAAAATTACAAGATATGATAGAGCACTTAATAGTTAGAACTATTGTAACTTGATATTCCAGATTTTTGTAAATAAAGATTAGAACTCGCTCACTCCTAATTTACCACCCCACATTTCTATTCGTTCATCAGGTGCCATACCTTCTCTAAGTTTAGCAGATACGTTCTGAAAACGAAAGGTTGTACATATTATCCGCATCAATACGTAGCTTCACCGATTATTCTTACTACAAAATCCATAATACCGCTTCCATATATTTACTACTAGTCTGCAACTAAGCTCACAATCAGTGTTAAAAATTTATCTTGAAATAAATTTATATTCTAGAATGGATACCTAGGTTCCATCCCGCTCGATAAATCGCTTCTTGTTTCTCCATTCTCGTCGAACGTGCCTAGAATGGTGATCGCCTTCTTTTATCCTTTTCAAATCCATAAGGGCATAATTGCGTGGCGTTAGCTTTCAGATTTATTGTCATACAAAAGGATCCTTTTCGATCGATAACGGAATAAATTATGTTATAAATCCTAATTTTCGCACTCGCTAATTATTTCGCTGGATAAAAACCAAGATTTGTACGTTCGTTTTACATTCCCGAATATATTTCTTCTTTTTTGAATGGTGAGCGACCTCACAGCCTTGAGCGCTGCGAAAACTTTCCATTGTTCGGTCAGCAGGGGTAATCGAGAATTGCTCCTGTCAGTAAAAATGCTTTTCACGTCCTGTCTGAATTAATTATTGGAACGAGTTAACAAGTTTTAACTTCTAGGAAGGGAGCAGAGAAAGAAAAAAGAATGGCGTAAGGACGTTGAAGTTTTGACGCGATTGAATATTGCAAGAGAGTTAAAAGCTAATATGGCAGTAACGTAAAGGAAGTTTGCAGAAAATTGAATAACTGCGTCATTATTTTTTAGCGTCAGTTCGGCGTAACGTCTCTTCCAAATTAAATTTTTTGGACATTCCGAACGAATTAATTAACATAATTTGAGAACGGATTATGTTCGTTAACCGATCAGCCACTTTTTATTGTTATATAGAATCATCAAGACATGTTACAAATTAGCTTTTTATATCAAATGAAGACACTATCTTAGATGACTTCGATGTTATCGAGACATTTACACTGAAAATTGCCCTGCCACTACTTCAGGTTGGGAGTAAGATACATTGTCAAGTTAAGCTTTATAAATTATTTTAGACATTCAGCTATGGACCTCGTTCAAATAGACGGAAGTAGCATTTCAAAAGCATGAAGACAAATCCCCTTCTATTGTATCCTCCATTAAACAGCTACGAATTTTCGAAACACCGTCAAAGTTGTCGGGGTGATCCGTCGCCCGTGGCGAACCCGCTGCGTTTGGCGTACGCCAAATGCACTTCTACAAAACCGGCGGGGAGATTATTACTTATTACCCGAATTTATAATCCTCTTATCGGAAAATACAGCCGTTGGAAGGGCGCTTTAGGCGAAGGGAAACTGTACGTCTGGACGGAAAGAATCGTAGCACGACGGTGTAAATGGGCACAAAAAAGACAAGGAAGGGTCTGGTCGATGCCGTGGTTATTGAGGAGAAAAAAATAAAGAGAACATTTTGTAGGAAATAATTATGCGATCGGACATGAGAATCAAGAAAGAATTTCTTTTTTTGTACAAGTGTTTAAGGATTACCTATGTAGAGTTAACACTTCCGGGCGGGGCGCCAGCATCGTAGTAAGTATATATTGCGACGCCTATTTTCTGCGGATTGCTTTCGAAACTTCAGTATTCCCAAAATGCGAAGATTGACAAATTAGGACTAACTTTTACTTTAAAAAAACTTTGAGTTTAAGATATAATTAGTTGTGTTAAGTTTATATTCTGTTGTGGATGTTATTTATCAGGCCAATATTTTTGAGTCAGTCGTTATCACATTTTCAGCATTTTCCTTATTTTTTTTAGGTTATTTGTAAGTTTTTGTGTATCTCCTGATATTTTTGTCCCAATAATGTAAACACTAATCAGATTTAAAAGCGAACCAATGTTCTTCTTCGTGCCGCGCAAATGTTTATTAACCCCTATAAAACAGCCAAGACTCATACATTGCCACATTAGGTGAATATGGTTGATGTTCTATTACTTTTACAGTTTTTTCAGCCAAACATTAGATCGTGAGCGTTAGGGTATGGAACAATGCGTTATCGTGATGCAATACAGCCTTCTCAGAAACTCTATGGAATACCTCAGACAACATTTTTCGATGCACCGTTGAGTTATAGCTGCTTTTTATCCATCCAATTTACTACATCTCCCTGCTTCTTTGTCATTTTTATATTATTTCTTTACCAGCAGCGATATTTTCTTCTGTAATGTGATGGTTTCTTTCTGGCGCCGAACAGAATTTCCTTCATGTTGAAGTTTTTATATCAGCAGCGGCAGCTGCGGAGTTGCATTACAACGCTTCGATTCTCTCGTGTATTTCCGTCGTATTTGGCGTACATTGTAGTATGCAACGAAAATGCACAAGGAAATCGAAGCTTTATAATTAACTTCCTATTTTCGTCACCACCTGGCGCCACTGCCTTATATCAACTGTAAATTGTAGGCAAAGAAGGCACTTTTTTTTTTATTAAAGGTTGAATCCAAACCTTCCTTGGCAAGCGGTAGTACTTACAATACCACAAAAATATTTTGTCTTCTGTTATATGCCTATTTATTAAACGAGTTTTGGTTGATAACTAATATCTACCATATAAACACTCAAGAAATGCTATCAGAAAGGTTTGCGTATATTTCGAGTTTGATGACGTCGTATTTACTCCCCTAACGTATGTATGTCGAGTGAAGTGCATGAATCACGAATTCAAGTCGAAGTGGTAGGTTACATTACAAAAATCCTTTGAAGATTATATACTTCTGTGCGCTATTCGTAACCTAACGATTCTTAATTCTGCTGTACAATTGTGGACGTAAATGAATACATGATCATTAAAATGGACTTTATTCCACAATTTTTCCCCCACATCCTGCACCTACTTAGAATTTCCGTATGCATACCGGTGTTAGACACGTAGGTGTGTGTCACCATAGAAACACCCCCGTCAGAGTGGAAGAGGAATTTATGGCCCGGCGAAAAAGTTTCATTTAAAATTTGCCACATCATTTGTAAATGCATTGAAGCGCACCAGATGGCGGCAGGAGCAACGCGGAAAAGAAAGGTAGAGGTATGATATTTTGAAACGGTCGGATTAGGTCTATCAGCCTATTCAGAAAAAAAAAAAAACAGGAGTAATTTCGGAAGAACTTGGGAATCTACTGAAGTTTTAGCCAATCGGGTCTCGTCTGTCGTTATTCTTTTTAGAGCTTTTTCTTTCTATTAGGGAGGGAGATCCTTGTTGCCACGAGCTTTGGAAATTAAGCGATGATAAATTGAGTTTTCTTTTGTACGGAAGCAAATTTAAGGAAAATTGAAATACAATTAAAAAGAATTCTAATTAGTGAAAATTTCAAGGAGGTATTCTTACTGAAAACGGTTGTGCTTCGGAATTTTTTAATAAATGTTAAACTGAAATATATACATACATACAAAGATACAATAAAAACCGTAATCGAGAGGGCCGTGTCTTTTTATTCAATTATTTTTAATGTTGGCTACAACTACGTCTGATAGTTAAATTCAAGATTCAAACTTATAATTATGATTAACATTTAATTATCAAATCTTTTTCAATGAAAGCTATGTCAATGGCCAAAAGCAAGAGAATGAGAAATTGACTTATTCTAAGCAATTACGTAGG
Organism: Marronus borbonicus; assembly: GCA_902655005.2. Classification (NCBI taxonomy): domain Eukaryota; kingdom Metazoa; phylum Arthropoda; class Insecta; order Coleoptera; family Scarabaeidae; genus Marronus; species Marronus borbonicus. The sequence continues at coordinate 27,618,693 of LR737381.1, read as the reverse complement.
GACGAATTTCGTAAATTTCAATATATCTTGGTTTATATTAAGAAATTGTTGGCTACGTTGCTAAATTTTGTGAAACTTGATCATATTACACTTGTCAGCATATTCTTAGGAAAGATGTCGAAAAATGTCCATATAACATTCGGGTGGTACAAGAACTCGCGCCCACTGTTTACGTAGTAAGAGTGTAATATTGAAAATCACGTGAATAATATCCTTGACAAATCCTTCTCCTCAGACCTTAATCGTTTTTATAAAAGAAACCATGCGTACATGGTCCAATGAAAATCCTTATATCATGATACAGAAACCATTCCTTTTGGAAAAGGTTTGTGTTTGGATATCAATTACGTTCTTTTTATGATCACATGGTACTTTTATAAAACATAAATAATATTCTTACGATTAGATACGATAGATAAAGCAATAATGTTACAATTAAATTAAAACAGTTACGTAAAAAAATGCGAATTTAAATTACTGACAGGTTACCAATAACAAGAACAAAAAATCAATTTAGTTACGCGGTTAGGAATTTTTAGGAACTCTTCAGTAACTGCCATGTTCACCTCTTGTAGCATGCAGTTTGTCAGATAGAATTGATTAAATTAAAAATCCTTTCTTTCACGGATTGCCACATATTTGTTCCGCAGAGCAGCGCGTAGATTTTACAGAGTATCTGCCAGAATAGGTCGACGTGTCGACATCGGGTAGCTCTCTAAAGGCTACGAATTGAATCCGAGCTATATGCAAGCCAAGGTAATCGTCGAATGCTAAACTCGTCCCGATACCCATTTACGATGTTTGCAACTGGTGGTCATGCACTCTCGTGGCGTTAACACGAATTCCTCTCTAATGGAGTAAACGGTGTAACAGCTTCTGGCAGCACGTCTAATACTTACATAGCGCTTGGCATTTGGAATTCCGTTTTCCAGAAATAAAAGTTCTATACGTGCTTCAGTGCATATACCGGCCTATGCCATAACAGAAACTCTTCGACATACAACACTTTCGGATGCAGTACACGTTAAATATCGCTCATTTTATTATCTTTACACAGATAAAAACAATGGATAGTGAAAGAGCAGCAAAAATGGTAGAAGGGAAAGTACCCATGGCGAAGAAAATAGGGAGACTTAGGACGAGATAAGGAAATTAATGGAGAAAAATATACAAAACTGGAAAATTAAAGCAAATGATAAGAAAACGTGGAAAAAAATCCAATGTGCTTATTACTTCGTTTATCTCAATGTACTAATTTGGATAATGCCAATAGCAGGAACGGTACGACAACTTAGTTTGTGCTTGCGTAAAATTATCAAATTGACCAGAAGTATCCGTATTCAATGTTTGTAAAATATTTATTACTGGAGTAGTAATTATTCCTTTGATACGCACATAAGACGTACACTTCGACTGTCAACAAGCCGGTATCAAGATTCTCATTCAATATTTGGGCACACAGCACCATTACGCACAAGATGCGGTCCCCATTTTTTTTGCAACCCTCGGCTTTAAAGTGTACTACACGAGACGCACATGCATATAGCATTCAAGCGTATCCAATGCAACGCAGCGTTATAATAAATGTACGGGAAGAACGAAACTGAGCTTTTTAATAAAGCTACTAGCGTAGGTTCTTGTTCTGTTCGGTTTCGCCCGCTTTGTACACCGCCAAAGTCGCTACTTCCACCGACTGACGACAGAGTAAATAAGCACGTGAATCGCCTGGAGGGCGAAATGCTAGACCCCCTTCTACCGCTATACGCGCCCAACTTACCCACCGTTCTCGGCCAATTAACATACATATTGATCCGTCGTCTATGCGCTGTTAGGTCCAAGTGAAGAGAAAACTGCCGTCTCCACCACCTTTACCCCCACACCGCTTAGGAAACAGATCTGGCGGACGCGCGTTGTTTACGTACCTGCAACAAACAAAACTTTAATTAGAAAGCTCAAACAATACAATGATGTTTACTGTTGTTACGAAGCTTGATATCATAATACAAACGGAGAAACAAGATTCATAATTTGTTTGATTAAGCGATGTAAAATGTAACTAAGGAAAAGAGGATCTTTTTATATCCTGTAATCGTCGAAATATAAACTTTATTGCTTATTAAGAACCTGGAATTCAATTCAAATATCTTTAAAAATGTTTCTTCCAATTTGATCTAGAAATGTTATTTCTTTGAGGTGATGAAAAGTTTTCTTGATCATTCCTCCTGAACACATTATGGAGGTATATTTTAGGTTCTAGGACATGAAGCAAATCATTAGTCAGTCGAAATTTTGAATTCCAGACAGAAATAGTGGGTATAACTACAGCAACAGTAAATTTATATATCGCGCGCACGTTAATACATTGCCGAACAATCTGTTTGTTATCTGATTGAAAATGTGCGGCCCTACCTATTCACCAACGCATTTCGCCGTCTACGGCTCCTCAGTATTTATTGCATATATGGTAACATGTACGGATGAGAACATCTGATAAAGATATTCTCATTGCAAGTTTGTTGTTGAACCAATTGCTAAATCGCTTCTACAAAAGCAACATTAAGCAACTCTTACTGCTTGAAATTATTTTGAAACGGTAGCAGGTAACGACTACCGGATCAACCGCCACAATTAATTAATATAAATTTGTTACCAGTTTGTGCCTCTATAGACTCATTTATTCTTGCAATTATGCGACATTACACATTGCGTGCGTTATGCGTACCTTGAATCTCTTGAGATTTTGAGCCAGCAACTTCTAAGTAAGGAGATCTCCCTAAATGGTCAATTATAATTTAAATGAACTCCAACTTTCCAAATATTATTAGAAATTTAGGCCCTGTCTTGTTACTATTTGGACTTTTTATTTATTCAAAAATTTTGCAGATTCCCTTCTAAGTTTTTTCAATATAACTAATTTTTAATCAGTAGATGTTACCCTTCTTTTTCTACGCATTTTTTGAAATTAATAAAAAAAAATGCAACTTAGACCAATTTGTAATGTGACAAGAAAGCAGATGATGTTAAATGTTAAAACTTATTGACCATATTGGCCAGCCATCTTCAACGCACATGAAAGTTGGTTTTTCTTCTACGCGTTATCGGACGAAACCTTATTGTTGAATTCAAAAAAGTGTACAGACGATAAAAGAGATTGACCATTTCGTCTTGTGCAAATATGGCGAATCAAAAAGAAGATTTGTTGGTGATTTGGAAAGTGGCTGATCTGTGACCTTTGAAAAAATATTACATCCGAAGATTAACCAGCCACGTGGATGCCAAACAGGCATGGATGTCATGCAACATTATAACCGATTAATTAAATGAGTTGGATAAAAAGATGAATAATAGAAAAAGAACAAAATATTTTACTCTTTGATAACGCTGAATTACTTCCTCGTGATTTCATCTTAAAGAGTACAAAATATGCCAACCGTCGGACCAGGGCGTAATATTGAAGGAGATTTTATAAAAACGGACTGTGCTCAATCAGTGTCAAGACTATCGGTGTCTTACTTCATTCAAGCTGCATGACACAAAGTAAAGACTGATACAATTACGAGCTGCTTTGCAAGAACATTTTTGATAGCCGGACAGAAATCCATTAGTGTCTGCATGGAGTTTTCGCTGTATATTTTGAAAACATTTCCGAAAATGCAAAGATTCTTACGTTTTGGATTTAATATAGATAATCTGTTAATTAAGTAATCTCGCAACGGACACAGGTTATAATTTAGGTTCAGCATAATTATCTCGGAATATTATATGCATCCTATTCATTTTTTAACCGAATCGCAACTGCTTGAAAATAATCTACCATTATTCTGAGGGGGTTTTAGCTCTCCCTCCTTGGGTGTGCCTATGTGCTACAACATTCTAGCGACAATAAATCAAAAAGCTGCTCTAATGCGAAGTCTATACCTGCCGACCACCATTCTAATTTCAAAATTCGATCTAACATATTCCTTATCTCCATCCCCATCAACAATTAACCCGTAACGATAAACATTCTCATGGCACGATCGAACCCCGTATAAGTAGAGTGCAGTCGCTTTTGTTTTCGGTCGTCGTGGGCATTATAGGTCCAACTACTATTGTCTTTCACATTTGTATGCTTCCCCGCCTGCCTATCGATTGAGTCCCAGAGTCTCCCAGTCACAGTTGATCGGTCTGATCGGGTCCCCATTCGCTTTTATTAAAACCATACATCATTTCCGGCGCACACTTTCCATTTATAATATACCACTATCGCACGGACTAGACATTCTTGAGTGATAGCGTAATCTTTGGTCTTCGATCTTCCTATGAAGGCCACTTACAAAAGTTATTCTTCATTGTGTGCTTTTTTAGCTTTAGCTAGTTTCGTTTGCAAATACTTGAAGATAAACATACTTTATTAAAAATAATTTGTTGCAATTTATTTTACGCGTCCAATTGCAACATCTATTCGAGTGAATGTGATTCCTTGTATTTTGTTGAAAACAAATGATACAATAGCGATTATTGATTTAATTATTGGTGTATGTCTATCTTCCATTCACTCACTATAAGTGAACATACTGTATAATAAAGAAATTATTTAATTTCGCACCCCTTGCTACTTCAGTCAACTTACGCGAAGCCAACTAATTACCGATTCAACTTACCTAAATAAATAAGAGCTCTTCAGTGTAGGATTATGTTAGAAGCAAATAGCTCAATAATTCATTGTTTACCTGGTGACCGTGCTGAATACATCTCGCGTATATGAGCAAAAACGGAGATTAGGTTCATAAACAAGGATACGACGATGAAGTATGCACCTAAAGCAACAAATACAGCACAGCCGGTTTCGAAATGGCTAGTTTATAGTCTCTTGAAATTTGCACCTGTTTATTGTGGCAATTCTCTTTATTCTGTTGGTATTACAATTCAAAGGAATAAAATAAAGTACAGAATAAGATCTTCAGAAGTTCTATATTATAACAGCGCATACAGTATGTCGTGAAGATCGCAATTTTAGTTCCGTAGCTTACTACAATATTCTTTTACCTTACATAATGGTATGTGTTTTTGTTTTAAGTATTTTATGGCCTTCGTAAATATCTAATTTTCCCCATATACGAGCATAGTAAAAAGTTTCCAGCCTAACACAGAAACAACTACTTTCTTGTCATATTTCGTTTTATCTCTCAACATAGTCCCCCGCACTTTTCCCAGCGATGTTTCCATCTTTTTAATCCGTCCAAATAGTAGTTACCATCTTGTTCTACAAAATAGGCGTTTACGAATTTGATGCCTTCCCACTATGCAATCGAAAAAAAGTCGCTAGGAGTCAGATCTAGTAGATAGGGTAGTCTATCAATTTCAAGCCCAATTTGTAAGTTTTTGGGATCGTTTTTCCGCAATTTCTGTCTTCAGCTTATCATCAAGTAATAATACCCTGTATGCCCCCCTTATCGTTTTCCCTTTTTCAAGATAATCAACTAACACAACTCCATAACTATCTTAAAAAGCAGTCGCCATCACTTTCCCAATGGATGTTACATTCTTCGCCTTGTTCAGAGCCGGTTCACCTTACGCACTCCTTGTTTCGACTATACCTTGGCTTCATGAGCGTACTGACGTATTCAAACGTGTTGCGAACTGCGCACACAACGCATAATTCGAGCAGCATAGAATCGCTTCTTGGTTGTCAAAGAAATCGAACTTCGGCGCTGTCTTTTGAACTCGGCACGGGTTCCAGACGCTGTTGATCGTCTGTTTCTCTTCGAGATGACAATAATTGTTAAATCTCCTGCAGCTCTTGTGACTATAGGTCTCCTTCATCAAATTTGAGGCTGGAGGTATTAAAGCTTGTCAAGCCGTACGGAATGACTCACACGCAGCTGGCGAATATGTTATTTTTGCCGCTTCCACGGCCATGCAATGCAATAGGTTCTTTATCGATGTGGTATATGACAAAAATCTGAATTTACGAATAATTTGAAAGACAAGCAGAAACATATAAAACAATGAAACTACCGAGGTGTACTAATAAAATTCGATTTTCTATCTATTTGTGCACTCTTATTTCCTACCGAAAGCACGAACGGACGGCTATGGTAGCAATGATCTGTCTCCGTACAGTTTGATTAGCTCTGGTGATTACATCAGTTAACAACCAATGCGCTTTTAGTTGATAGTTGGGTTTGTCATGAATGCGCATCAATTATCAATTATCGTTTTTGTTTGCAATGGAATATCAAAATTTTCCACTTGCTAGACAAGTTGGTGGTTGGTAAGTGGGAAAGTTGCACTGTCAACATGAAAAATCCACAATCATAATAATTAAACTAACATTTGACTACCTTCCCATTTACTATCTACCTACTAAAAACAGGTGGAAAAAATGTTTAGTCCACCCACCATCGATTCATCCAAACAAACAAAAATGATAACTGATGCGTCCATCATAAATCCAACTGTCAACTAAAATCGTGCTAATTGATAACTGATGCGATCACCGCCTCCATCCGGTGGATAAAGGAAGGCACGCGTGCCCGGCCAAGCTTACAAACATCTCAAAATGCACTTCTAGTCGAGACCTGCCGACGGCTGGACGGTGGCTTGCAAGATTTTAATGGACGTGCTGAATAACTGCATTTCCGAACTGCAGGCCAATTGTACGCGAATAGGAGGCTAATATGTGTTTACTTAAATGAAAGTTGTCCTCACATTAACATCTTCATTAAAATCAATCGCAAATGGTACACTTTAATTCGTTTTCAGATAAAATTCTCCATCCACACTAATGCACTAGACGCTATATCAAAGTGCAATCATCTTCTTTATATGTGCTGCCCTTCTTCTGCGCGTCAATCACTCACTGGTGGAGAGAGTAATCCTCTTTGAAGTCGAACTTCACACAGCAAATAAAATGTATAGCTTTATACTTGTACATGTGTGTACTTATACAAACTTTACTTCTACTTCTAAGTATTTATGCGAACAAATACACACCGAATATCTACATACATACATATGTCGGTAGCTTCGTTGACATGCAACAAATAAAGAAAATACAAACAAAAAAAAAACGCAGCGAACGCGTGAGATCAAAGCGAAAAGAACATCGTAGAGTAAATATTTGCAGGCGGTGCGTACTCGACTGAACTCGTCTTTTGAATCAGAAGTATTTGTGCAATCTGTCACCTGAGCTTGTTATATGTGCACGGATACTGCTGTATGGATTACTGTCGGTCATGGATCCTACACCACATCGTATATGAATGTATTCAAAAATAAAATAATTGAACTCGATTTGAATAGTTCCATTGTATTTTTTATATGGTCCGCGAAACGAAAACAGGTATCAAACGTAATACGCAGGTCGCTGATTGAGGATGTCAGCGGTAACGAATTAGCAAATCTGTAGTCGCAATCATTTGGCCAATGTTTCGACGAAAACGTAATGACATTTATTAATAATTAGAGGTCGCCTGTTACCTATGCACCAACTACATGTAATGTAATCGCTTTGCAAAATGATGAAATCAGCGCTACAATTAGCTTCTTAAATATTTTCAATTTCTATTCACAATATTACCCATAATATTTAAAATAAAAAAAGGACCTAAATTAGTTCTCTGAGGGATACCGAATGTACCTAAAAACGGAGCTGAGTATGTACGATTAATTATTTATTAATTACATCAACAAGGAGATTGTCAATATTTAATTAGGTATTTAATTAATTACTTCTTTACTAGATACCCACCCAACACTACCAGCCAAAACAAAGTGATGCACAGTTTTCGAACGAAACTGATTTGAAACGGCAGTTATCTTAGTTATAAAATCCTGCTTTAGCGATCGCATAGTTTCGTAGAGTTAAGATACGCTGACCTTTGTATAATGGCGTTAAGGCGGGTATATGGGCCAGGCCAGTTGTGAGTGTGGGACACTTTGCAAAAGAGAAACAACAACCGGAAAAAACAGAAAGCAGCAGAAGAAAAGAAGAAGGGAAGCAATGATAGTAGGAATACCACCAGCGCAGCAAGACTAACCCAAGAAGAGTGTTATTTAACATTAACGATGTACACTGCCGTTCAGTGAAGTTCGGTCATACAATAAAAATCTATTATATCACACTGTATACAATTATTAATACATAAAATTAGAAAAATATTAAGCATACACTCTTTTCTAAGGGATTAAAGCCATAAATTATTATGTAAAGTAGAAATATTGCGACAACCACAATAAAGTCCCTTTTATTATCATTCCAAGAATTTCTCGTAAGTACCGATCTTTTGAAACGGGTCGTTTGGGCATTATTAACGAACAATACATTTAGGAAATATACCGCAGTATCACTCTTGTTTATTTATCACAGGCGTAAAGATATAAATTTGCTTCATTTTACTGTTAAACGTGTGTTGGTGTGCATCTGTCGTTTTTGCGCGAAAGTTTTAAGAAAATTTACTTCAAAATGGCACGTGGCAAGCCTACCAGTGTAGAAAAACGTTCACGCATTATTACGCTGTTTGAAGAAGGATATTCGGGGCGACAAATTGCTGAAAAAATAAATATGAGAAGTTCAACAGTAAATGACATCATAAAGCGATATCGGACAACTGGAACTATAGAAAATCGTGTTCGTCCTAGAGCATCTGGGAAAACAACAAAAGCTGAAGATTTGAGAATTGTATTATTAAGCAAACGCAATAGAAAATTAACAGCGCCACAAATAGTAGCCGAAGTCGATCGCGGCCGTGAAGAACAAGTTTCGGCGAGTACGGTAAAACGTCGATTTCAACAAGCGGACCTTCATGGACGCATTGCCATTCGAAAACCCTTATTACGTCGGGGCAACAGATTGGTCGTTAGATGATTAGAAACACGTGCTTTGGACTGACGAATCAAAGTTTGAGGTTTTTGGGCAAAATCGACGAGTTTATGTCCGAAGATCTAAAACCGAAAAGTGATCGCGAACTGCATTGTGCCTACAGTGAAGCAAGGGCGTAGTTCTGTGTTAGTGTGGGGATGTTTCTCTTTTGCTGGGACGGGAGATTTATGCAAAGTGCAGGCTGTAACGAGGAAGGAAATTTATTTTGCAATACTCCAGAATCATGCAGTGCCATCAGGATTGCGTATAATAGGCCGTAACTTTACATTCACGCATGACAACGACCCAAAACACACTGCGTTAGTGTGTAAGAACTATCTAAAGGAGCAAGAAGAACAGCACACCCTGAAAGTAATGACACGGCCCCCACAAAGCCCAGATTTGAACCCTATAGAGTTGTTGTGGGATGAACTGGACAGGAGGGTCCGAAAAATATGCCCAACTTCACCTGAACATTTACGAAATATTCTGCAACATGAATGGATTAATATTCCACAATCCGTTTTAACAAAACTTATCGAAAGAATGCCTAGAATAGTTCGAGCGGTGATTAACAGCAAAGGAGGTTTTTTCGATGAAAAAAAAAATATAATGTTCAGTATGTTATATTAGGCCAGAATAACTTTTTAATTATTTATTTTTGTCTTTCTTACCTGTACATACAATAAAATTGCATTTTGTTTTTAATTTCGTTTGTTTCTGTAACCTTTTCATGTTTTTTACTAACCGACCGAACTTCCCTAAACGGCAGTGTATATTAGGATAGTTAAGGTATATAACCGTTAATTTTAATTTCAAGTCACTTAAAAACATCAGCAATCTTAGCTTGTCCACTTAGCTCGTCTCTCCCCTGCAATTCTTGAAAGTTTACTTTTGTTTTCACGGAGTATTAGCGCTCTTTCATGATTTCAGACATAAAATGTTAAAAACTTCGGTTTAGTGGAAAAACTGATACTTTCGGTGAGAAACAAAGAAATACGAAAAGTAAATACTAACAGTAGTTGTTATCTCTTTCCAGCATACACCTCACTTATTTTCTTGGAACTATTTAACTCGGCGCCGTGACGCATCGTTTACTAAGCAATTGCATGGGAGAAAGATAGGTATTTGCATTTAAATTGAAATCGGTGCAATTTTGTTGCAGAAACTTCTTTGGAACGTGACTCTTTTATCTTCTGTACGATTGAGTATCAAATAGAATGTGTGTTGCACCTGAAATAAGCCGTAATCTTTTAGAAAACACCTGTATTTTCCTTAATAAGGACATACATATGTATGTCCAATCACTTTGGAACTTCTTTCTCAAAAATTAAGTAGGAGATAGTTGGATCCCTTTTTAACTTAGAAAATATACCTCTGCGAGCAATTTACATATAAATATTGAATATTTGAATTTAACACATGATTAAATTAATTACTATTTATAAACGCATTTTGAGTTGAGTTAATTTATGATTGACTAATTCAAATTAAAGTGACGCCATAAAATTACATTAATGCGAGATTAACGTGCTAATTCGCGATTCTGTAAACCGAGGGTGCTTATGTTATTTTTCTTTCGCGGATTTTCGTGGCATCTGTGGTCAGGCATACTTTCACCTTCAGATTTTATGCAGTCGCTTCGAATTGGAAAAGGAATTAGGAATTTTGGATTAGGAAAAGCCTACTTTACATTCTGAAAATACAAGAATGCAACTTCTACTTCCATTAAGCTTTATAGAGAAAAACACAAGAAATAGGTCTGGTTGGATCGTATAAAGAACATATTTAGGTATATACGGAAACATCTTCGAATGTGTGAGGCGTTATTCTACATACAAGGGCATCTAGGATAACCTTGGTGTATTGTGCTAACGAAGAAAACCAAGAAAAGGTTGGATTAAGCGACTTGCTATCATAAAACTAATAAAATCAGAAGCCAACCACTTTTCCTTCCTGGTTCAGTACAACAATCTGCGCCTTCCGCAGCTATCACAAGAAACTGGAAATGAAAGAATCCCTTACCGCAAAAGCTACGAAAATCTGCAAAAAAAAATCAATTTTAACCGCATCATTCAAGCATATTTTTGTTCCTTCACAAACGTATAGTCTTGCTCTCAATACGTAAGAAGTACCTATATACGCTTCTTATGTTGAAAAGTCACGACAATCTACGGCAAAAGAACGAGTATAAAAGGTTAATTTAACAGTGTCCCCTCAATGGGGGCGTAAGTCAACCGTTCCCCTTACGCTCCATACCTCTCTAGAGTTCTTCGTTCTAACCGAGTCGACTCGTCTATCCATTCAGGGGACCTCGTAAATGTTTGCCGTGTTATTTATGATGAAAGAAGTTCCCTATCTTTTTGGTTCTATCATCTATCCATCTTCCTCAGTCGACGCTTTCTCCACCCATTTGGAATCACGATTGGTATTTTAATGATACGCGTAAACCTATTCAATACCCATGTGTAATACAGCACATAGGTGGTAAATAGATTAAATAGCTCTGTCGAAATTAATTTTGAATCGACGCGACGTAGACGTGCAGATAATTATATATGATTATCGAGGGAAATGTTGTTCGCTTTTTGATTGAAGTTCCTGGATGTATGTACATCTGTATATTCTATGCAAATGAAAAAGCATTTTTGTTAACACAAAGCAAACAGGTTATTTCTTGAAAAGGTTATTTCTTTGAATGAAATTATTCTTCATATATTCAGCGGTATAGAAATTGAAGAAGTTGAGCCAATTACTTTGATGGTAATATTCTCTGAAGTTGTTTTCGTATAACTTATTTATTATATTTACTTTCGAAATTTATATTTGTATCCGGTAATGTATGCAGTATATATAAGTATGTATATGTAATAATAAGATACCGCAAATTTAAAATGAATAATAAACAACTAATTTGGAGAGTAAATACATATTTCAAAAAACTAAATAGCGGGCAACATATGTGATAAACAAATGCGGACTTAGCAAAGGAAAAGGACATGGAAAAGAAAAGAAAGATTTCAAAATGAAGGGAAGACATGGAACATCAAAAGCTTAACAGAAAAAGAAGAATTTTAAGAAATAGGTATAGATTTATTAGACGTAACTAGAACAAAGAAAGTAAACAACATAATTAATATTAAAATTAATGAAGACAACATAGCAATACACAATAGTAGTGGAATATCAGAGAATCGTAGAGCTGGAGTTGGATGTTTAATTCGTGTTCAAAGCATGTCTGTATTATTCCCATTCATGGACAGAAAGACAATATTACTAAGAAAAATGAATAATTCCATAAAAACAGTAATAGTGTTGTACTGAATGAGGAGATTAAACGAAAATTAAAAGAGGACTTGAGATCGGCAGTGACCGTAATAACGAGAATAAGGGACAAAAATGAAAATTGAAGTAATAACAACAGAGATGGGTAAAGAAAAACTGAGACTGAAACGGTCAAGTCATCTGAATTGGGAAATAATGAAATTGCATAAAAATATGAGAAAGCAATAAAAGAAAAAATAAAGAATACAGAAAAAAATAACGTAAATAAGAATGCAAATGAAATGAGGAATTAGTTTAAAAACGTAGTCATGGAAATAACTAAAGAAATATGGTGGTTAAATTAAATTAATTAAAACACAAATAAAATTTGTTAAAATACATGATGATGATAAAATAGCAAACTCTATATGTCTATTAAGCTGGCGTAGCCACTTCAAAAACGATAAAGCGATGGCTACGCTAGCATATTAAGCTAGCGTCGCCACTCGCTGTAGTTATCAACACGAATTAAACAGCATATTTTGTTGCTAATTTTCTTCCCAAGAACTGATTTGTCGCTCGAGTCTTTGGACCTCTGGACCATTTATTAAGAAAATAGATTTTTAACAGATCCTTTAACAGTTACCGCATCTGCTATTTAATGCATGTTTTGGACCCCGGCTTTATGAAGGTGTGGATTACATTAAATGTGTCTGTTATTGTCTTTTCAAGAACTTCCTTGTCGGTGAAACATTGAGATTTGCGACAAGTACTAATAGGATAACTAACTGTACAACTATCGTCCGAAAAGCAACCGCTTTTCCTACTTTTGCTTTTTTCATTAGGTCCTCTTTCTTTCGGCCGTTTCATAAGAAATAATTAATTTTCACCTATTTCCATCCCGCAATGACTTATTTATTCATTTTCGAAACACGACGCTAATTTATTGTAACGTATAAATATTTACAACCCTTATTTAGTGTTCTTTTCGTTCCACTATACGCTTTCTTTGACCAACTGGGAAATAGACGGGAAGACAAATTCCGCAATCTTACTTATTTGACGAAGTAACGTCAATACTTTGACATACGGATCTACTTGATAATTTTCGCCGTAAACAGCTCCCACAAAAACCCATTTCATCTCGGAGAGAGTAGGAGAATGTAAAACAGACGAAGAGTAGCGTTGTTCGGCGAAGGTATTTCCTGGGAGCAATATAATCAAACTTTGATGTAATCCTCTTATTAAATAATCACGGGGCTTTCACTGCAAAATCTTACTCGTTGAAGCTAAGCGGTTGCTGTATACGACTGGTATCCATTAGTAAAATTTGTGTTTGTAGGATTATTGATCTTAAATGTAAGATGTAAATCGTCTAAACGTAATGAGTATGCTTATAGAGATATTTCCTTTGAATTTTAACACAGGGCAGTATAAATAAAGAAATGATGTTTCGTATACGTTATCGTTGGTAACAGTAATACTTAGTCCTTCCACATTTATGATATAAGTACAGAGAAAGACTTTTGAGGTGTAATATGTTACTGTTCTCTTCAACAAAATGGTTCTGTGGGGATTTGTTCAACAGATAAACGTAGTACTCACGTAGCAAAGAAACACATCAAATTTTTCGCGGAAACCCTCGCGGAAAATGTACAAAAATATCATTTACTTCTCAAGCGGACGTAAGCAAGTCCTACGTTCAGTGTTCATTTGAAATAAGTGGTTTCGTACTGAAGCGGCAATAAAATATATTTTACTACAAGCATCCATAAACATGATGTAACATTTACACGCGGCGCAGTCGACGACTAACGCAATTACTCCATTTCGCTTCATGAAAATACCCATCAATATGACTTCGTTTAGAATTCAGAGCCCGCGGGTACTTATTTCAACCGATCGACGCGTATAAATAAGATTTAATGCCCACGTTTTTACTGAGTCATTACCGCTGACAAATCACATTCGAACATCAGTACAGCTTCTCCACATAGTTACCAGATATATGTGCTCGTCCATTACGAGATTGGCGCTACACCAAGGTAATTCAAGGGACCGGTAACTCACAGTCGAACCGTGTCGACGCCTTGTATTTTAATTACCCATTAGCTGGAATTGCCGCATTAGAGCTCCTGTATAATACCTAAATTCTCCCCCTGGCCTACGTTTGCTACTGGCGTCCTCGCCGGCTAGGTCCTATCTGCTTCGCACGACGAGTCATTAACACTTAACGCTTGTTTAGTTGCACAATTTAGTCTCTATCTATAAGCTATGGCGATATCGCCCAAAGTATTAACTATCTTAAATATTGATTCCCCACCGAAAAAGTTAATACCACCGAATACTTAGAATAATTAATTTCTACTCTAAGAATGTGCAAACAACCGGATCCTATGTATATACCTTCGGATTGAGTTTACGATAACTGTAACAAACGGACCAACGACATTTTCATCGAGTTTTCATATTTTTTAGTGTACGTCTAAAGTTAAAAGAAGGAATGCTTTATTTAACACGATTTCCATCGATAAGCTGAACCCTGCCTCTCTCTGAATATCAACTTGGCAAACTTGGCAATAGGTAGGCGTACAGGTATGACGGTTGACATTCGCGACAGCCGTAGCTCGTACATAGAATAAAGAGGCTGGCTTTTCTATAGCAATTATAGGGGGTTGTAAACTTGCTGACAGATCCAGTCGCTTCTGAAATGATGGAATCAACTACATATTCAACCGTTTGCCTTATGTGAACTTTATTTCCTTTCAATATTTACGTGGAGACGTGAGCATTACCGTAAGCCTTTAGTTAACTTAGAACTTAAAGTAATGACGACGTATTTTTCATAGATGTAAACTATTTCAAACATTATGACAAGAAGCGCCGATACAAAAAGTACTGCCTCGTTTTTAGACATCGAAGTATGTCGCAATAAGAATAGTGCCAGATTTTTATGTAGATTGTCGTATACCAGCACGTTACACGCGATCTGTGGATTTTCTTGTAACGCATAGGCACAAATAGGTCAAATGGGCTGTAATCCATATGATCACCAACTTTAATCAAATGAATCCTTGACTTTGTATTAATATATATTTGCTTTGATCGCATTCAACTGTATTGAGGTTGTGTTTACTTATATGAAATGTAATGTATAACTCTGACGTTTGTTTATTCGTATTATATATGAGATGCAGATGTTTTCTTTTCATTAATTTTTGTATACAACTCCACAAACCGTTTGTATATTGTTCTCTAAGTGGTTTACTGCGGTTGGGCAAATATATCATTATATTCAAGTGTACAGATTTTGAAATGTAGATACAGTGCATACATTTTTTTTTAAAACGGCGACACTGTTTCGAGGAAACATGAAATGAAAAAGTAGTTTCTATGTTTACTAATTAAAGTAGACCAACGATCTGAAGATTGTTGCATTATTTCGTACGCACAATGTTCAGTTTTCGCTGAACATTCTGCGGAATAGCTTTACGCTGCGGAATAGCTTTATTAAATTTGAAACAATTCCTTTTTCGAAGAAGTGCTCAGTTAGGTCAATTTTATTTTTAAAAAATAAATATGCTCGCAGCGACATTGCTCCACCTCTGGTTTTCAAGCAATGAAGTCATCGTATTTTTTATTTTCAATGATAACTCCCAATTTTTTTTTCATTTCATGGATCGTTTAATTGTTTAAACGGTACCATCAAAATGTTAACACCGTACATAACAAATATTTTCAAATAAAAGTCATTTAAGGAGGGCAAAACATCAATGTTATTAACAGCAAGAAACAAAGATAAATGGTGTTATTCAAGAAACTAAATCATCGTTTTTTTTTACATGAAATGTTGATAACGTCGGAACTAATTCGACTCATTTCATACCTTATTCTATTTTTCATATTTTGTGGTTTATCAACATAGATTTTTTATTTTAAATAACACTATAAGGAAAAAACAAGAACTTGGGGGGGCCACTCTATTGGTCCTCGGCTACCGATCCACTTCTTAGCGGAAAGCAGCTGAAACCAAATATCGCCATTTAGCACGTCAGAGCTATCTTCATTTGGAAAAAGTTCTGCAAGGACAGATACAAATGCAACCCTCAAAATTTTTTGAGGCTTCATCCGAAAAGATAATGAAGCATGGATTACGGTTGCGTAAATCCTGCATTCAGCGATCAAAGTCATCTTCATTAAATTCATGCAGTAGTTGTATTTTGTAAGGTTTGCTTTTCTCAGTTTTTCCCCTGAGAAACTTCATTGTCCGCTGTAGTTGACTGAGATACACTATGAAGATTCTCACAGACATTTAACAAAATATCAAGTTTCACATCAAGTTGCACATTTGAAATGTGCTTGACATGCCCAGTTTCTCAACTTTTTTCTCGTAAAAACAAATTGCACACTTCTTGCTGAGTTCTAGTTTTATCGCCGTATCGCTTTTTGTTAGTAGTGAAATCTATGAACAGGTGGATAGCAATTCGAACAATTGATTTAAAGGAATCATTCCATTGCTTGGATAATCATTTATCTTTGGTGTTTGTTTAAATGACATTTGAAAATTTTATTTGGGATGTTAAAATGTTGCTAGCATCATTTAGAATTTAGACAATTGAATGATCCATCAAAGTAAAAAAAGATCTTCGAAAAACAAATTGGTTCAAATTTAATACATTTATTCTATAATTTTGCCGCTCACAGTATATTCCTGGCTTTTAGATCTCTCTCTTCGCGTCATAAAAACATCAAGTTTTGTTCAAGATTCCCTCTCAGCGTATTTGCTAAAGAAGCCATAAATAGTCTTAAGTGTCTACATTGTAATCCTTTCATGGTCAGATATAGAGTTGGTTTACTTTGAATATAAAAAATACTAGATACAATACGTTCTAAGTAAATATACAAGTATAATTACTATTAATAATTCATATAAAACTAGATTTTAATTTATTTAATTTATATCAATATATATGTCTGCCTGTAAACCGTATATTACCTTACATCCATTATTTAGAATTTCTGTTTTTCTTAAGTTCTTATATTTTTAACGATACAGCGGATCAAACAGAAATGCGTCAATCGTATAGATAACGACTGGACTATAATTAAAGTACGCGAGACAAAGTACATACGTGATTGTGTTGTAAAGAAGTAATGAAAGAAGTAGAACAGGTAATGAGGCTTTCAAATGACAGAAGAGAATAAATGTGACACTGGACTATGACTAATGACTAGTAGAAATAGAACTAACAAAGGCGATTATAAGCTTATGCTTGGCAAAAAGGAACAACCAGAACGTATAGGCAATAATAAAAATAAATACCCTTATACAAAGTTTGAATTTTGCTTCAATGCAAATGGTGTCAAAGAATTATTAGATGATCTACCTAGAAGATAACAAATCGTAATAACGAGAATAATAGAGAGCCTTCCATCTTGAACTCTAGTTAATTTGTTTGCAAATAGGCTTATAGACTCTACCTTCCGTCGGAGTAAACCCTTAATATCTAATAAATCTACCACATTACCCTAACGCGGAAATATTCTCGTATAATCAATTTTCTGCTTGACTAAGTTATTCTACAAATTCTTGTGCTGAAATCGCGTACGTATGTATAATATCTTTGACATCATTTAACGGCGGCATCCGAATAGGTAATTTGAACGTTCCATCTACATGAAAATTAAGTACCCCGTATACTTCGATTTATGGAGCACTTATCTCAAAATATTCGTTTGAAAACATTTTCTTTAAATTGGTAATGTAAGAAACAACCCCAAACAGTAGGATGACATGGTATAAAATATAATAAAACTGATGTAATGATATCATATGTGACGGTCAAGGTTGAGTATGATAATCTTCAAACTTCACTAAAATTTATGAACTATGAGAAACGCGTTAAGGGCTGTGCACGGAAATGATCACAAGCCAACATATAGAATAATCTACTAGATATTGCCGCGTCGATAAGTGTACTCTTGACATTTCGCTGAGCTTCTTGAGAAGATTGCTAAATACTAACGCGGCTGTCTCAAGCTCCTTGTTATACACCTACCATGCTGTGTCTGGTTGCTCCGTCGGTGTTTTTAATCAGTTACCCTCTCGGCGACAGAAAAAAAATAATAATTTTGTGGTAGGTCTTCGAAAAACCTTTTTACTTGACAGTAGCTGCAGTTTATTTAAAATCTAAACGATAGTAATTCAAATAGAAAATTCTTGTTCCGGTATCGCTTATGTATTTCACTTTCGTAGATTGGACAGTGATAAATTGTAATGTACGTATATACACGTATACTATTGGGATTACTGGCAGAAATTCCGAATTCCGGGCGTGCCTTCCTTGCGTGTATGCACGGGAATAACGAAGGAATACAATGTGCTCTTCTATCGCAATGTTAATTGACAAAGTTCGAATCTCGAGGCACGATACGCTATCGGGACAAGTTAAAGCAATAGTGTTTGGGGGCACTAGTTTCAGAATCAAACGTTTATTGCTTTTGGGGCTTAATTTATACTCCGCATGTTATGAATATTGCGAAAATTTGTCACGCCTAGAATGAGGGACCAATGCTAACCTACTTGTTATCAAAATTAGTCATCGAAATTCATATCTTATCACCCTAAAGATAGTAAGTAGTATATAGAATTCGATAGCCTGAATATTCTATATTTAGCCAGTACTTACAGTAAACACATTTACTAAATAAATTAAACAATATATATATATAACAAAAAAATATAAAGCTAAGATAGCTTAGCTTCCTCATGGTATTAATGGAATAACTCACGGCAAACGCAACAAAAGGAGAGAAAAAATTACACTTATTGTTTCTAGGCATTTTATGATGTGTTCTGTTTATATAAATCATGGTAAGCCTGTCGGAATATTCACATGTGCGGTTTTCCAAAGCGCTACCAGCGTCGCCATCTCATGTTTAGCAGTCAGAGAACTGCTCGAGGGATGGTTTGGGGAACAGTACCCGCTTTATTTCGCTTCCTGAACGGCAGGCATGCGTTTCTTTGGCACTAGAGGGCGCCAAGAAATGTCAGTTTGTCGTTTTGAAAGTTGTGGCATTAACTGTGAGGCAGCAGCGATAGAAGGTAGAGATAAAAAATTACTCTCGAAACCACGCTGATGACGCCCGGTAGGCAGAAACATGTCCGTGTGTTAGTGTAATTTTTTCTCTCCTTTTGTTGCGTTTGCCGTGAATTATTCCATCAATACCATGAGGAAGCTAAGCTATCTTAGCATTATATTTTTTGGTTATTGTTTCTAGGCATTTTCTGACGTGTTCAATGATTATACAGTGTAAGTGAACTGGCTCTACCATTAGTATTAATAATTTCTATTAATTTATGCGATTCTATCGTTTGGCTAAGGTCTTCCCCTATTGGCGTTACCCAATCGTTACACCAAAATTTGCCGAGATTTCTACTAACATTAATCCAGAAGAGTATATATGGAATCAAATATTCTAGAAGAAAACAAAACGAAAACGGGACAATCAAGTATGCCTAGAATCTAGAACCAAAATTGCATAATTACAAATTATGTAGAGTACAAATTTATATTTGTTTCCGCTTTCTTATTTTGGTTGGCCTGCGGCGTAACCATTCCAATCAGCTACGCTAATAAGTGATTGGTATCATCGCCAAGATTCGAGGCTGTAACCCATCTTCTTTAGAAAATCGATGATATAAGACATACTTGCAGGAGTAGCATTTCTTAAGCTAGAAGCCATATCTAAAGATTGTAGTCGCATTACTAAGGCTTTACACGAACAATTAACATTGACATTAACATGAATTAAATAACATTATTAATTTTTAAAATCCTTCTAAAATTCACCAGAACCGATTCACAAATTTCCGAGTGAGCAAGACGCGCTACAATTACAAAATACTGCACGTCCGATTCTTGTAAGGCCCCCGTGTATTAAATAACTCACATTTCACTGCTACTCTACATTTAATGCATGGTATAGCTGCGTTCTCTCAACCACATTTTGAAATGTTAAATTTCCCATGAAATGGAATGCCGAAAACCACAGGAATACGTACTAATACGTGATGAAAAAAAAAAGGATAAATTCACTCGCCAACTTTATTTACTGAACATCGTAATGCAGCTTGACAATAATTGGAATTATCGAATTCCACTTGCAGACAACATACGAATTCGAATTCAATTAAAACTTTAGCATCTCCGACGTCAGAATGCGCAGTACCAGAGGGAAAGGGCGCTAGCGACGAGGAAAAGCATTCCCGAAATGGATTATTAGGGTGGGACGGAAGGAAAACGAGAGGGATACAATAAGCTTCCGAACAACTACCTTTATATCGATACATTAAGAGATTTAATTGGTATATGGCAAAGTTTACCCTTTTACTGCCTCTACTGTTACTTTTGTTATTAGATTATGTTATACAAAGGAAACATAGTAAACTCTCCGTATTTGTGGCTTTAGAGGAAAATGTTATTTGCGTAGCCCTTTAAATTAGACTAATAACCTTTCTTTCGGTATAGGGGAAATTCGATATTTCCAACAAAATTATTAGAATTAAGTGAATCGATATGTATGAATTGCTATATTTAACACAGGCAGACAACCAAGACAATTGATCATTATTACCTCCTAAAAGATGCCTAACGGTGACGAATTTCTACGACGTCTTGTTCCAGCCAATCTTTTACAACAGTGATTACATCTTCATAAAGAAACGGTCTAAATGCAATTAGTAACATAACTGTTTTCCGAGATTGCCTAACGAACGGTGACATGCAGCTTTCCATTACTGCTTACGAGTATTACATATCCAGGAGATCATAGATAATTAACTTTTGTTTGATCGCAGATTATAGTTTACATTCAAACTAGGGAAATTAGTTTTTAATTACTTCAAAACTAAAATTAATGAATCCAAGGAAATAAAATTGCCCTTGTTCTCCATTGAATAGGTTATACCTACCAATACATAATAAATAAATAAGAGTTCTTGCATTTGTTCGATATTTCGCCGAGGTTACACGGAATTACTTTACTAACCAGCTAATAAACTAGCGCGTAATGTTCAATTGAAAACTTTGCCTTGGCCAACTTTTATTACTATCATAGCTATACTTCTTCGCAGTTTTCCACACAAAATTGCTTTATAATTTGTTTGCTTTAAGGTTTATTTTTTTTACACTACATGTTCAATATGAGTTGTTCGTTATTACATTAAGCCGCAGACCTGCTAAGCAGCATAATTCACAATGCACACGAAATACAGATGATCAAGACACACGTCAACGCCTAACGAAAAAAAAACTCATTAAATCTGTGTGTGTGTGGCCATCTTCCTTCTTTTTATTCAGCGTTTGTTATTTCATCCCTCCCAGAGAGAACCACAAGACAAAAAATGCGCAACAAGATCTCTACGTGTAATTTAATATGACTTGAATGGTCGTAATTTGCGGGCTATGGCGCTATTAAAAAGCCCTAATGTCACTTTCTGTGTTTTCTTTTATTTAAAACGAAAAATAAGACGGTAAATGTTCTGCATTTACGTTATGTGTATATTTTGTGCAATTTGAAATGAATTTTCAAGAAAATGTAGATGTTTATTCAACATCATTTTTTAAGGTTGCTTTTGTTTGAGTTATTGTTTAAATTTGTTTTATCGCATTAGCGATGAATGAAGAGTGTAATAGTAACATTACAAGGAAGAATAGAAGGTTTTTCAAAATGACCTCCCCATTAATTTTAAGATCTATATTTGTGTGAAAAATTTCTCGTTTCGGTGAAAAGTTTCTCTGTTTTGGTGAAAAATTTCAGTTAGTTAGATGCGCAGTTCTGTGTTCCTACGGTTAAATTCTTATCGCGCAAGAGAAAGTCGCCAAATGTATAATAAATGTGTAACACAACACTATTAACTCTGTTTAGGTAAATTTCTAACCAAGAAATAACTAACTACACAACGTATAAAATGTTTACCGTTATAGATATAAAATTATATCCCTTGGTGTTAAAATCACTTTAGCTTTTTTTTTAGCTTTTTTAGGATAAGCTAAAATGAAACATTTCACCGTTTGGAATACTAAGGACAGCAATTACTTGCTAGTTAGTTACTTTTTAGCACAACGGTGTTACTTTAACACAAAACTGCGGGGTATATTTACGCAGAAATTTAACATCGTCCCCTTTTACTCGGAGAAATCCTTATCTGTGTATACGAAAATAATAAAACAGCTTACATATTATTGTCACAAATTCTTGTGTACCATAACACACATTCTTTGGCGCCTCTTTTGTTTCACAGCACTCACTTTGCAGCTACCAAATGCCAAAATTCTAACAATAGGCGGTTTAGACAAAGCGCCAAGAAAAAGTAATTTAAATAAGAGTCATAAAATTATGGCCAAGGTGGCAATGTGGTACACATTTGATAATCATGTCTCCTAGACTAAGGTTTATAAATTTAGTACGGCTGTGTTTAAAAAAATAACGCTACTTAAGTTATTACAAAATCTGAAAATACGTACACAGTGTCGCATATAAAGGCTGCAACATACGGAATACTGTTTTATTAATTACTCCATACACAAATCTTCGACCGTCTAGCACTTTCGTTAATTAGTAGATTTTTTTACTATTTATTTAGAGTAACACTAAAAAGATTTTTATTTAGTCCAGCATTTTATCATTGTGTTTTGTTGATACATTCTTATAAATCTTGGAAGAGAATTACTAAATACAATTAAAAATATTTTGCCTCTTATATTGTTTATTTCTTTCGATTATAACTAAGGTTCGCTAGACGTGTGCAAGGATGTATTCGTCAGTATAGTGGTTCCACACAACTATTGTATAATAATTTTATGTAATAACATCTAACAAAAAAAGGCGCTTATGCTAACCATTGTACGGTATTGTGTTACTATTCGCAGTTGGTGAAAGTTTCTTGCAAGAGAATTGTTTCAATCAATGTGTCACGTTTAATTCCTTAAGTTGATATCATTTATCCAATAAATTATGCGCTTACATGTTGATTAAATTATGTAACAAGCATTCTTATAAGTACAGAAATGTAATGTATCCGAAGGAAAGTGAAACGGGTTGCACAAAGACCAAACCAGAAAATCACGACAATGTGGTAAAGATTTTTTTAGAATTTAGACTTGCCAACTATGTAGGAAATATAGGAATAGAGTCAAATAGCGGAGAATAATTAACTACGCTTCACCCTTTGCGAGTGATGGCAATAAACACGTGGTTGAAACTGTCGGGATGATGAAAAATATAGCTCTTTTAAATTTCAGCAATATTGCGCTTTTATTTTCAAAGCTTCATTAGGGTGAGCTTGTGATAGCAATAAAGCACTTTGCAGCACACGGCATTTATACACTGATGGGTCGCGAGGTTATGACAAACTTTTGAAACTTATTCATTGAATTTTTTTTTTCTCTCCTTTTGTTACGTTTGCCGTGAATTATTCCATAAATACAGTGAGGAAGCGTAGCATTATTTTTTTGGTTATTCAGTCCGTTGGACCGTCACCGCACGTTAAAAAGTGTTTTGTGGAATCTGCGCGTATACGTATTAGAAGCAGGTGCCATCTAGATAAAACCTACGTATTTCAATATGCAGCGCTCGTAGTACTCTCTTTAATTAGAATTAATATTCGTAGTTACAAAGGTCCAAAGAACAAAGTATAATAAATAAAAACGTATTTACCCTCTTAATTTATATGATTATTTACGCAGGGTTCTTTTGGCCTTCTTTCCACCTCATTATCTCCTTAGCTCTCCTGTATGCAATGTGTCTTCTAAACTTCCGCTGGGCCATAAGGTCCGTCACGGTTAAAGCGAGGACATTCATCACGTGACCAACGATTCATCATCATTAGGCGGGACATTTTTCTTCCAAGTTAATGTCTATTTTGTTGTTTTGTTCCGTTCCTCGTGTCAACATGTTTTATGCAATATTTGTGTATAAACTTTTCAAAATAAAACGGACATACACTTTCTTCAAATTTCTACTTTTATTTTAATTTGAGATTTCTCAAATTTGGCAATTCTGCTAGGATATTTCCATTGAATCGAATCCAAAAGTATGGTAAAAACATTTTGGCTGAACACATATTTCAACAGTCATTTTTTATTCCATTCGTTTGAAATACTAAAAACAATACTACAATGGGAAGAGATGGTTTGGAAGGTTGAGCTGAGGCAGATGTAGAATCGATCGTGACAATGATTCTGATGAAGAGAAGTCTGTAGCAGTTGTGTTCAATTCAAAAACCATCCGTGTACTACTTAAATTAGGGCTAAATTTTCTAAAAAAAAAAAATATCCGGACTGAATATGCACCTTTCGATTTACATGTTTTTACAAACTAAAAATTCTAGTTATGATTTACACGATTTTTTGAGAAACCTATTTTCCGTGTTAATTGGGGATACAGGTTTGGTTTAAAGCAAATTGTAGCGCTATAATCTACTTCTAACTCGAAAAAGTTTTCCTCGCATAGATTCTGTTTCTTGGTTCTTTCAACTGCATCTTTTATTTCTTCGGCTCCATCGATATACCTAATGTTGAATTGTTGCATAATCTGCCATCTGTTTATTGTAACTACACTAATTGTTTACTCTGGTAAGAGCGAAATTTTCCACGGAAGAAAAAAGCAAGCTTCTTCCAGTTAACAATTAAAACATCGACGAATAACAGACAATTCCTGTCGAGCATATAATTTCCACAGCGTAAATATTATTAACCCCAGCTTTGTGTCTCATGCACACATATTTTTTGCTTCTACCGCAATGATCGTAGGAACAGATTAAACTTTAACAAATGAAATTAACCAGGCCTCCGCTTTTTAATAACATTCGCTTTTTTATTACAAGCACCCAAAGATCACTGTGTGTAGACGATGCTGTGTTCTAACACGAACAAAGAAAAGTAAGCCATACGTATGATATGTTTGTGTCTACCAGTTTTTTGTTTGCTCCGTCTATGGTTCTATGAATGATTTAGTGTAATAAGCAGAGTGTTGTATTACCTACAGGAAAGTAGTTTCTTACTTCCTTCGTTATAAATTAATGCAGCAACGGTTGCACATCCAATATATCCTGTAATTTCCTCCTAGCATACATTACAAGGCTTGAATACAAGCATCATGCATTCCGCACTTAAATACGAACCTAATTACGAAGCAGTGGCCAGGTCACGCTAGTGTAATCAACGTCTCTATACTTCTGAAAACTAATAATGCACTTTATTGGCAGTCAGTAGGAGGCATTTTTTGCTCGTTTCCCTGGGGAGTACGCAAGAAAATTAATTACATCGTTAAAATACGTTTGATTTTAGTCATTAAATATAATTTTTAACATGGTTTACATAAAGCAAAATATTGGCTTAATTGCTATAACTGGATAATGGTGTGTTTTAAAGGCTATTAAGAACTACGTCACTTTGTGGTAGGTTCTAAACCACCAAGGGACCGAAGGAAATGAGATGCCAGATAATTTGGCCAAAGAAACGGCGAACATGCCCCAATCCCTTTTGAGATCTCCAAAACAGCCATATAGAATAAGCAAAAAGCACCTTAGGTTACTGGCGAGATTTCTGACAAACAATGTGGCGTTAAAATATCACTTATTTAAACTAGAAAAAGCTGAGGATGAAATCTGTTGTCCATGCCAAGAAGATCTGGTGGATCTGGACGACAGAACACGTTCCATGCAAATGTGTTGCTATCTGAATATCTGATGTAGCTATGTATATACTGGTGGCAGCTAAACCCATAATAAAATCTAACAATTATCACTTTTTGCCATAGTTGTATAAATATTTTAACCAAGACTAGTTTCTCGGCAAATCATTTAACAATTTTTTAAAATTTTGTTGCGCTAAATAATTCAGTTGCCGTACAAACTATCTGATCCTTTCCTAAGTAAGTTCCTATTCTTATATTAATCTAATTAACTTTTGTATTTTAGTTTCAGCTTCTTGAGTCACTGATGATTTACTTGCAAACAATGTCCCTTGATAAAAGCAAAAATCACACCACAGTTTGGTAAATCGCTAAATACAGCCATGTCCATATGGCGACGTTGCCGATATGTGAACTTCCATTCTGTATTCTTCTCATTTCAATTTAAATTGTTCCGCATATCAATGCAAAGGTATATACATACATCCACATTAGTATAATATTAGCCAACAAAGCGTTTCTGCGCCTACAAGACTCGATCCTCGGTTTCGCCACGCTTGCGAAATAGATACAACGCTTTGCAGTTGCATGCATTATTCAAAATACTTTCGCGAACAGGCCTCGCGCATAGAAAATTCATCCGAGAAGATCGAATCAGCTTCTGAAACCTTTCCCGACGACGAAAATACATAAACGCGCGCAGAAGAAGTGATTGATTTCGGCGAAAGGCGATAGAAAAGAAGAAGCGGAAAAAACGGTTAAAAAGATTTATTTTCGTTTATACAACGCGCGCAGAGAACGTTTTCGAGTAGTTTACCGGATCGATTGTCATGGTACATGTGTTAAACATGCCTTTTTATTACCAATCGATTACTGGTTCCATCTCGTTCGACTAGAATAAACACTCGTCCTCCTCCTACTCCGAAAGCTGCACCAGTGTGTATCCCACACGAAAGTGGAAAAAGGCGAAAACGTGTGATATATTTCAGCGTGTAAAACAAACAAAACGATTTTGAAAATTACGCCATCGATTGTGTTTGTTGGAGGCGTTGTATATTTCTATTCGGTGATAAATGAGGTGGCGTAGATGGCTGGAATATTGCTTCTTTGTCTATTTTTTAGCCTTCGAGATTAAAATGCGATTTCGAAGTAAACGATCGGTTTCCCAATATTGCGATTAAATATTGAATAAAAACTAAAGCTTCGGGCATTTTCCGAAATTTTTAAAAGATTAAACGCACATCAAACTTTACAACAAATAAATATGTATGCGGTGAACATTCTCAATCTAGAAACAGATCTCAAATACAGTCCCTGGTCAGAATATTAGGGCCATCCACAATTTCTTTAATTTTTTTTTTTGCAGGTTTCTTAAAAAATGAGTCGAGAGTGAATTCATAAAGTACCAATTTTAAATCAAATCCCAATTATCTCATCATTATTGCGTTTTGTTGTGATTCGCATTTTCATAAGCCAAAGCTACCTAAATCTTATCCCTATTAAAATATGATTTACAACATATTTCTACTTAATTGATATCAGAGTGCCACGCCACTGTTAGTTAATAAGCATCTCTTGCCAACCATCATTTCAGCATATTCCACTCGAACAGGGGTGGCGATAACAGCAGTAATTTTATCAGTACGTTCTCCTCCTTGCCCCGCCATTCCCTTGGCGTTGGATTTCAATATTATCACCTCGCACTGGAACCGTTAATGTTCATAATGAGACGGGAGTTGCTGGCACCGCTATTTTACGTTAATGGCTTTCGTAAGATTTTAGCATCTATACGTTTGTACCTTACGCTTGTGACTTATTATATTACCGACATCAATTAAACATAATCTATCAATGGGATCCTCCATAATATAACAGTTACTCTAGCAATTTAGCAGGATTTCTTGTTGGTGTACCAAAATGTAAAGAAGCGCGTATTACCTACGTGTACATGCACGCATATATATATATATTCTTTGACTAAGAATACATTTTTTATGGTTTTCTTAGTCAAAAAATATCAATATTTATTATTATTTTAAAATTGTTGAATTCAAATAGAGGCTATACCCCCATACAATGTGTCTACAAAAACCGCCGCTAGAAACACATCAATAGATCCATTAGCATCGCGAGCCTGTAATACAATTAGCCTAGAATAAAATATACTCTAACGTTATAAAACGAGAAAAATTGAACCTTCTAAATTACTAAGTTACTAAACTAATTAATTAAGTTAAAGTCAACGGCCTTAATCCCAGTAAAAACAAACAATAAGAAATTCGTAAAACTCCCCTTTCACAGCGTATCGAAAGGCGTGAGTAAGATTTTAAAGGGTCAAAATGTGAACCGAAAATTGCAGAAAGGTCGGCAATTTATAAGATTGCATGCAGTGACTGTAATAAAACTCATATTGGTCAAATGAAAAGAGCGATAAGCACCAAATTTAAGGAACATATCATGTGTTATCATTACGGTAGATTGGACTCGTCAAGTGCAGCACAACATATAAACAAGACCGAGCATAATATTAAATTAGAAAACTTGAAATTAATTCAGAATGTAACTTCGCCGCGGGAATTAGACGCGTACGAGACGTTTTACATAAAAAGTAACAAAAATCTGATGAATGTTGTCGTACTCAGTTCTATTTAATCTATTGGAGTAAGGCTTGCACATTTTTATGTCTAGTGCTACAGTAAAAGAAATCTTCCCCGTCTATCTGTTCGTGTTTTTCGCATGTCGTAGTTTTAAGGCATGCAGGTGGCAAAAGCAGGTACTTGTAAATAATAATTTTTCTCGAAAGTAGGGATACTAGCATGTTAGTTTTAGACATTTTCTCACATCATTCGGTCAGCGGTTGAGCATGAGGACCATTCGTGTCCTCGAAACGGCAGTCCCGGATTAATTAATTAAACTTGTGTGATGCGGAGGTTGCCGATACTTATGTGTTGGTTAACTTAATTATTCGTGTATCTATTGTAATATTACCTAAATGTTATTAAATATTACAATATGGATACTTATAGATTGGTTACAAACAGGTCTACGAACATAGTTCTTCGTTAAATTCTGGGGGTTCTCAACCTTACATAGTGAAAAATCCTGTAAAACATATACTTACCACACATTCCATTATCCAATCTAGTAAATACGCAAAATTAACGCTTTTAGAAGACTCTCAGCATACCACCGAATGAAGAATAAAACGTCAGCTCACTCTATCAAAACATAGATTCTACTCTTTGAATACGCGAAATTTTAACAACGTTTTTTTAAAGCATGACTCTGGGTCTATATGTCATTTGGTAGGCACTTCTCTGAAATTATAGGTATAGCGTATAAACTGTTAAATCTCTATTTACTTTTAAGTAATTTACGATGATCTCGTTTAGATCCGTCGTAAAACCCTCGCTCACTTTTTTATGGCCGAAAAGATTCTGTATTTCACCACATCCTCGTCTATTTCGTACAAATGCAGCAGAAAAATGTTTTGGGCTATTCGCTTCCTTCTCACGCAATTTCACCTGTCAGACACTGGGAGCGTAATATGAGAAGCAACGGATAAGACGTGCTGGAGAAGCTAAAATGGTCAATTTAAGTAAAATTGGTGATATTTAAATGATTTAACCTTTTGTATCCTGCGTATGGATTAGATTTAATGCTGGCGTAAATAGGAAGATTTTTTAGACGTTTGGAATAAATGTTTGAAAGAATTGGAAAGAATTTGGAAAGAATGGTTTCCAAATTAAATGCAAATCTGAGCTTCGTAAACCTTCTTCTAAAAACGTGAGAAATAATGCGTGCCCTCAAAAATTAAATAAGTGGAAAAAGAGTCGTATGGATACAGTGATTAATACTGATGTAGTTCGATCATACAATAAAAATCTATTATATCACACTGTATACAATTATTAATACATAAAATTAGAAAAATATTAAGCATACACTCTTTTCTAAAAAATTCACAATCACAATAAAGTCCCTTTTATTATCATTCCTAGAATTTCTCGGAAGTACCGATCTTTTGAAACGGGTCGTTTGGGGATTATTAACGAACAATACATTTAGGAAATATACCGCAGTATCACTCTTGTTTATTTATCACTGGCGTAAAGATATAAATTTGCTTCCTTTTACTGTTAAACGTGTGTTGGTGTGCATCCGTCGTTTTTGCGCGAAAGTTTTAAGAAAATTTACTTCAAAATGGCACGTGGCAAGCCTACCAGTGTAGAAAAACGTTCACGCATTATTACGCTGTTTGGAGAAGGATATTCGGGGCGACAAATTGCTGAAAAAATAAATATGATAAGTTCAACAGTAAATGACATCACAAAGCTATATTGCACAACTGGAACGATAGAAAATCGTGTTCGTCCCGGAACATCTAGAAAAACAACAAAAGCTGAAGATTGGAGAATTGTACTATTAAGCAAACGCAATAGAAAATTAACAGCGCTACAAATAGCAGCCGAAGTCGATCGCGGCCGTGAAGAACAAGTTTCGGCGAGTACGGTAAAACGTCGACTTCAACAAGCGGACCTTCATGGACGCATTGCCATTCGAAAACCCTTATTACGTCGGGGCAACAGATTGGTCGTTAGATGATTAGAAACACGTGCTTTGGACTGACGAATCAAAGTTTGAGGTTTTTGGGCAGAATCGACGAGTTTATGTCCGAAGATCTAAAACCGAAAAGTGATCCCGAACTGCATTGTGCCTACAGTGAAGCAAGGGCGTAGTTCTGTGTTAGTGTGGGGATGTTTCTCTTTTGCTGGGACGGGAGATTTATGCAAAGTGCAGGCTGTAACGAGGAAGGAAAATTATTTTGCAATACTCCAGAATCATGCAGTGCCATCAGGATTCCGTATAATAGGCCGTAACTTTACATTCATGCATGACAACGACCCAAAACACACTGCGTTAGTGTGTAAGAACAATCTAAAGGAGCAAGAAGAACAGCACACCCTGAAAGTAATGACATGCCCCCCACAAAGCCCAGATTTGAACGCTACAGAGTTGTTGTGGGATGAACTGGACAGGAGGATCCGAAAAATATGCCCAACTTCACAACAACATTTACGGAATATTCTGCAACATGAATGGATTAATATTCCACAATCCGTTTTAACAAAACTTATCGAAAGAATGCCTAGAATAGTTCGAGCGGTGATTAACAGCAAAAGAGGTTTTTTCGATAAAAAAAAAATATAATGTTCAGTATGTTATATTAGGCCAGAATAACTTGTTATTTATTTATTTTTGTCTTTTTTACCTGTACATACAATAAAATTGCATTTTGTTTTTAATTTCGTTTGTTTCTGTAACCTTTTCATGTTTTTTACTAACTGACCGAACTTCTCTGAACGGCAGTGTACATATACATAACCGTATACGAATACCAATGCAATCCAGTAAAGCATCATTAATCAAACTCACACCGAGTGCGAGACAGTACTTGTATTATGCGGCGATTTGTAACATTGATTGGCTTGGTATAATTTATAATTATATCCCCTTTGAGTTTAATTCAATAACATAAACTTTATATCTGTTACTCCGATTAGACCGCAATAAATTTCACAGTAGTACCTACATTGTTATAAATACTTCCACTACTACATTAATTTAATTCAAAGTGCTTATCTAAATATAAACGAACGCATTTAGTGCAAATTTGAACTTGAACAGTTTTCCTTGCTTTTACTACGAGATATAATTAAAATGCAAGGCGGCTACACGTTACCACTAAAGATGCTCCTTCAGTAAATTTACGGTATTCATCGGATGAAAGATCAAAGAATTGCATTCACCTGAAAGACGCCGTTACAGAATGCTGATAGTTCTTGCAACACATTCCGTCATGCGTTTCAAGTTGTGCACTGCGCTCTTATAGTTCATTATCGCAAATTTAACCTGCGCTCGTTAGATGTGAAATGTACTTAAGTGACATAGTGTTTGGGTGAAAAAGATAGAATAGAATCCATTTGGCCTAGTGAAAATAATCCAAGAGAGTTGACGTACGTGAATGATTATTTTTTTAGTATGTAGCAAGGTTATTTTATTGGAAATATTTAAGTCTGAATGGAGTTTAGAACGCTGAGTCAGTTTTAAATCAAAATGATTTCTCACTTACCTAACTTCTTAAAATTCTAATTAACTTTATAACTGTATTTGCAACTGACTGAAAAGAAAATGGCGCCTAAGTTTTCTTGAGCGGTATTTTGAAGGAAAACTTATAAAATGTTGTTGATATATCACGCTTATACACACACAAAAAAAAATATTGATTAGTTCTGCAATTGTCGCTAATACCACCAGAGATAGTTGCAGAATCCGTGCTCCCGATGACTCCCTTTCAAATTTTTGGAAAAGAACGTGGTGAAACGATCCAGGGTAAAAGGCTTTTGAAGGAGTTAACAAAATGATATATTTCTTCAGGTAGAATCATAACTGATAACTAGAGATGACGAAGGCAGTTGAAATAATTATTTTTTTTGCAGCGACTAGACAGACTCGTGTTCTGTCGACTCTCGGGGAAACCAGTAGACAGCACGAATCCTTTCTTATGAGACGAATAAACACGAGTCTGTCTAATCGCTGCAAAAAAGTAATAATTTCACCTGCCTCGGTCATCTCTACTGATAACTCTTCTATGACATCGAGTGACGTGCAGGAATCGAGACGTTTTGGGTTAGCCTATGTGGAAACGATGCGAAGAAATAAAGCTCTGCATAACAATGAAACAGAAATGCTTCCAAACAGACAACGTCCCGTACATTCCTCTGAGTTTGGTTTCCTGAAAAACGATCTGACCATTGTGTCTTATGCCCCAAAGAAAAATAAGGCTGTAAAAAAGGGCAAGCAAGGATACCGCTTCTAATTCTATTTCATAGTAGGTGTTGATACCGTAGACCAAATGTTAAGGAAGTACTTCTGCAAACGCCGAAGGCAAAGATAGCCTTTTGCGCTTTTCTGTAATACACTTGATGATGCTGCGTTTACATTATTTGTGGTAGCCAAAGGATTAGGCCTAATTAAGGAGCTACTGATGCACGTCGTCTTCTTTTATAATCGATTTGGCAAAGCAGCTTTTACGCTCACAAATTGAGCAACATGAGCATAATGCGCAGGTAATGAACCATTTTGGACCCCGTTCTGGTAGAAAATTAGATGTTGGTGTACGTAAAAAATTGTTAAATTAAATCCAAGTTGAATGAAACAGACCTATATCGCGAGCCTGGATTTTGTAAAGGAGCGCATCACATTGATTATTCTTGATAATCTTTTGTTATTCCATTTTGCTTTATTTCATGCGGATTTCTTTAATCCAGCTAAGAAAACGCATTATTATTGTTACTAATTTACAAGTAAACTGATATGTACATACGGAATATTGTACTCGTAAAAGTCAAATTATATTTTCCATTGCGTTGATCGCACAACATATAAACTAAACATACATGAGACACGCACAGAATAGAATATTAGAAAGGAATAGCAAGAAACGATATACGCGTCACACTTCACTTTGCCCTGAAAAAAGAATTTGGGTGGCTTTCCACGAGCAATCTCACGCGCGAAGATACGCCTTTCGAAGCCAAAGGAACGGAATGAAATGGGATATTTGAATAAATTTCAGTTTGTTTCGGGATCCAGGAGATTTGCGAAAATTTGAAATTTAAAATGGATCGTTTGCTTTTTGCGATTTCAATTTCGTTTCGAGATTTCCGAGTATTTCCGACGAGCAAACAATATAATCTTCTATAATTGAATCAACTCTAAGTAATAGAATTGTATAAAACTAAACGAGATTTTGGAAATTTATGTTAGGTGATTTTTTTTGTAAAGAGGTTCGCGCATTTAAAGATATTATTTGAACGAGTAGCTTCACAATTGCCTAAAATTTCTCTTTCCATGTCTGGCCGTTGTAAAATTTTAATTGGTACAATAATTGCTTATAACTCCTAAACTATGCAAGGTACAGGGACACCTAATATACGTCGTCGGTGATTGCATTTATGGTAAATTTGTTTGATTTGAATATTCGTAAATTGGATCTTAAATTCTGAATTCTTTGATAAAGTAAATGTTGCATTATTATCGTATCGAGTTACCATTGTCTTCGGTATAAATTAATACATTGCAAAAGAAAAAAGAAACAAAAAAAAAACAAAACATCTCAAAACCAGTTGATCATAGAGGTAGGGAACCTTAACATAAATAATAATGATACAAGCTCCAACATCCACTATGTGCAGACGCGCGTTTCGCCATAATACGGCTCATCAGTGCACATTTGTGGAAGGTGTACATCTACCACTTTCCGTTCGTGTATGTATACGAGAGTAAAGATTCTCTAATCACTAGAAATATCGAAATTAATAGCTATATCGACCTCTACAGAAGTGAGCAAGCTAGTAATGCGCCACGTTCTGCAAAGGTAGCAGGGTTAAATTATGTTTAAGTACTAGCTTATTGTCTGTTATAAATTTTCAGAACTAGGCTAAGATACTAACTTCGCAAACTTTTAATGAAAGGGTTGCGTGGATCTTAGCCGTTCCCAAAATAATAACGCTATAATCTAGCTATCTAAGCAAAATTAGTTCGGAAGGAGAGTTATTATTTGCAACGTTGTTTAATTTAAATAATTTATTTTATCAATAGTTTGTTAGAATAACACCTCTAGACACACATCTTTGTTTTATTGTCGCGGTTACTAAAGCTACTATATTAACCTCCTGACAGGAACAGTAATTTCAAACGTATAATTTGTTTTCGATTTAAGTAGATGACTATCAACCGTACAAAAATAAACTTTAGAGTTTTCGTATGCACTAAATTTCATTCCGTTATAAATTTTATATCCTACCGCTATAAAACTTTAATGAACCATCCGCGGCTGTTTCAGTAATTATTTAACTTTTTTATAACCTCAGGATTGATGAGTATACATTTTAGAGCAAGCGTATATTATGGGGACGTAACGATTTTTATAACAATTTTAGTGCAGAATAATTTATAGGTATCTGCTGTTCGAATACTTTTTTTGAAGCAATAGAGTTCTTCTATATAAGCGCGTACCACGGTTGCCACCTTTTGTACATGATCGATGAGGACAAGGTTAATACCAAAATAAATAACTAAGTAACAAAATCTGAAAAAATCGTTTATTAAATTTGCTTTATATTACTACTTTGATAAATGC
>LR737381.1:27473876-27573681 GCA_902655005.2 Marronus borbonicus | reverse complement strand
CGCCTTTAAAATCCTTTGAACATTACGCACGTGCGTTTGTACCCCCGCCTGTTCTGCAATAACTCCCGCCGACGTAGAAGAATTGGATGTACACCGCTCACTTACAGCCTTCGGTCGCCCCTGGTCTTTTGGTTTGCCGTAATTTCCCGGATCTTCTAGGAAATTTCTAACACAATGATCGCTTCTTCGTAACCGACGAGCAATTTCCTTCTTACTAACACCATCCTGGTGCCAGGCTAGAACTTTACCCCTTTCTATCAAGGATAATTGTTTTTTTCTACCCATATTGCAAACACTTTATAAAATATAATTTCTCGTGGTGAAATGTGTACACTTTACCAGCACAACCACTGCATATAAAGAGAAGTATCAAATTAAAACATTTTTCCTTATATTAATGTAATAAATGCGCAGGGTCTAAATTTTTGTCGCATTTAAAATTCCTATTTTGATCTGGGAAAATCTCAATTACCCCTCATGAAGCAATAAATACCCCAGAAATATCTATAAATGGACTATTTACATAACAAGTATTAATAACCCTCATTTACATTTTATATAATGTCTATAAACTTTGTTTCGTAAATAAAAACGATACCGCGTCTATGTATGCCGGGTAGTGTATGTACCTTGTAAAGAGTACATCAAGCCTAATTTACCCGCCAAACATTTAGATTACGTCACGAAAAAACGCAACTTGGAATACAATAAAACTATTATTACAACAGACCGACCTTTGTAGCAATGCAACCATATAAAACTACAAAAAAGAAACCTTGATTCTCGTCATTTTATACGGTAACATAATCTACATAAGCTTAATTCTTCAAATGTGAAACATCCATTATCGCACGACTGTTCGCTGTTAGAGCACTGCAAGAAGAACAACGCGTTTAGGCTAACTCTGCACCTACAAGGAACTATTTTTAAATTTAATTTAACAGAAGGCAGAACGTCTCTGACTGTACACGTCTGCGGTAGCCAAATCCGACACTGAAGCTTGTGACGCGTTGAGTGCGGTGCGGTATATGCTCGATGTAATCAAAGGTTGAAGTAGTGTGAATGAAAGTGCATTAAACAGCATTTGGTAGATTAAATGAATTGTTAGACGTGAACCAACTAAGCAAGTGTCTAGTTTAAGAACATCGTTTTATACGTCAAAAAAAAAGAGAAAAGGTGCGTAACATTTTACACGAAAAATATACAAACACAATGCTTTGCTTTTACCGTAACTTTTTACAGACGAGAAAGTAAGACTTGCAACATCATGCTATAACAATATGAACGTTAATGCCGAACGCGATGCGATAAGTTTTAAAAATACTCGTGAAATCATTGGTAAAATAACACATGGTTTTAAGTGAATGCACAATTTAAAAATGCCCTATTTCGCTGTCACGTAAATTTCTCCTAGAACTTGATTACAACACATTCATACCTAATTTACTTTTCGTAACTTTATCTGCTTGTGTACGCATTCAGGAAAATTTTGTTGATTCACACCTAAATATAGGCATTTGTAACGCGTACAAGTTGAAATAGATTGAATCGTATCCGTAACAACTGGAATATCAATTACTTGAAAAATACACCCTAGTCAATCACTCTTGAGTAGCGTCCTATCTGTTTACACTACGGTGAATTTTGGTTTGTTTAAAGTCCCGAGAGAGTTTTAGAAAGCCATGTTTTGTTTATTTTCGTATTCATCTGTCTGATACTGGGGTCTATTGGATTAATTAACAAGTCTAGACATCAGTTAAATAGAAACCAGCTGAAAGATATAGATTTTTACTTTATCCGTATCACGTGTATTATGTATGAATTTTATACACGAAACAAAAGAGAAGAAGAAAACAATGTAAACAAGCAAGTACAACTATAAATACGCATCTATTTTCCAACATATTTGTTCGAAAACTAAGAGAGTTCAGTTAGAACATAAACTTCTACTGTAATAACACCCTATGTATGTACAACTTCTTATCCCACTTTATTTTTTCAAGTTATTCTCCCCTAAAAATTTCGTGTTTTCGGTAACCGCTATACAAAAATATTTAAAGATATAAGCTTAAATAAAGGCTTAATTGAAATAAGATATATTATCTTGGAGAGGATAAAGCCATTCATCAGTATCAATAAAACGAAATTAGAAAGATGACAAGAAGAAAGAATTAAGGATCTGTGATGTCCATATTATGTAAACCTAATCCCAAAATCCTACTAGCAGGCAAAACACTAAAATCTGATGCAAATGCTGTGTAAATCAACTAATATATTACAGAATTTAGGCTATTAAACGTATGGTATAGTAAAACATATACGGAAATTTTTTATTAATAACATGAACGGTTAAGACCATAAGTTTAAGGTATATTTAAATTTTAAAATCAACTTTAGCTATCAAGATGTGCTTCATAAAGTCCACTTTAAGTCTGAAGTGTCGGGTTTGGCGCCACAGCTATAGCTACTGCCATTGAAAAAACAATTATTGGGAACAACTTTGTGAGTGCAGCGACCAGCCTTGAACTACAGAAAAAAATCAAATAAACATTGTATTTTTCAACATAATAAACTTTTATCACAAACTAAGCACCCCTGAAACTTTTTCCAATGTATTTGGTAAATAAGTCAATAAACACCATCAGACAACAACAGCTGCTCACGTAGTGGATACAGCGCTGGAAGTGGCGGCTAAAGGTCTCAATACCTCGAAGCTCTAGAACCCAAAATAGTTGTCCTTAATAGTAACTAATAACTAAAAAAATAGACCTAAAAGTAAGCAATTTAAGTTCAACAATTTGATTTGTCCAGCAAACTGCTTAAAATGTCTTTGATGAGTTCTTTTGCTGCTAACTTGAATGGACTATTATAATATAAGCGCCAATACTAAAATAGCTTCCTCATGATATTGATGGTGTCCTTGTTGCTTCACAGTTGCACGCAATTGTGCAGATATATTAATTTGCTTTTCGTTGTTTTTGCCTAATCGTAACAAAATGCGGAACGTGAGAAGAAGCCTCTTCGTTATACGCGGATAATTTGGAGAAAGTTGCTGGTGTAATAAATCATTTAAATATAGATGCGCAAAACAAACGTAAAACTCTGTTATGCATTTTATTAAAGAACATTTTCGTGATACAATACAACTAAAAGATGGAATTGAAACATTAGATGCTATAAACAAATTAAAGAATATTCTGCTGATTTCGATGCTTCTATATGTAAAAAAAAAATAACAGAAATGAATCGATACAATTTCATGTCATTCACGTCGTAAGGCAACGACATCAAAACCGACGACAAAACTGGATAACAACTGGAAGTAATCTCCCGTCTGGAATGGTGACAAATACTTCTGGGACCTCTTGCACTCTCCACCCTACATTATCGACATATGTCAGACAATTTTCCGCAAACAAAACGAACAGAACTAGTATCGCCGCAATTTCATGCTTTTATGTTACTTTCTATTGTTTCTGCTACGCAGCTGTTTCTGTATTTGGTACCTTCTGACTTTTCTATTTTGAATATTCGGGGCGAAATATTAAATTATTTAGTGTACAATATGGTCATAATATATCTAGAATTATCCTTTTTAACACTTTAGTAACATGTGTCAGCCCAGTAAATTCTGAATATCAGTTTTATTCAAATACGCATAATTACAAACTTTCCACAACGATCATATTGTATTTTGTAATTTCTCTTATTAACAAATGAATCAATTAGAAATAAAAATCACATACTTCCGCAAGATTAATTTTTCTAAAATAAAGAAAATGTCCTATTGAGTTGTTGTAAGCATTACCGTTATAATAATAGTATTTATTTCAAAAAACATGTTCACAAGAAAGGAATGTGCAATGTTAGGTCAATAAGAAGAAATTATTTAAGATTAACCCACTTTGAAAAGAATAAAAGTTATTTATTTCCTTTATGGGCAATGGCAATTTATTAAACAATTTATGGATAATGCAGTTAGTTGTAAAATAGCAGTCCTGGCGTGTGAAGTACCTGCGATATATTGTTTAAATTTAATTTGTTATAAAGATAAACAAATGTGTAAATGACAAAAAGTGCTAAACTAGATTAAATATAATTCTCAATAAGTTCCTTTGCAAAATAAATATTCTTTGAGAGTGCGAAAATGACCTGATTACTCTTAAAAAGGATTAACTACAACGTCAATAATTTCATTAAGGATTCCAAATGGGAGCCGACAGCAACTTGTAACTGCTTTAAATTTAATTGCACGAATAGGTCCAAAACAGAACCACCTAGACTGTCCCCTATTGAAAACTATTTTATTGCTTATCATCCAACCCTTTATTGAATTAATTAAATTCTTTATGAAATTCTTAACGATAAGCATGGTTTTAGATAGTGTGCACCAAGAACTAACTTTAACTTGGCAATTGCTATAAATTCTACTATTTTAATTTCGGAATATTACTATTTGCTAAGTGTTACTACAGGAAAAAACTTTACTATAAAATTACGAAATTCTTTACAAAACCTTTTTGGTGTTTCGGAATCTCACAAACAACGCTACACCTATAAAACAAATTTCTTAATAATACGTAAAATTGGTTCTTTTTGTAATTTTTAAGCAGAATTTCCTATTTGTTCAACTAAAAGTAACATTTAAGAGGTTAACGCACCACGATTATTTTGGCTTTCATCATTAGTAGCACAGGTAACATAATATCTAGTTCGCCAAGCTATCGGTCTCGGACCAAGCCGCGAGCTCGCAACTCTCTTAGAGTAAGCTCTTCCGTAGTTTACCTCGTTTCACCGGACACCTAGTGGGGTGGACACCACACACCTACGAATGCAGGTGTAATATTATGGTTTTATCTTAATTATGTATATAAGTATATTTAGCTGATTGTATTTTGCTTATCTTATACCACTACACATATATTCCTTACATCCAGGTATATCAAAGTAGATTTCAAGTGTGTTCAATCATGATTTGCTAGAAGATTTACGAAACAGCTGTCAAAAATCAAATATTAAATAAGATATAGATTTACTATGCTTATCGATGAAAAGTAACCGAACTTTTATATCCGTTTTGATAACATTCACTCAATCAAACCTTTACTTAAACAAGATTTATTCAGACACAATAATCTCCCTTCTACGTGCATAATGACCACGTACATATTTGACAGCAATCGCATTAATTAATTTTTAAACTAAGAATCACAAATAGAAAATATGGAAATTTTATTAGAATGTCCAGAATCTATTGCTTTTTAAAAATTTCCATAAACTCGTTAGAGTTGACTATAGCATTAAACAAAATTATTTACTTTATTCGGCATGTAGCCCATAATTCCTAAACAATAATTGCTATCGCTATCGAAACGAAAGATAAACGACGCCATATTTTATTTGTTGTTTCAGGTTCCTATCAAGCCAACGCACTCTGGGATCATTCCAGTATTATATTCACATGATAAATAAATCGTCCTCCGAGAAAAAAGAACGCGATTCATATTAGTTCACCCACATAAACAAACCACACGCGAGTCTACTTCGCGCGTATTCACACATCATGTGATGATCCTAAACCATCCGGTAGATAATTAAGAACTAGTCAATCAAACTGAATTTAACGCAAAAAATAGGTAGAAGACGGCGAAAACGAAACAAGAAAAAGAGGCAGATGGAGGCTGACGTGAAAGACAGCGAAAGTGACGTGTACAAGACGCAATTTAACACTGTAGTACAAAGGATAGGGAAAGTGTTTTCCTATACTTTTTGGCGGACTCAAGTTTGTGGCGACATCTTCTGGAGTGTACAGGGCTACGACGAACAAGGTTGTATATGGGTAATGACGCAGTATTTTGGTCCGGCCGATCAAGCATATCGATACCAGCAAATAGTGATCCTGACGCACCCCGTCGAGTCGAAAATCAAAATGGTTTACTACTCGACATGTCAAGATGGCCGAAATCATATTCAAATTTCGAAGACGATCATGCAACATTTCAAAAATGACGACAATTCGTTCAACTTCGACTTTAAATTGATGAGGCTTAAACGAAAACCTAAGAGAATGATGTATAATATTTAATATTACTGATCGTAGGTAAATTATACAAATAACACTTAAGATAGATATTTATTTTGTTGCTGAGTTTTTATATTGAATAAAATGTTTAACTAAAATGTTTATTTATTAATATTAAACATATAGTCCGCACAAGAAATTATGACCTTTAAATTGTAAAAATGATTACTTGATATGTGCCTGGCATACATCTCTTCATCGCTGATGGCCAGACAATAATACCATCACACTTAGAAAAGAAGTCTGTTATGAAGTCTGATGGA
Organism: Marronus borbonicus; assembly: GCA_902655005.2. Taxonomy (NCBI): domain Eukaryota; kingdom Metazoa; phylum Arthropoda; class Insecta; order Coleoptera; family Scarabaeidae; genus Marronus; species Marronus borbonicus. The sequence goes on along the minus strand of LR737381.1, from coordinate 27,567,336 downwards.
TTGAAATTATATTGAAATGTACAGCGTGCCTCATAAGTTTGTAACTACTCAAGTTGTTTTTTTTTTAAATCGGGCATGCTGTATATTATTGGATTTTTGGAATAAAAATCCTGAGACAAAATGTAATAAGATATTATTACTCCAAACCTAATATTTTTAGAGTTGTTACGGTTTTTTTAATAAAAAAGTTACATCATAACAAGAAAAAAAACTTTTAAAATTCCCTATCCATAAAGGCACATTCTCTCAACTTCAGAGAACTACTCAACATCCTCCCAAATCTCTGCAAGAATCCCTGAAGGAAGGAGTTTCAATTTAACCAACCCTATGCCTGCAATTAGAGCAAGAAGTTGACATACCAAATACTGAAGAATTTCTAACGAAAATTTCATAACTGCGTTGCTTCTTTGTTTTTATTACTCTTGTATCAGCGTTAACCTGTTAATAATTTAATTGTTTTTGTTTTAATTTCTTTACTATTGATGGTAAAACTAATGTTAAATCCCGATAAAAACTGTTTCGGTGACCGGTTTGTTTTTTATTTATATTGTAATAGTTAGGAAGCAAAGACCTACTTAAAGTTTCGGGTCACCAAAATAATTTCTGAATGGTTTGAAATATAGGATTGTGGAAATTGTATGGATATAATAGGATCACAAAGTCTATTATTTAACCACAAAAACCGGCACCTTCACATCCTCGGGAGACGGGAGGAGGAGGGAAGCAAAACATATTAAAGAGCATGTGGAGTTGAGTGAGGGCTCGTTTAAAAGGGTTTTCGGAAGCGAAAACAATCCGGGGTTGCTAGGTTTTTATGATTATTTTCCTAGAGTTATAGTCATGAATATTTCCATTTCGTTACTATCCTGATTAGAAGCAAAGAACGTTTTACGGGTTATTTACCTTGAGTATGTGGCTTGTGACGTAAACAACTATTTTGCTTAAATAATGTTCATTTTAGTAAATTTTTGAAAATGCATTTAACCAGTAAGGACACGATAAGAAGATACGGGGACAAAATAATAAGAATCCTAGCGAGAAATTGCCGATTTATTCAATGCCGCACATTGTAACGGTGACTCAATTTCAAAGTCGACTGTTGAAAGATCTGTTTGACATTTCTAAAGAACCGGAGTAATTAAAGATGCGCTTATATCTGGAAAACCAAAAAATACTAGTAACGGCGAAAGAGTTTTAGATGCTCTACTAGCTGAATGGGATATCGATCTCGAGAGCAGCTCAAGAAATCAATTTCTCCTCATTTGTTACTTGCCATTTTTTAACTCCTCTCGTCCTCCGGGGCGATCCCATCGTATGCCTATAATTTCCATATTTTAAACCATTCAAAAGTTATTTTGGGGGCCCGGAACTCTAGGTAGGAAATATTCTGACAACATCTTCCATTCTCAACGTGGGTTAGTAATAATGACGTCAATACATTTGGCCGTGAAGAAGAATTGTCCATATTCACTCACATTGATACAAAACTGCCCACAGATGCAAAATCCTCCGAAACAGATTCTGAGTGTGTCAATAATTCCGATACAGATAAGGACGAAGCAGCACCAACTAGACAATAAATAAAGTGCACAATGCAATTAATGTTTTATCCACTTACGCACCTACACTGGACCGCCAGAAAAACAATGTTAATGGGACATTCGGTATTTTGCAGAGTAAAGTTGAACAAGATATATTGACTCAAAAATTTATTTCTCCGAGTTCGTCTGTATCTAGTGTTTCATTCTATACTTTGTTAACAAGTACAGAATATCACTTAGAGCTTTGGACTTGCACGATTGGCTCACTATAGCGTAAATAGGTCCAAATAAAATTGCGGTTCTCTGTGTATGTAAGTGCTAATAGTATTCTGTGATTCTAAAATTTAATTCTTTTACGATTTATTAATTTTAAGTTGAATTTGCGTTTATTGAGGAATTAATACAATTGAAATAGGTCATATGGTTCCTCCGCAATGTAGATTCATCACCATACAAAATTATAATAAAGATGCAGGGTCGTATTATACACATCAACTAATTAAAAACTGGTATCCGTTTTGTAAACATGCAGCAAATGGAGGTAAAGTGAATTAAGGATAAGGGCAATCAGTGTAATCGCTACAATAACATGTTCGCCCGATAAATAGATTAAAACCAGGCCAAAAGACTCGTTTCCCAAGAGTTAATTGTGGCTGGACTTTATTTTTGCAATCGAACTCTACAAACCTCGCCATCTATTCAATTTTTTTTAACTACGTAGTCCATTGTTCTCATCACGACGTATGTATGTACATAGATTTGCGAACCCCTTCAACGTAATTACATCTCTCTCTTTCATCACTAATACAATAATGCTGGAGTAAAGCGGTACTTTTCACAAGATAAGAAATCAAAATAACTAAAATTCATCTAAAATGCATCTCTGCAATTGAAAACAGGCACGCGATTCATGCGGAAGAGGACTTTGGTATCTCGCCATTGAAACAAAGTAAAGAACAGGAAGAGGAAGATAAAATATAAATTTCTTTTTAGACAATTTAGATAAATTGAAGAGGCTACCGCACAAATTTTCAATTTACTCGCTCACTCTAGCAAACAGAGAGGGGAACAATGACGAGGCAGAGAAGACAAGAGAAGATGAAGAGTAAACCAAAAAAAAAAACGTTTATCCGTACCCATTCCTTACTCCTTGAAGTATTTTCTTTAGTTCTTGAAAACACTCGCGTAGAACGGAGAGCGGTGAGAGGTGAGCCGAATAGATGAAGGAACCATCTATCTCGACTCTTAATCCAATTATTGATAATTATGTCGGTGAATTTTTGTTCATTTTCATTTTTCGGATTAGTAACCGGAAAAAATGATCGCAATATACATCCTAAATGAAATATGGCTGCCAGTTATTAGGTCCTTCGCTGTTTATCTCGCTGTAGAAGCAATTAATCAATTTGATAGGAAAAGGGTGGGTTTCGAAATGAGACACATGCCTGAATTTAAAGGGGGGAATAAAAATTAACATGCTACAGAACTGACAAAGAAGGGTAGTTATATATTTTAATGAAATTTTGACGATAAATCTAATACAAAGAAAATAGTATAGGACGAAGCTGCATTGATTGCGATATAATGAAATAGGTTTCTATATAATTATTATAGGTTTTCAATATTGTTGCCAATCAATATATTCCGCTGTACATCCCCTTTTTACAACAGACACGTGTTATTTTATGTTTTTGTATACACAATTACCAAATAAAAAATATATTGAACGAGAGAGGAAAAAAAAAAATTTCTCGTTGTCCAAACAAACCATCCAATTTCAATAAAGTTTGGAATGACAAGCAAAATACATTACGCACCTACAGCTTTACAAACATACAGTTGAGAATACTGAAAGGAAAAAAATCATAAAATACCATGTATAGAAACCATCTACTTCCAGTTAACGAGTTGTCATACTGCATCATATATGACAGTATTGAAAATCCGTGATTTCCTCGGTTTTTTCCGGCGTAATAAAATGTTTGAAAAATGTCAATCGAACCTGAAATCTCCCGTCCGCTAGACAGGTGGGCAGTCCTGCTAACCACTACACCACAGGCTCTGTGCCAGGAGCGAAATCACCTTAGTACATAAAATATTGTTTCCAAAATGTTAGCAAATGTTTAACAAAACACAAGGAATCGCTTTATACTTTGTACGAAGAAAAATTATGCTCACTTAATAGAGCAAAAGTCTCAAATTATGCCAATTATTTTAAAAGCTAAGATAGATGGGTATAGGGAATATTGAAAAAACATCTAAAATCGTAATAATATACATGGTATTCCATTTAAAAAATCACGCTTGTATTGTGCGATGAGGAAACTGAACACCCTGTGATTTTATCTTGTACAGCACTTATCTCCGAATATATTTTATTTAATTTTATTTTCTGTAAATTACTCAGGGAAAGAATTATCTTCCACCCACGCGTTCAGCGGACACGCTGTATATTAATAAAAATATAGGGCTCCCAAAATTAATGTCAGTTTGGCAAAAAGGTAGCATTGTTACAATAAGGCAAGTCCGTACATCAGCATCTAGATTCAAAAGTAGATATCAGCCATGTTTTCATACTTTGAGCTAGACATGGATTGTTATATTAAAGACGAATTTTTAAAAGACCGAAAGAATATGGAGCGAAGATGATGTTTTCCTGGGATTATCGTTAGGTGGAGAGATAATCACCTAATAAAACGCCGGGAATAAATAGATGGGAACCAGAAATGATATAAATCGCTGCAGAAAGCAAGAAACGGTCAGAAACGGCTCTTCGCACGGACAGTTCATTGCCGTGTTAACGACAGCGATTTAACACGTTGTGTTTCAAACATAACTACGCCACTAAATAGTTTCTCAAATTCTCAAATTCTCGATGATACAAACACCCACGAACGATGTCATTTAAATAACATGCAATTTCGATACTTATATGTTTAAAAAAAATGCAATCAAGTAAACCCAATAAACGATGTTTTTGGCAAACATCACATTTCCTTTTCAACGGTTTACCTTTTCTAGGGAGTATCTATTTCATGTACCTTTGATCTGTTTTCGAATCACCTGTTCCGGAAACATCGTTTATTTATAAAGCAATTTCCGTAACTTGGAAACCTGATTCCAGACTCTTTGTAAAGTTCTCGGCGCACAAGTATTTTCTTCTTTGAGTTCGCTAGAGTTTATTTTCAAAGATTGGTTTTCGAAAGGATAAAGCAGTTCATGTTAACATGTAGCGTTGGTAATAGAAAAACAAGGTGTTTGATGCTGTACGTTTCCGATTAAGAAATTGAGATGAAGTAAAAAAGAAATCGCCTACACATATACAAGATGTGTGTGCTAATAAATGGCTTTCTATTTTTAATACCTATGAAAACTCATAGCTTTGACTGATTTTGTTTTCGTGACGTAATGATGTACAAATTGAATAATTTTACAAATTTATTTTAATTACTCAACGGTTACAATGAGAGAAAGCTATATATTTGTGTTTGTACACTGGCCCATCTTATTTTCGCTTTTATGGAGAAATGCCGATAATTAATCATATTTTTGCGGTAGTAAACTTTTCTCCGTACACCAACGATTCTTTTTCACTTTTCTTTTTATGGCTTTACTGTCGCGCATCGTTGTGACACCTTTTAGTTAGAGATAGGCGACTAGACAAACTCGTGTTTTGGTGTATTATTGCAGTTGATGATGATAATGTTATATTTTACATATTTTGTTTTAAATTGCTAAAGTTAATAAATAGGCTTTCATTCATTTTTATTAATAGATTTTGCACGCTAACTTCCATTGAACCACCAACAGATAAATATTAAATCGATAAAATAGGCAGCCCTGTAAAATGTCGACTAACAACATTACATATGAATTAAAACAGGTGTAGCACCGAGCTCAAGTAGGGTTATATTTAATAAAACCTAACGATAGGCGCCATAGTATTTATACGTATGTACAGCATACATACGTATAAACCAAATGATTCGTCTTCCCCCTTCAGAGAGTCCTGTCTCGCGTGCTTATATTAAACCACGACAACTAATAATAACGACCATAATATGACGCACGCAGAAACCTTTTGTCGCAGGCCGCTTATTATTGGACTCTGAGGCTGTTTAAAAACACAATCCGTATCTATTCGATTGAGCTAAATTTAGGGTGTGCTATATTCCGAAAGGTAGTTCATGCTAAAATTGGCCTACTGATTGGTAGGATTTTCGTTGATTATATATTTTTAAAGAAATTCTAATTAACTGTAATAATTGTTCAACATTTCAATTTAAATGAAGGCAGAAATGACGGAAAGGAAATGAACAACGTAAATCGTATCGACATAAACTTAGCACTACAAACGTTAAGACATGTTTTAGCCCAGGCCGATTTTTCAGCATTCCGTCTGTTGAAGCGTAAATCTGAATTAGGAACCGTAACGTAGTAAATAAAGTTTTGATTAATGGAGAATAAAAGCATTTAGTGCTTTCACAAATCCAAATATTCAAGCATTAAATTGGCCAAGTAATAGTTCTGAAATCAACCCAAGATGTCATAGTTAAAGGTTGCGGAATAATTAATTATCAAAATGCCTTTTTAAACGTTGTAATTTGGTATTTTATACTGTAACTACACCATATATCCAATGATGGGGTGTTTAGCAGGTTTTCTATTGATTATCCTTTATGGCTTAAACTTAGTTGCGTTTAGTCGTCTAACTTACTGCGTTGATTAAAGGATTAACTCAACAAGTTACTAACCAGTTGAATGTTTCTCCAAATGTGGTTACTACAGCATTCATATAGATATGAATTACACTGAACATATCTAGGCTGAAACATCAATTTAACCAGCTAAAACAGACTACAGCAGCTTTCAAATGTTTTGCGAAACATTTGGCAAAACATTCCTCAATCTTTCATTAACAGTTTAAATGAAAGAATGCCGAATAGAGTGAAGATACTACGGAGAGCCTCATACGATGTTAAACTGGTGTATTGAGTCGATATTACTAAAAGTAGCGTTTCTATAAGCAAAATAAAAATTCTTATTTTTGTACATTTCTATATTTTTACATTTCTTTAGTATTCTTGTTTTATTTTCTACAGTTTATACAAGTACTTAAAAAAATCAAGTAATAAATTAAAAAATATGATAAATCTGCAATTTTATTCAAATTAAAAATTTATTACAAATAAACAAATTATTCACTTCAATTTGTGAGCAGTGTATATTCTGTCAGACGATATAGTTTATAAATTGCATCAACAGTACTAATGGTTGCGCTCAGGGGACACAAATGTTATGAAATTGGCGTATAAATAACCAAATGTTGTTCAACAATATTATGCTATAAAATTGACATATTCATTTGTTTATATAATAGACGTAAATCAGTAAACAATTCACATGCCAACATCGTAATCGCAAATAATACATCGATATTAAAAGAGGAGTAAAGGACGTATTCCATATTTTTATGGAACCGATATCGCAGCGATGTAAAACTTGCCTAATCTCTTTGCCATTCCGCATTACCTTTATTAATTTTGGATCATACTCAAGAAAGTAGACAATAGCAGCTGTTTGAAATGTAAGACATTCTGAAATAATTTATTATTTAGAGACAGCCAGGTTTTTAATAAGAAGTAGGAAAATATGCTGTAAACAAAATGGATCAAAAGGTAACTTGATTGCAAATAAAACTTATTAAAATCACTCATTATCTGTTGTTTGTTTTAATTTCTCTCTTCTCCTAACTGCAAGCACTAAATAAAAGAAGTACTCTGCGATGGAGTAAGCTTTAAATGGTATACAAAATCAAATCTTCTGCTCTTAAATCGATCTTGTATTTCCAATCTTATCCTTCTAGTGTACTCAGGTTGATAGAGTGGAGAAAAAGGAAATCGAATTCTTGTTCGTTATTTTTCGTATGTCGACATCCGGTTGGAGTAGCGGTTCACTTGGCTGAGCGATGAGTTTCCGAATCTGTCAATATTGGTATCTCTGGATTAGAAGATGTTAGGAAAGTAAATTAAAGAAATTCCGAAAATTACGAGAATACACATACAATATACACCGAATGGCCGGAAATGCCTCGAACGCTGTAATTGAAGGATGCATTGCAAGCATCTTTCATTTCGAAGTAAGAGAGTCATCAAAAAGAAAGGATATTCGAACTAATTATCGATTGAATTGCAATTGTTGCTAATATCTAAGGGGCATTGTTTTACTTGAATCAGTTTCCCGTAATTCTTAACATTTTACTGCTTTTAGTATCGAGTAGTGGGAAATAGACAGCCCACATCGTCGAGAAGGACCGTCCTGACCGGGGTGCCATTTCTTGTTGGCACCCGAATTTGTTATTCTTTATACCAGCGATATCCGGCATATCCCATAGGTGCATCTATCTATGTGTGCTGATGACACAGCAATTTATACCTCATACGAGGCACTTATCAGAGGAATTAGATGAGTAAGTAGAATGGTTGACAGGATGGAGGCTCATAGCCAACGCCGAAAAGTGTGATGATCCGATTCACGAGGGGGAGGAGACCTCCTTTAAAAAAGGTTGAGGTTAACGGTAAGTAGACCCTCTGGGGCACCTTGGTTAAGTACCAACAATCCCAATAATAACCTATGTGTATGGAAACTGGACACTACGAAGCAAAGATAAATGCGGTGCAAGCGAAACATCTAATAAAAATAGTGAGAAAAACAAGACGAGATAGGATTAAGAATAAAGACATCAGACAAATAACAAAACAAGAACCAATAATAAAAAAAATGAAAAGGAAACGAACATACAGCAAGAATGAAGACAGATAGAATGGTGACACGATATCCAAAGAGGAAACGAAGTGAAAGACCAAAAAGGAAATGAATAGACTAGATAAAGGAAGTGGGAAGAAAACAGTGAGCGGCTAGAAGAAATGAAAATGTTGACAAAAAAAAAGAAGAGAGTGGAAAAAAGGTTACAATCCTCATCCGACTCCTGGAAAAGTACAAAGAATCGAGAAGAAGAAGTTTATTGACCCAAGGAATAAGGGTTTATTAGTGCTAACGTTGTTTCTTTTATTCTTACGGGAACGACGGATTAACTATAATCCGTAAAATTTTCTTTGGCCTAGTAATCTGCAAACAACATACGCGCTCCTTCCAAAAATCGGGAGCTCACCAATCGCATAAGTAGATCAAACCAATAGCTGCGCTAAATTCAAACAAAAAATCCTCATGTTCCCCTTAATAACTGTACATTTTCTAAACGCTCGCGTATATATGGTTGCCAACATCATCCATGTACGGTATGGCAAAGACAATACAATGAAGTCACAACGTCAAGCTAGGCTACCATTATCCGTAAAAACTTGCTTTCGCTTGCAAGAAAAAGCAATGAGAGGAGACGAAAGGGCTTGAACGTCGTTGCAAGTAGACAATTGCACTCGTCGAGACGAAAGAAAAAATAAACGCTTCTCGGGAGTCGCGTAAGATACCGTCTCGGCAGTTTTATCCGAGAAGTACTGCGGCTGTTTGCTCTGATAGCTGGAGTTTCTACGAAGAGATTGTATCGTAATTAATGTTAGATATATGTATACAGCGTACGTAAGTTTATTAGAATACACGGAACATTGATAATGTTTTAGCAACCACGATGAAACATTTTTAAAAAATATCATTATTCTATAAACTAACGATAGATCGTAGGATAAAGGAGATTATGAAGGTCGATAAATACCAGCTTTCTCATTTTAGATGACAAATATTCTATCATATCCAGCCTTATCAGAAAATCATAAATAAATGCTAATAACACAAATAATATTTGTTTTCATACGGAAACTTCAGTATCTTATCTTCATAAAGATAAAACCTAACGTTATCAATTTAAAATCGTTCGAAAAACGCTTAAATTACATGGGACTGCAAGGGCCATCTAAGTCTTACATTCACAAAGCCATATCTTGCAATTAAACATTACATTAATATGATGATAATAATTTCCTAATTGATTAATAAAATGCAATATAAAATAAATTAGGTTGTGGTCACGTTAATCGACGTAATTGCTGAATATGGGCAGAAAAATAACCAATTTTAGCATCTGAGTAGCAACGAGATTCGCCAAAAGCAAGAGTTTGTGTGGGTTTTACGTAGACAACGGTGCATGGCCAATTTTTTCACAGAGGAAACGATTTTTCCAACATGTATTCGACAAGTTGCGACTGTTAGTTTCTGGAGCCGCAAGTAATAAATGAACATTTTTCCGTTTTCTTTCTGCAAAATAGCGCACTTTGCCATTTTTCAAATTGGTCGAGACCGCCATAACAAAGCATTTCCTGATAAATGGGTAGGCAAGAGATCTCAAAGACTGCAAGCACCCCGCTCATACGGCTTAACGCCTATGTCTCAAATTTATTCTTCTTCACTTGTTGTTTGAATCTGCGCCGAATAGGGCAGAACTCCAAAGTAGAATATAATTTCATGTTACCGCTTTCAAACGTGGCAAACGTCATGTGTAATGTCAATTTCATCAAATGAACGTAAAAATTGTCTTGTCTTTGTAAAATCATCTACATGAGCGATCCGTGGAATCAACCGCTGATCTTCCTGATGAAATTAGCATGGGAATCACGTTATCGCATTCCGATAATAATCACCATAAGCCTTATGGCGTTAGACGTACGAATACAATTAGATGTCAATGTACAGATGAGAAGAATCCGCCGAGCTAGACCAGCTACACCAACCGATCCACCAGTACAACAGCCTACTAATAGTGAAGCAGATGATTCTAGTGATTCCTGGTTAACTGTAGACGAAGTAGAAGTCGAAGATGGAGATATTGGAATCGTAACACCTGAGGCAGATGGAGTACGATGAACAAAATTGCGTGTAATTTCTATTCTTCTGCAGATTTTTAGGTGTTTGTTATCAAAAGAAAAATAAATAATAAAAGGGTATGCATATCACTATCCTGTAGAAATGAATAGATAAAGCAAAGAACTTGGGGTAATAGGAGCAGCATCGCATATTAGTCGGTCAAGCCAATATAACGTCAACTTTTTACACAAATATGACTGCAAGCAAATGCTTCTCTTACTCCAAACCCTTTGAAAAAAACTTGAAATATATACCGTGAATCCGGAGAAATGAAAGTATTTAGTTAGATTGAGGGGGTCAACATAAGAAGGATATCGGCGCTTAATCCTGATCAATAATCTTAAAAATGATTGGAAATTATTAATATTGATGATTCACGTACTTCACCAGAAAAATCAACCCATCCAATTAATCTGTAATTGCTAATCTATTCAATTCACTTCACATCGGAAATCATCATTTCGTCATTTCCGTCTATTTTTATACATATTGCAGCGATTGCATTTGTTTCTTTTATAATCGCGCTTTTCGGTTTCTGGATATTCTCTGGCCGTTGCATAATTTTCTACCGCGTAAACCCCTGCAACGTTTTGGCGTTGTTCCAGCGATACTACACGCGATCAGCGGCAGGCGGTGCCAGTTAACGACCGATGGGTGAATTTGAAATTCATGACCCGCTTGATTGAAATTAATCTGACACGCGATTTGAACGATAGCGTCCACTTCCGACCGAATCAGAAATTCAGAGGCGTCCTTTTTTTAATATTTCATTCGAGCCGATGTCATTCGACGAAACAAAAGTGAAATGACAAGAATACCAGAAATTATGAAGAAGGTAGGAGCAAAACGAGAACCTTTTTTCGATTTATGTGAAATTCCAACGCATGCTTGCGCATAGTTATGGGGTTATATTTTCTGGGAATAGTGTACTGGTTGTCCCAAAAATTTCCCATCCAGTTCGTTTGTTTTAAAAGGTAAAAAAACTTAAATTTTGGAAAAGTTGTTAAATTTACCTCTGATAAATCCAAAAGACAAAAATTTCGTACTTATACCTTTTACAATTTTGAAAGTGAAACCTTTATTGCACATGAAACGTATTGCAGCTTATTGCACGTACGCTGGATACATTGTATAACATGTCGGAGATTTCAAGTGATCAAGTTTTTAAATAGGGTCACATGTTTTTCTCGCCTTTTGAATTTGTGTTTATTTGATAAAATTTCAAATATACCGGTTGACGTCTGCAGTCTAGTTTTTGTTACTTTCTACAGCTTTGGAGCCTCTGGAACTACTAATGAATAAGACTGAATGAAGTTCCGGCAACATACTGTCATAATTTAAAATATCTAGCTGAAATACATAAGACTATTGTTTTGCTCTACATTTTCGAAAATAGTTACATTTCTCAAGAACGGTTTGAGTTAGATATACGAAATAATAGTAACTTGCGTTTATTTAGCCCGCATTATCAAAATACACAATAATAGACAAACTATTCCATTTAACTTTTTACAAGTTGCTTCCAATGAACCAAAATATTTTAGCGCTTTTCATATATAAACCGAAGCGAATACCGTGCGCCACCCTATATCTGCCAAAATTTAAAAAAAAAATATCTCTTTCATAGCTGCATTTTCCTCGTCTCTTCATCTTCTCTTCATATTTTACCGACTTCAATATTAAAACTTTTAGCCAATTTTGTAAAATATAACTTATCGCATCATTGTTTTTTTCACAGACAAAAGCACAAAGGCACAAAAGTTGGTGGGAGTCTTGACGTAAATCCCTCTACTTATGTTTATCGATCTGTAATATTGGAAACGCATAAATTTTCCTCACTTTATGTGAAATTAAATTTGCGCTTTTCGTAATAACAGCGACTTTGATCCGGTGAATTTAAGTTTTCGGAGACGAATTATATCGCTTTTGTGTATTGTGTATAGATTTCAATGAGCAGTATTCAAAAATTACAAATTGTTAAACATGAAGTAAACATGGACAGGGACGGCGAAAAGATCATGTTTTCTAATAATTGGCCATCAGCCAGAACCGAACATTGTTTAATGTAGTATTTGATACAATAACCGATAAACCTAATAATATTGCTTTGATCAAAGTCAGAAATATATATAAATTGCACGTCGTCGAGATCATTTTTATGTTTCTTTTTGAATAGGTTTACTGCAAACCCGGAAACATTATTTTATGTTTAATAGAAAAAATTCAGTTTTTTTAATTAAACATAAATGTGGTTCATGAATCAAAGCATGTCCCCGTTACAACGAAAATAGGTGTGGTTTTCAAATTTTTTATTTTCGTAATTGTCGTAGAATCCGTAAAATTTGCTGAATTACGAATGGAGAAACTAGAAAACTAACAATAAGTATTAACCAAAACATACTACAAAAAATATAAAAAGAAAATATGAACGAAAATGTAGTTTTACTCTATGTTGGGACATTTTGCTTTCAAGAGATTTGTTTGAGGGTTTATAATGTACCTGAGGCATATACTTATAGGAAGCAGAGGCTTTCTATGCATGCATCAGAAAGTAACATAGAACATACAAGTTGACGTATGTGAAGACAATTCATTGGTAGTATGCATTTAGATTAGAATTTACACCGTAGATTGGATATAACGTTTCAGAGAATCAATTCATTGATCATCAACATTTCCCATGAAGCTCGTTTTTTAGCAAAATCAACACTGCAATTTTTGGCTAAATTTTAAAATTAATGATGATAATCAAAGACGATTAATGTAAGATAGGGACTTCCAGTAAACAATGGCTTCTTGATTCTTGAGAATCATCTAAATCGGTATAGATAATAGGAAATATTCCAAAATGTTATTTTACTATCAACAGGAGATACTTGTTTTCAACAAGATTTTCTTTATGTTAACATAGGGACCATTCCTATAGAAGATGGAAGGAATAATTTGGACCAGTACGTGGATCAACTTGTTCATTCACCATCACAAGGATGTTTTTACTTTTTACGTTATTCGAAACTTAAATACAACTAAAAATGCTGTGTAAGGGATAGGAGATGGTTTCTTTAAGAAAAGAAAATTTGTAAATTGTGCATTTTTTAAATCTACCAGACCTACACTTAAAAATGAAATTCAACTTAAAGCTACATTTCTGCTTGTGAAATAATGTCAAATATTGACCCTTTCGGAAGCTGAAACTCCTTTTCTTTTGTATTATCTAGGGAGCCTAGGAGTTATAAGTCCAGCCAAAGACGGTAGTGGTGGAACGGAATAATACCTCCCTTCTTCTCCCTTCTGTTCCGCTTCCTCATCTCCTCAAATTTAGTGTAAAATTACACTACAATAATTTTCAGTATAATTTTGGGCGTATCTCAGTGTAATTCTATCCTTGGTTAGATGGTCGTCTTATTTGTTAGTAAAAATTAAATTTGTGCAGTTGTTTGTAGTGTAAAACGTCGTAGAATAGCATAGAATCAGTTGCATTATACTACTTTCTGTTTATGTTTTATCAATGTATTTTTGGCAAATTAATTAGCAAAGTTTGCTGTGGTCAAAAGTGAGGTAACGCTAAATGAATTTCTGCCTTTGATCCAATTGTCACTGAAGTATATAATCTTTAGTTGTACTTCCAATTTCAATGTGTTTTTCAGTTGTCTTTCGAGGTTCTGGTCACACATGGAAAAATCGACTATTTCTAAATTTTTCCCCTCGCACATAACATTACAATATATGTGTACCACCGTATTTTTTTTATATAATTATTTTCATACCTCAGTTTGCATCATACAAAGTTTCTTTACTTTTAGTTTTAGTTTAGAATTATGTTTTTTTATAAGATACGCATTTTTTTAAATAAAAACTAAAGTATAAACACGAATATATGTAGAACCCGGTGCAAACTATGAGAAACCAAATCAATTTATTAGAATCAAATCAATGTTGATGTAATACAGGTTTTAGAATAAATTCGAGCACTGAAATGTTAAGTCTATTGATCGAAACAGGATTATAAATCTTCCGTGTCAATCAAAATACCGCATCATACATAAAAGCAAACTATAGATCTGTAATTCAATTTATAGTACCTAAAATCACATCAAACACATCCTTGTGCATCTATACAGAGTAGATTCTCTAAATATTAGCAAAAGTTAATCATGTTATCCGCTAAACGAAGCAGAAAGTATTCTCGTATCAGGCCGCGCTGGAGGGATACGCGCGTCGTATTAGATCGTTTCGCAATCAGCACCCCAAATTAACGATAACGACGACCTCTAGCATTCGGCTATTAACCCTTGCCCTTGCTATTTATTCCATCGCTTAGCGTGTTTCTTTTGCAGTAGGGAAAATTGGTCAAAATTAAATAAACGGGCAAATTGAACACATACATACGGCTGTACAAAAACGTTACAAAGCATCGTGTACCCCTAGGTGAGGTTATGCCGGTGATGTAAAAGTCGAAAAGCCGTGGAACGATGTTTCACGGGATTATTTCGTTTGGCTGCTTACAAATCGCGAGGGAGCTTTGTTATTCCAGTATGTGCCAGGATTAGAATGTTGAATAGAATTAACAAAATGTTTTCCGACTGACGCAACCAATGTATTCATGTAGGTTGCATGCGTACATTGTTCACAGTTATGTAGGCAACAAGGTTGAACCTATTGTGATGGGGTTTCTGGACTGAAACTAACATTATTACTGCATATTGAATTAATCGAGGAAATACAAAGTTATGTACGGAATATTCGTTACAACGAAAACGAGGTTGGAGATAAAAAATAGATCAATCATCTATCAATTTAGATAAATTACAAGCACCACCCTATAAAAAATTGTTTTTGTACAACAACGCATATGTCCAATATTGAAAGTAAAGGATATATTTACAATTAAATGCCAACCCTGGATTCGGATATTGCATCCAAGTAGTTTCTTGTGTTAGTATTGTTTGGTTATCACGACACTAGTAAACAAAACATAGTGTAGTTGTAATATTTCAAACCTAAGTACCTGCGGAATTAATTGAAGTGTAACACCTGGTGTAAGAAAAATGCAGAACAGTTTTTACAAACGATTGCGCAAATAAGGTTTATTCAAGCACTCTGTACGCGAAACAAATGAAGCATAAACAATATTTGAAAGCGGTTACATATTAAAATTATGGCAATGATCAAAGTAATCTGCTGACCTGTTTGGCTGATGAAGTCTATTACTATCACTATTACTCTGTTGTTAAATTGATTATTTCAATAATAAACAAATACATTTCTAACATTGTTTGGAACTGCGTTCAATTGCTGGTACATTTAAGATCACCTAAAAGTGCTCCTAAAGGATGTTTGCAAATTTTTCAAATACTATTGTACATTTATTTTTTTCAAATATTTGTTTTGTAATAAGCCATAATAAACATTAAACGAACCGTAAAAAACCGTAAAAATAGGTTTCGAGGCATAGGCTGTGATATTACATCTTGGAAAAGAAAACGAAAAATACTACTCAACCGTATAAAAATCCAATATTTAAAATGAACAATTTACTACCTAAGACCACACAAGTGTAATGTACAAAGTCACATGAAAAATAATGCAGCAGCATTTTTTTTTATCTCCAACGCTAATCGCCGTATACAAAACAAGTTGCATAATATCTTCTGAGATCAAAACTAGAAAAACACCTTTCATTTTGAACACCAATTTCCGGGAAAAAACAACAACGAATTAGTTCCTTTTAACAATCACTATGAATCGGATAGATCTCTACATTTTTATCTAATTCACGTATTTTAGATGGCACGCCATGAAGATTTAATTATGATAGACGGAACAATAATTAATAGAGCAGATGATCAAAAGATATTCTACTTATTACAAAATTAACTTGAGTTAAGACGGAATAAAGCCTGCTATTATCTCTGCCGGGCAAACCAGCCTTCCTTAGAGCGTAACAAAGACTCACAGCACCGTTTTTCGGATTAATGAAAGCAGAAGATAAGAGATGAGAGCTAATGATACTTGGGAAAGGAAATCCCAAACCGTTATTCCGCAGAGATACCAATCTAATAATTGCAAGTTACTGTTTATAACTATAAAAGTCAAATATGATACCTTAAATAATTAAATTATTGCGGCTAATGCTCCTAGAAGTAGATTTGTATGTAGGAAGTTATTAAGTGATTTTTAAAGGAAAAGGATAACTTATCATTTCTGAATTACATTAAGTACTTTCAGGGAATTTACATCACATTGTCGATTCTGTGAAGTTTAAATTATTCCACTAATTTTGCATTTGCGTGTATAGCAAAAATAAAAAAAAACATAAAAACCAGAGAAAAGACTTGGTTGTTAGCTTATGAAATGTTTTGATACAGATACTGTTAACCTCATAGTCCTCTGAAAACGTAGAATAATAGTGAAAAGGTTTTTTTTATTAATTTTATTCGAATAAAAACCACATGTAGTTCCTCCCCTTACGTGAAATTCAGTAGTTCTCCTTCTGTTTTTCCATTTGAACATATATTAAAAAATATATGTGTCGCTTCAACATCAAATAAATTAGAAACTGTGTAATATTCAAGATATTGATTATTCAAGAATGTATATCTTTCCTCATTCTATTTGTAAGTATACAGCGCGTCCACTTCGTGCGTGTGTGGGTGGGCTCTGAACAAAAAATTTTGGAGACTAGCACTTCAATCTAAAATTATGCTCAATATTATTGCATCTCTTTAATTCATGTTAACTTTCTTCAGTATTCTCTAAGCACCCATTTGTCGTATCTTGGTTTTTCAGTCAAGTGTAATTCGCCAAGTTCATGCTGCGTTCCTGATGTTCAGTTTCGAGTGTGTAGAAGGGAGGAGCGGGCCTTCTTACCACTGAGCCACCGAATCTTTAAAATAATAGCTCTTAAAATGATTCATTTCAATTCACTAGAAACAAGTCTTCATTATTAATTCCTTCTTAATCGTTGTGTGTGCAACATAAAAACTTAGCCGCAGCAAAATTACAAAAAAAAACAAATACTTTCTTTTACTGACACGGTATCACTTCCTTAATTGAAGTATTATGTAGTTATTTAATCCGTAGGCACGCATGGCCAAACCTACGTCACGCGAAACTCGTATCCATTTCCTCGCGTTGCTGAGGTGATGCCTTTCCGTAATGTAAACGGAAAAAGTGCAGCAGTGCAGTTGTTCCTGCGCTTATTCGAGCAAAAAATATCGGTATTTGAATCGTTGGAATGGTTTCACGATAAAATACCCGTGACGAAGTTATGTCTGTCATTCCATCTATTTGCATCTCTAACATGACTCAAGAGACTGGAATATTATAAAACTGATCGATCGTTCCAGAAGGAATTATAAAATAAAATGCGACGTTTCGTGACGTAGTAGAGCAATGAGTTTTAGGGGAAAAAAACAAAATTTTGAAGATTAATCTTAATGACCACAATTAAAAAAGTCAATATTGCTTTCGACAAGAAAAATAAACTGCAAATGTAAATTTACTTATTATCGCAGAATAAATTCGCAGTTTAACTGCAAACATAGGAAGTCAGTATATTATGTAAATAGAGGTATATATGTATTTCAAATATGTGTAGATAAATCTAAAGTACACAAAATGCATTGGTAAAAATTGCTTTGGTATTCAGGAACAAGGAAAGGTCGCTAGGCAATAAATCAGGCGAATACGGGCAATAATTAATTCGAGGTGTTTCTCGTTGAAATAATCAATTGTTTGACGGGCTGTCATGACCAAGTTTAACTCGAAGTTTTTCATGATTGTCCCGACGACTTTTGGTATTCCTTCAGCACTGATTGTTCTTCGATCTTCCAAAGCAATGCTTGAGACATGTCCACGTCAACAAAAGAAACAGGCAACCATTTTCTTGAATGCGCTTCGTGAACGAACAAAAGCTGTTGGATTCAGTTCATCTAGAGGCACCCAAACAGTTGACTGTTACTTAGTTTCCAGCTTGCGACATCCAAGTTCCGTCACCGATTATGATGGTACGGCCGAATTTTTTGAGCATTTCCTTGCATCTATTGACAGGAGCCCTTTTAATGCTTTAGATCAAATTATGTGGAATCCATCGGAAACAGACCTTTTTCACACCTAAATGTTCATGTAAAATTGAATGTACTGCAGTCTTCCAATTTTAGCCGATTTGGATCGACTTTCACCAAATTCATCGCTGACGGAAGCACGACCACAAAGAAATTCTGCAAACCAGTTGTAAATAGACTTTTCTGATGGTACTTCATTTTCAACTGAACCTGAACGAAGCTATTCAAGACATTGTTGTTGCGCTAGGCCTTCACTATAACCGCAAAAAATCATTTAACGAAAACCTTCTCGCGAAATTTCAATTTTCTTGCAAAATTGCTTTCTTTAAACGCTCTCACTGTAAAGGAACTACTCGGCCGTTTTCGGTGCTGTCACTGTTTCAACAAACAGTCTCTGATTTAGGATATTAATGCCGTTGTTATCATGACCTGTACAGAACCCTCATTAGACACTAATTGAACATTTATGTCATAAAAATGAAGACAGCGAAAAATGCTATAAACTTGCCAAGAAAGCTATTTGCTGTTATTAAAGTAAATGATGGCGTGACAAAATATCAATTTTTAAAAGAAATGAACTTCATAAACTACTTCTACATGCGATAAAGACTTATTTTATTCCTTACATATATTATAGTTATAGCTAATAAACGTAATCGATGCATGCGGGCAAGTTAAAACTGTAGGGTTCTTTCTCGATTATGTTCAAAAATTTCACTTCTTCGTCTTAATTTTTATGCCATAAATGTTGGATTCGTGAATACTTGAAGGTGATGGCCGTTCTAACTCATTATTTCAAAATATAGATTGATTACACATCAAAATGGAATTAACACATTCAGGCTTACGTAGGTATCACACTCATTTCCTTCAGTTTTTAATAGCATTACAATGTACGATTTCGCGAGATCAATGTTATAGATAGTGCACTAGATTTAATAAAAAAAACCGATATTGTTCACTTATAATATTATATAAAGCTAATGCCAATCGATAAATCAATATTGAAAGCGGACAGCTTGTTCAAATTTAACAACTCTTCGGTTAGCTGTTTTGTGCGTTCCTTACTTTAGGTTTGTAAAAGTTTCCTCTAATAAAACAAATACTTTAAAACTTTAAAACAAAGAAAATAAAAATGTGATTTGCATTGTTTAACTTATTTTTAGTTATTCACCTAGCATTAAAATTAAAACAATTTATAACCAAACGAAATATTAACGGCTCGGCAACTCAGTAGTAAGAGTGCCGGCTCCAGACCATAGCAGAACTGGGAGTTATACAATCGAGTCCCATCAGAGTGATAAATTTTTCCGGTGAATTCGGTACAAAGTAACAAAGCCACGGAACACTTTGCACATACTATTTACTTACTTTAACATAATTATTACATTTCTATTTAAATAATAACGGAGAAAACGGCAACTTAATATTTAAATTTGTTAGATCATAGAGCAGTTTCTAACGAGAACAAAACATTACATCTGCGTTGATTAAAATTATTCAAATTTCACATTTTACAGCCTCTATCTGCTTTTGTAGGTTTTCTAATCAATATGTTCACCACCTGCTCCGCCACCAAATTTTAATTTAAAAAAAATCTGTGGTACGGCAGTTTTATTACTTTACTTGTTATTGTTCAAAATCATTTTGTTATCTGCTCAAGTACCATCACAATAATTGCAGTTACCCACATGGAAAGAACTATAACCGTCTAATAATATAAGCGCTATCGAAATGTTTTATATGCAGCAGGCATATGTTTAAGTTATAATTCAAGTGTTACTCTTTTCTTATTTCTCGATTCAATGCAGTTCTTACAGATACGTGGCTATAAATCAAGAATGTAAAAATCGCTATCGATTATTGCTCGAATCTGTATATATATATATAAGTACAAATTAACCTTTCTCTATGGAGCAAAGCTGCATGCGCAAGTTAAATATCGTATACGTGAGTTACGTACCTACAAGCAAAACTGGTGTTATTTACTTTTTTCTCTGGGAACCGTTGCATATATCTTATGCCCAGGTGTCTGAATCACCCAGTAATATATTTATAGTAGGGCTTTATTTATAGGCGATGTTGTGTTGTTCGGCTATCTTTCTCTAACCACTTCCTTTAGAATACGTTATTCTGGCTGTATTATTCTTGTCTAACAACAGCGGCATCGCATTTCTCCGAGGGATCTTGGTTTGAATCGTGGGGAGTTCGAGAACGCGGATAACCGGTTTCTTTCTTCATATCGATGGCAAAAAAGGTCTTCCTGCAGCGCTGAACGGCATAACTGCACCGTGGTATAGTGAATATCGAACGCATTCGAGAAACTTTAGTATAATCGTCGACAAAATACATACGGCTACGAGTACAACATTGAATTTGCCTCTTATATGAAAAAAAGCTACTTACCGAGATATTAGAGTAAGATAAATTGATGGCGCATCATATACATACATTCATGAAAGCTTAACTTAAAAAACAAAACTAACGACAACAATATTAAATATATACATTTACAACACGAAAATCGTTGAATTGTTAATTCTGACACGCTTTCAATACATAAAGTATCGATACTACTAGCACTACTACACTTCACCAGAAAACATCGAAAATGATTAAAGAAGATGTAGATTTGGATCATGACATGCTTGCACTGGATTTTAAAGAATCTTCTGTAAAACAAGCAAATTATCATTAAAATAAATATTTCGCAGAAATTAGAAAAAGAATCTAAAAAAAATGGTGGATAAAACCTCAGTCCTCCACTTTGGCCTAGAGTTAAAAGTATAATTGTGAATTGCAGGCAGAAGGTCTCTCGCCACACGAAGAGATTAAGATTAAGCTAGATACGTAATTACATTAATAATAATCCATGTTGACTCTGTTTGATTAGTTCATATTGAGATAAATGAGAAAAAGTTTTATAAAATTTGGACTTTCTTTTTTCAATTTACTTCAAAAGAAACACTTGCTTGCCGTCAACCCCTTTACATTTCGCAAACTAGAATACTTATACAAAGAGGTCCTAAAGTATTTCAGGCTTTTTAAGGTGGCTTTGACACGAATCATGTAAAATTGCTGGGTGAACTTTAACATTACGTAAATGTGGCAATAATTATTACTTTCCCATTATGAAATCTTCTAACTTCATCAGTAAAAGCTCCTAACTTGTACATACATCGTTGAATCCATGTTGAAATCTTATTCACGAGTTTGGCTAACTGATGTAACTCATTCATGGTCTATAGGAAGCTTTAAAAATAAAGGCTAAATATTAGTGAAATACAATTTTTCTAAAACTTTTATAATTTAGATAGTTTTAACTACGTGTTACCTTCATTAGTGTTTTATATTATCTATAAAGGAAAGTCCAATGTGAAGGTACAGTGACATTTTTATGTTTTATCTCCTCCTGAGACGATGTATCTATACTTTCTACCACTCCTAGTCGTGCGCTTGGATTATTGTAGAATTCGCAGGTAGGTACTACACCCATTTTAGTTTATGGTGGGTATTCCCAATAAACGCGGTTCTGTGCTTTTACTTGCTGAACCTAAGTACTTGGCCTTGCCACACGGAAGATAGTATCGATATTTAGTCGTTGCAAGGGGGAGACAAATCATAGACCCGCCACTGTACGTAAATTATGCTATACATCCTTTGTTTCCTTAAATCAAGGGCAGGTAGCGTCATTGTTTAACAATTCTGTCCACAAGACTATTTGGTTATCGGTGACTCACTCGGCGACGACGTACACCGTGCCGATATGTAAATTCTCTTATTTGTGATAATTAGCACGCAGTTACTACTGGAGACATGAACATACTGAAATTCTTGCGATATAGCCATGGACAAACACGCATGTGTACTAATCAAAAGTCCATAGATAAGTTTGTTCATGATTAACACTACGAAATTGTAACATTATAACATAGTACGCATACATGCCTGGCTGCTGCATTTAAGCAAAGATAATAATTTGAGATAAACATATGCTAAATGCCGAAAAAAAAATTTTTTTTCTTAGAGAATTCTTTGCTTGGAAGTGTACGTTGATCACATATCTTCAAATATAAGACACCATTCTCCCAACTCACCCTGTAGAGTATAAAATTGTACGTTACCATACGTGAATTAGCACGATTACTTGAAGAAATGAATTCAACCTCTCACCAAATAAACATAAAAATCAACCGAGAAAATATTATGTATTTAAAGGAAATAAAAGGGAGCGTCAGGAATGTTTAATTCCAGTCAAATTCTTTGAGGAGGGTTAAAATGGCGCACTCACTAGGATTGGAGTCTTTACGATTTGGGATTGTTTCCCGCTTTATGAGCATTTTAAGCTCATTTAATTCGTTTCCCTTCCTCGAAATGTTTTCTCGGGGAATAAGAAGAAAATAAATGTGCTAGTAGAACAATAACGGCGATTACATTTATCTGCGAAAACGGCTTTAATTTTACAATGGAATTAATCGAGTTAATTCCATATACGCAACTAATTTTTTTTTTGTACAATGTATAACAATTCCTCTTGATACCCTTTGGATATTTTGATAATTTAATTTTATTTGTATGAATAAGAATCTGATCTTTATTTTATTTTAAAATGTTATTTGACGTATGAGACTCCAACATATCCATAACTTACTTGGAAATTAATAAACATAAAAAATATTTGTGCTGTTTATGTATCCAATAAAATTTTTGGGTCTTTACAATATACATATGTATTACAGAAAGATCAGGAAAATGTGGATTAAGTAAAATACATACTAGGAATTTTGAACGGGACTAAAAGTAAACGTGTGAAGTTATGCGATAAGATTTTAATTAAACGGTATAAAAAAAGGTTTATTGCTTGATGGTTTATGGTATTTATGAATATTATTGTTGTATTGTTGGTATTGCTTCATAGTTACATAGAAGAAAAAAATATAATAACTTCTATAATTGTAGCAAATGCCACTACAAATAGTTACAGGATTTGTAACGCCGACAATTTGCAACAATTAATGAAACAATATTGTACGAAACAACAGTGGCGTAAAACTTGCCGCGTTTGCTACACTAAGCTGGCACATCTTTCAGCAATTGTACAAGTGTTTATTGAAATGCTAATATAACTGATTTTATTAATTATTATTCTATATGAAACTACCACAAATTATACAGTGTTGTTACAATTATAAAGAACAAATACACAAAAGAACAATAGCTACACCTGCACTCGTAGGTGTGTGTTCAGCCCCAGATTGACTTAAGTAGATGCAGATTGACTTAAGTACAAACTCAGCTTCTACTATTTACTTTAAGATAGCGTTATGCGATATGATAAGAAACCCTAGGTTTTGCTCAATACGGGATCGTATACGGGTACGTGATGACAATGACGCAACTCTATTCCCGGTTTTTTTCTTACTATTTCAAACATTCTTATAAATTTTAAAGCGGAAATACCGGACCGATAATATGATTTACATAACTTGTTTGACTTTCCTGCAATTGTTCGAATACCCACAATACTGAATGTCAGATAAATTTATTTGACGAAGTTGCAAGGAATCACTTCTGCCAAGCAAACGGTTAAATACCAAATAGCACTAACGTTCTTCGATCTTCTAGAATAATTGTAGCAACAATTTGCGAATGGATAGCTTTTATTAATTTCTCCTCATCTTGAAGCATTCACACTGCGGATTAACGACTGGTCTCAGATTTATATTATTATAAAATATATATTTATATAAGCATTTTTTGAGCTTCCGTTGTTGAACCGGCTAAAAGTTTTTCGACACCAATTAACGCGAACCACCTTTTGTTTTTCATTTAAAAGACGTGGGATCCAACGAGAAACTAACTCTCTCAAAGCCAATTCACCGTACAAACTTTCGTAGGTTGAGGGTCTTTGAAATGCTAAAGGATGTCTCATTCTTGCTATATCTCCCACGTCGATCTTCCTTGATCAGAAACCAACTCGATGAGATATTGTAGGTCTTCGAAAGTCATGGAACGTTATTCCTCGATTCCACGCAACGTTCCAGAAAAACAGCTACAATTTTGTTACTTGTTTCCACATAGCCAAAACTAAATTTATTTTATTTATTTTTACTGAATCTAAAATCAAAACTTTCCTACTAATCTTTATCTACAGCGCTAAATATTTTCCAAACTCGTAAACAGGTTCCTGTACGAGACAATTCAACAGTAATTACGTTATATAGTAATGGTCCAATTTCCGATACCCTTGAGAACATTGAAATCAACACATGTCCAAAAAACATATTGTATATATTTCCGTTAAGAGCTTTTGTAATATTATTCGCAACTTCCACTCATTTATCTTGGTTGTAAGTTCCAGTACAAATTGTGACAAGTATTTCTTTATTAAACAGCCACCACTTATATTAACCTTACTTATTCTTATTGCTCTTTGATGATTAATACATTCGCATCGTAATTTAACCAGATCAAGGTTTCTATTGCGCAAATGGAAAACACAGGCCGCCTATATTAACGCATACACATAATGACAACATACGCGTTAGCTGCGGATTTAAATGTACAATTTTCTTTCTTTAGCTTTTTGAGTTAATTTTTCTATATTTCCAACAATTAATAATTAATTATTCTTATTTGATAAAATTTGGGAAATTTAATTATTTTAATTTAATTAATTATAGTTGAAGAAAATAATATAAGGAAAGTGTAAACTTTGTACGTGTTTGGAATATGTCCAGATACTTTAAATGGACTATTTTCCATGCGAGACCAGACTCTCAAGTATCCTATTCAAGACATCTAACATTCAATTTGGAGCATAGCCAATTCTTGTTTTGAGTCGATCATTTATTTTCCCCAATCGTCTACCCTCCTGCACGATAGACAACACATTCCAGCAATGATTTAGTTGTGGTGGTACCGCTTGTAAATTCTAGTTGTACGCTATTCCACAAACCTCTCAGTAAACGGGCAGCATTTTGTATGTGGAAAGCACAGACTGAAAACATTACTTATTATCGCCAATTTCATTATGTTGATATTTTAGTACGTGAGTTGAACCTTCAATCATTATCATTTATCTTGCAAAAAAAACTACACCAATACTTACTGGTTATAAATCTTTTTATGTTATTTTGGAACCCTAAGTTTACAGAAATTCTATTATTTGCATAGTATTTTTAAACTCATCCAAATTATAGCTGTATATGACCGCTATAAACAAGATCAAAAATAAAGCCAAAAGTAAAGAGCGCCTTCCAACCAACGAACTATTAAGAAGTGAGGAATGTCAATACAAAAAAGTATGAAGACATAAAATGTTAGTACTATTATGCAATAACCTACTCAAGAAGTGAATGCAATCGAAAAGGCACATTATATGAGAGTAAACCAGTATTTTATACCGTTATTGGTATCTAATACATTATATGGCTATCGTAAGTAGTTGCGGTTAGGTATAACAGCAACAACTTTCTTTTACATGTATGTACGTATTTAAGTACTTACATAATTGCCATCCATACAGAAAATATGTAAAACCTTTCAGTATTAAATTAAAATAAAAATACGACTGCATAAAATATGTTTGCGTTTCCTCCTCCTTTGTTTTCGAAGGTGACTTTGCAAGGGCAGTTTCCTTTTATATGAGTGTGTGCATGTCCGCAACGTGAATGCGGGGTTCTAGGTGAGCCCTTTCGAGGGTAAAGTTCGCAAACTTCGCAGTTTTAGGGTCCTTACGCCTGACGGCTATTTCCGGCTACTTTCCCCATCTCTTTTCTCCCAATTTGCGGCGCAAGATAAAACTTCTGGGACCATTGGCATTAAAGTCGGTATACTATATACGCGTGCGGCTTGCATCCTCGCTCCTAATATTAAATGGTAGGTTGCGATTTGCAAGCATTTCCTTCTAATTAACCAAAGTAGTTAATAACAAGGACATATACATTCACACAAAGTACTAAGAATTGTCTTCATCACATAGAGAATGTGTCCACTTACAGGGTTATTTGCGTTATTCCATGCGAAGTATTACAGCAAGATTATTGGATTTTGTTAAAGTTTTATTTTTGGAGTGGATAGGGGTCTATTGGAGGTACACTGCCGTTCAGAGAAGTTCGGTCGGTTAGTAAAAAAACATGAAAAGGTTACAGAAACGAACGAAACCAAAAACAAAATGCAATTTTATTGTATGTATAGGTAAAAAAGACAAAAATAAATAAATAAAAAGTTATTCACCGCTCGAACTATTCTAGGCATTCTTTCGATAAGTTTTGTTAAAACGAATTGTGGAATATTAATCCATTCATGTTGCAGAATATTCCGTAAATGTTCTTGTGAAGTTGGGCATATTTTTCGGATCCTCCTGTCCAGTTCATCCACAACAACTCTATAGGGTTCAAATCTGGGCTTTGTGGGGGCCATGTAATTACTTTCAGGGTGTGCTGTTCTTCTTGCTCCTTTAGATAGTTCTTACACACTAACGCACTGTGTTTTGGGTCGTTGTCATGCCTGGATGTAAAGTTACGGCCTATTATAAGCAAGCCTGATGGCACAGCATGATTCTGGAGTATTGCAAAATAATTTTCCTTCCTCATTAAACCCTGCACTTTGCATAAATCTCTCGTCCCAGCAAAGGAGAAACATCCCCACACTAACACAGAACTACGCCCTTGCTTCACTGTTAGCACAATGCAGTTCGGGATCACTTTTCGGTTTTAGATCTTCGGACATAAACTCGTCGATTTTGCCCAAAAACCTCAAACTTTGACTCGTCACTCCAAAGCACGTGTTTCCAGTCACCTAACGACCAATCTAGATGAGAACGGGCCCACTGTAGCCGTTTTGCTCTGTTGCCCCGACGTAATAAGGGTTTTCGAATGGCAATGCGTCCATTAAGGTCCGCTTGTTGACGTCGACGTTTTACCGTACTCGCCGAAACTTGTTCTTCACGGCCGCGATTGACTTCGGCTGCTATTTGTGGCGCTATTAATTTTCTATTGCGTTTGCTTAATAATACAATTCTCAAATCTTCAGCTGTTGTTGTTTTTCTAGATGCTCCGGGACGAACACGATTTTCTATAGTTCCAGTTGTCCGATATCGCTTTGTGATGTCATTTACTGTTGAACTTCTCATATATATTTTTTCAGCAATTTGTCGCCCCGAATATCCTTCTTCACATAGCGTAATAATGCGTGAACGTTTTTCTACACTGGTAGGCTTGCCACGTGCCATTTTGAAGTAAATTTTCTTAAAACTTTCGCGCAAAAACGACAGATGCACACCAACACACGTTTAACAGTAAAACGAAGCAAATTTATATCTTTACGCCTGTGATAAATAAACAAGAATGATACTGCGGTATATTTCCTAAATGTATTGTTCGTTAATAATCCCCAAACGACCCGTTTCAAAAGATCGGTACTTCCGAGAAATTCTTGGAATGATAATAAAAGGGACTTTATTGTGGTTGTCGCAATATTTCTACTTTACATAATAATTTATGGCTTTAATCCCTTAGAAAAGAGTGTACGCTTAATATTTTTCTAATTTTATGTATTAATAATTGTATACAGTGTGATATAATAGATTTTTATTGTATGACCGAACTTCACTGAACGGCAGTGTACATTTTAAAATTATTTTCATAGTGTGAAAGGCGTCCCAAAAGTATAAAACATCAAAATTGCATTTTTAAAATTAAATCGTTTCCTACTACATCGTCTTTTAATGAGTTTTTTTCACTGAACACTCCCAGTTTGTCTAAATTGAGACAATAATCTCTTAAAAATAACCTTATTATTAAAGCCGGTATTTCTGGACGTCGCGCCAGGATTGTGGTAAGTATATGCGTACCCACAAACGGATATCCGATGGGAGAAAGGAATATTAACATCGAGTGCCGATCGGAGATACATGGTACAACGGATCCAGTCCTATCGGGACGCGTGGAATACCAGCTCTATTGCTTATGTTGATAAAAAAAAAACAGCATTATGAAGATTTCGAGTGTGAAACACATTTAATACATTCTTCTCACTTAGTTTTTGTGAAATCCCTCGCCTTTCACGCATACCAAAAGTAAATCGGACGCAGTTGTTTTGGATTCTCCGGCTGTCTTCTTTAGTTAAGAAATTTGCGTAGATTACATTTGCGTAATTGTACTATGGTATTACCTAGCATAGATCTCGTAGTGCTATCGAAGTGTTATCAATGAATCAAGATAAATCTGGAATAGGTGGTATTTTTCTATTGGAATATGTTGAAAAGAAAATGGATAACGAAGAATTGTGTATTTTACATGGCGAAGAAAATAATTAAAATGAAAATGATTATCATTTTCATCAAGTATCTCTAAAGTATAGAAAAATGTATTGGTTACTAGGAAGGAACCCCAAGTTATCCATTCACAATAAATTGCTTCTCTATAAGCAAGTTTTCAAACCAGTGTGGACATTTGGCCTACAACTTTGGGGCTGTGCTAGCGAAAGTAATATCCAAATCATTCAACGATTACAAAACAAAGTACTGAGAGACATGGTTGATGCACTTTGGTACTTCAGCAACTGTGACCTGCATAAGGACCTTGAAATAGAGACAGTTAATCAAACCATTTCCAAAATCGCAAGACGTCACGAACAACGAGTTCACCAACACGTGAATTTTAATAGAAAAAAAAAATTTCATCAAGTGGCAAACGTAATGTATCCAATAATCTATTGCCCGTATGTGTATATAAATCTTAAAGTTCTCTAGAAGTTCTCGGTTTCTCGAGTCATAGTGCCACTAGTTATACATAATTCAAAAGTTTTTAATGACACACATGTCTCCAAAACATTATATTATGATCAATAAACTATCGAGATACGAATTATACCAGCCTGATTTGGTACCCACCCCGTGTTTGTTATTGCACAAAACGAAATAGCGCTCTTTAAACTTATTCACATTCCAATTAGACGGTATCTATTCAAAACGAAGATGTTATTTAAGTTTCACCGCATCAATTCAGCGGGCACTAAGACGCAAACGTGGAATTCCAAATTTCTGAAGGCTTTGATGTACAGCAACACTGATTGGCCATACCTATTATCACGATCTTGCTTTCATGTTCTTCGTAGTATGTACTTCGACACACGCATAAACCTACACCCGTAAGTCCCAAGAACGGATATCCTACAATAGTTTCCGGTCTCAGGTATTTATGTGTGTGCAAAAATGCATGTATTTAATTAACTTTGTACTATTGTTGTATGCACATATTTGCCATCAAATTTAATACGAAATTTAATTTTTTTTAATTCTTAATTTCTGTTTTGTTGCGGATTTTAAGCGTTTGATAATTTTTTATAAAAATTCCTTGAATAAAATTTAAGAAAAACGCTTAATATCCTTCACTTTCCGCCTAACTAGATTATATTAAATTAATTTCCACCGTCTTAGAATAGAATTTACTTTATATTGTTCGTCTGATTAGAATTACAACAAACCTCTAACCGACAGACCATCAATGAAGGCAGTCTCCTAATATCCTTCGGTGACAATTAAGAACACGGACTGAAGACTAGGGAGATCGGGTTTATATAAACTCGTAGCTATCGCGGACTACCGTCGAAGAACTTTCTGTGTCATTAATTTTAACGATATACGAGATAAGAATTCCGGGTTGCGCAGATGAAGAACTGCGACAGTAGACTCCATCCAATTTATATTTTGGACAGATCTTATCTTTTCTCGTTAACATTGAAACCCAGTCACAATAAGAGGGTAAGAATTAATTGTATAATTGAAGTTTTATGTATGTGTAGCGATACGTGCTTGTGTATATTTTATATACTAAATCGAAGTTTGCCTAATGTAGTTCATACTTGCACACGCAGCCTGGTCTGCGAAAATCTTCAACAGAGTATGTTCTAATCTCAGTTTATTACGTCGCGCTCGAACTACGCGCTTCTCTTATAGGGACCCTCTGGTTCACCTTCAAAGGTTTTCATAGCGCAAAAAAGATTTGTACAAATAGAGAGAATCTTGCAGCAACTCTTTTAAAAAGCTGAAAATTACCATCGTTATTTATCTGGAACGTAGCACCAAAATAGAAATTTAAACAGAACTGATATTGAGCACATCATCATCTCTTTTAGCCTGCCCTGAAGATATACATATATATACGAAACCGGTAAAACCAAATTCAATTAAGGATATTTGTGAGAGTTACTCTTTTATTTATCCATCTCTATCTCTTACTTGTCTGGACGCTGTAGACAGTTCCTTGTTTACACAACGTTCGATATGTCCTCTATATTTGTGATTGCCTTTCTTGGCACGTGTTTTAACTTTTTTCAACTTTAAAGCATTTGCAATCAACTTCGCTGACCATTCTACAATAGTCTCCGCAAACCCATATCATTTTCCTTCGTTAACTAATTTTTTTAACGCGCGTTGTTCCATCGTACAAAGCTTCCTTCGGTCCGTTATTTTATTTAGAAACGTTAGATTATGAATTTATTGGATGTTAGAATTACTTGCATTTACGCATTAGCTACTGTTCATAAAAGAGCTTGACCATATGCGTGTTATAACATTTAGCAAATAGTTCTCTTTGATGTTCATACATCAATATTTTAGATTTTAAAATATAGTATTGAACATAACTGGTAGATTCTTCGTACCATCCTGTTTTGCTAGTGATTTTACGTACACTGCCGTTCAGTGAAGTTCGGTCATACAATAAAAATCTATACGATTATTAATACATAAAATTAAAAAAATATTAAGCATACACTCTTTTCTAAGGGATTAAAGCCATAAATTATTATGTAGTAAAAATATTGCGACAACCACAATAAAGTCCCTTTTATTATCATTCCAAGAATGTCTCGGAAGTACCGATCTTTTGAAACGGGTCGTTTGGGGATTATTAACGAACAATACATTTAGGAAATATACCGCAGTATCACTCTTGTTTATTTATCACAGGCGTAAAGATATAAATTTGCTTCATTTTACTGTTAAACGTGTGTTGGTGTGCATTTGTCGTTTTTGCGCAAAAGTTTTAAGAAAATTTACTTCAAAATGGCACGTGGCAAGCTTACCAGTGTAGAAAAACATTCACGCATTATTACGCTGTTTGCAGAAGGATATTCGGGGCGACAAATTGCTGAAAAAATAAATATCAGAAGTTCAACAATAAATGACATCATAAAGCGATATCGGGCAACTGGAACTATAGAAATCGTGTTCGTCCCGGAGCATCTAGGAAAACAACAAAAGCCGAAGATTTGAGAATTGTATTATTAATCAAACGCAATAGAAAATTAACAGCGCCACAAATAGCAGCCGAAGTCAATTGCGGCCGTGAAGAACAAGTTTCGGCGAGTACGGTAAAACGTCGACTTCAACAAGCGGACCTTCATGGACGCACTGCCATTCGAAAACCCTTATTACGTCGGGGCAACAGAGCAAAACGGCTACAGTGGGCCCGTTCTCATCTAGATTGGTCGTTAGATGATTAGAAACACGTGCTTTGGAGTGACGAGTCAAAGTTTGAGGTTTTTGAGCAAAATCGACGAGTTTATGTCCGAAGATCTAAAACCGAAAAGTGATCCCGAACTGCATTGTGCCTACAGTGAAGCAAGGGCGTAGTTCTGTGTTAGCGTGGGGATGTTTCTCCTTTGCTGGGATGGGAGATTTATGCAGAGTGCAGGGTGTAATGAGGAAGGAAAATTATTTTGCAATACTTCAGAATCATGCAGTGCCATCAGGATTGCGTATAATAGGCCGTAACTTTACATTCATGCATGACAACGACCCAAAACGCACTGCGTTAGTGTGTAAGAACTATCTAAAGGAGCAAGAACTACAGCACACCCTGCAAGTAATGACATGGCCCCCACAAGGCCCAGATTTGAACCCTATAGAGTTGTTGTGGGATGAACTGGACAGGAGGATCCGAAAAATATGCCCAACTTCACAAGAACATTTACGGAATATTCTGCAACATGAATGGATTAATATTCCACAATCCGTTTTAACAAAACTTATCGAAAGAATGCCTAGAATAGTTCGAGCGGTGATTAACAGCAAAGGAGGTTTTTTCGATAAAAAAAAAAAATAATGTTCAGTATGTTATATTAGGCCAGAATAACTTTTTATTTATTTATTTTTGTCTTTTTTACCTGTACATACAATAAAATTGCATTTTGTTTTTAGTTTCGTTTGTTTCTGTAACCTTTTCATGTTTTTTACTAACCGACCGAACTTCTCTGAACGGCAATGTACATTATTGATATATTATTTTTGAAACATCGTAGATGAACACACTATTATCAGTAACATTCTTACAGATATTGATTTCGTCATTATCATAGATAAACGTTGACAAGCAATGTTTTTATGAACAACGTACGTGCTAAAATAATCTGAGGTATTTTTACATGGATATATTAAATAAATGTGAAAATGGGATAAATGCAGAAAGATTGGAAATAATAACAATCATAATCATCGAACAAAAGGATTGGTACTCCTACTTAATGGATTTATATAACTATGAATTTAGGTCATAGCAAAATCTTTCTAAAATAAATATATTCGTAAGATTAGACGCTTTCATGTGATCTTATAACATTGATATCTACTATTAAACGCCGATTTCGTTTGATCAGCAAATGAAATGAAAATGATGTGAATCGTTCCATTAAATTTTGTTAAAGCTCTGTACAATTATGCGAACAATTAGGTATAGCTTGCGTGTAAAGAACCACAAACTTAATTCAAAAATACGGAAGATCTCAGATTCACAATCCTGAACAAAGAATGCAAATGACCGACATATAAGACCATAATTTGCTATAATTTGCAACTCGTCATGTTTCGATGGTAACATGTTTACTAGAAATTGTAGGTTTTAGTTTAAGTCCTTCCGACGGTAAACACCCCTACATCTTGAGTATATTTTACTTGATGATTACCTTCGATAAACTTCGTAAAGTTAACCACAGTTTTTTTTTCTATCCTTTCAAACATTCAAGTCCCTAAAACAATTATACGATAAAGAAATAAACAGAATACTTTTCGGAACCTTTCTGAAAGAGGAATAGTTTCGTAGGATGTGCAAATGTGTTTCATACCTTTTGAGCTTTGCACATTACGGCTATGGCTTGGACATCATGAGACGTATGACGGCTATCCATCAAACAAATGGCACAAACACCAACTTTACACACTAAACAATACATGGAGACGGTTTCGTCAGGATGTTCTATACATTTCGCGTCCTTATTCTTGGTGGCAACCGCGGAATTTCGCTTGGGCTCACTTAGAGTGTGTTTGGCCAAAGGACCTCTGGATGGATGGCAGATCTCTTTGCACGGATCGCAGTACAATACTTCGCACTGTTCACACATAACCGTGGCATCCCTAGCCGGTTCACCCTCGCACATCTGACACTTGAGAGTTAAGTTTTTAAGTTCACCGAACTTATTTACGATGTGTTGCATCACGCGATATTTTGGCAAATTAAGCGCGCCATTCTCATCGAAATAGACCAATTTATGACATAAAGGGCAAGATAAGCTCAAAGCCGTTGGAAAGAGTAACCCATTCGGCGTTCCAACGTAGCTATTCGGCCTGGAAGTGCATACGACACCGCTGTCGGTTTCACTCAAAATCGACAATTTATCGCTCTCTTGATAATCGCCCGAACTGCTGGAAGCTACACTTTCTGCATTTTCAGAAGTAGCCACCGATGTTACCCCGTTATTCTGAGCCGGCTGTTGGAGACTGACAGCACAATTCAGACAGAGTGCATGATAACAAGGCAGTAACACCGGATTGTTGTAGTATTGTTTACAGACGAAGCAGCGAAGCTCTTCTTCCATCGTTTCGACGCGCTGCGGAACTCTACTGAAGTCAGACCGGCTGGCCTGCGTACTAGAGACACACCGGTTGTTTGAAAACAAGGCGCGAAAGAGAACGGAAAAGGACGAGGGCCGACGGAATTGCCAAAATGCTCGAGGGAGTGGATTGAACGCTAGGATGAAATGCGAGCGCGAATCATTCAGCCACTGCCAATACGTTATACGGATGAACGTTATGCAATAAGCCTGTTGTATTGAGAAGCTCGAGAAGGGTCAATGTTCCGAATTGTTTATTGTTTTTTACATAACACGCGGAGTTTATTATGTATTAGAAGCATGTAATGCTATTAGTAAGGTAAACTGATGCTTAATAAAGAACGCTAATTGATTTGAATTTATCTTTATTATTGTCTAAAGTCGAGGTAAATACAATAACACTATAACGAAGCTTTGGATGGTGCACAGGACCGTTTTTAGATAGTCGTAGGCCCCAAGGACATTTGTATAAAGACTATTTGCACATTTTTAATTTAGTAAACTTGGATTGATTGAAGTAAAAATGTAAAGGTACTTTGCTAAAATTTGTTAATAAAATAGATACTACTTCTAGCAATACAAATGAACCGGTTATTCAAGCAAATGTACCAAATTTAGAAATAAAGAATAGGAAGAAATCTATTTCAAAAATGATGGGAATTAGGCGTCGACCTCATAGTTTGGAGACAATTTGGTGAAAGATAAGGTATGTACGCAAAGAATATTTAATCAAACAGAGAAATTGTCAGCAGGGATTGACTCATGTATTCACCTTTCACTGGGCTTTTGCTGTACTTTAATGTAATGCTGGCAATGCTAATGCGCTAAGTCATGAACTTATAACTGGTTTCGAAGATTAGAAAAATGCAAATCTCTCATGAAAAATCAAAAGATCATTTTGCAGCTCTTGCAAAAGTCTGCTCTAATTGACGATGAATCTCAGAAGGTTGTGTAAATACTGGACAGAGGTCTTAAAGAAGACCTATCTTGATTATATAAATTGGCCAGATAAGTTTGATCCCTATCTAAAAGAACACATTCAAGCATGTGTACTGCCGACCTGGGTTACTTTGGAAAAATTTTTTTTTTAATATATCGCCAATACTTCTCCAAAAAAATGGCTGCAATTTTGCAAGGATATTCTATTCCGTTATTGTATCAGCTTTTTTCCGTTCTATTATCTTGCTGCCTCTTAAATATGGTTTTGTTGGACGATCTGACGATAAATTACATATGATATCCGAGATTGATAAAGCAGCGGTATTTTGCAAAAATCTCGATTATCTCAAAAACTAGCAACAACCGAGATAGGTATGGGAAATGTTGAAGAGAGTAGACATAAATTGAAGAGAGCCATCCATACAAAAGCGCAATAATACCATATATAGGTGTCCCGCTCAAGAAACCAAACTTATATCGTGGGCAGTAAAAGCTAAACAACCTGTATATTTGAGTACAATTTTATATTATGTGGGACATATCTCCGAATATTTTTGCTGGATAACTTTTTCTCAAAGTTGCTCAAAAAATGAATTATTTTCCGCCCACGCACTATGTAAAAACATCAGAAATACAAAACTCTACCATTAGTTGTAAACTGTGTCTCTAGTTGAATGTAGGCTTTCACGACCGTAATCCATAGTAGAAATGTCTTTCGGGTGATGTCGTGTAGTTAATATTTTACTAGGCTTACTTAGGCTAAGTCAAAAGTTTGCCAAACTCAATTTATTATTCTAATTTGACTTGCAATAGAAATGAACACTACGTAACCTAAGAGCGAGTGCTTCTAACTCCACACAAGGGATGACTATTTCTAAATAGAAGATCCCGCATCATTTTTGTATTCTGTGCTACATTCCAAATAGTTTTTATCTGTCTTGATACCACGTTCAAATGCCAGAAAACAAGGACTCTTGCAGATGCCTCGCGCAGTTGTGTTTGGTGCGAGTGAGAGGCGTACGAGGGTCCTGACATCTGAGATGAACGTCGCTGTACACGCGTACATAGTACGGATTGCGCGATAGGCTTTGATTACATTAATTTAATGTGGTAATTTGTTTTCATCGCCTGGAATTCAGCGTCGGTGACGTACACGAACCGTGTAAATTGATTAATTGAATATCTTCCATTCATTCCCATATAAGTGATATGCTTGAAAAGCTGATTTAGAGAATCTCCCCTTCGATTATTGATTGATAGGTCATTGATGGATTTTTTAAAGAGAATGATATACTTTAACATTGTAAATTGTTTCGAAGAATTGTTTTACTTATTTCTGAACATGTGGGTAAGGATTAAAAATTACGTTATATATTTTAACAAATTAAACAACTACATAAGAAATAGATGTTCTTTATTAAGTTTTATATTATTTTTAACATAGCATAAAATTCTTTGACTAGAAAATATTATTTGCATATACGGATTTGGCGGATGAAATTTGCGACAGCCATAACCCGTGTATTGAATAAAGACGCTACGCCTTTAGGCTAGTTTTCTGCTTTTATTTATGGTTTTCTTGTTTATCTTATAATGTTAACGGCACGATAAATACAAAAAATGGTTGATAGTAATAACAGAGCTTCCAGGTTTGTAATTTGAAACAAATTTCATAAAAATATGGAAGAGGCTTCGTCTAAAGTGATAGAATAGTCTAGAATAAAGAAATACCTACATATATATTATGCGCAGATGGCTTATTTTAGCGCGATGAGTTGCTTATCACTCGCCGGGGATGAACCGTATTTCAGTAGTTTACTGTTATTGTTAACGAATAAGTTAGAAATATTTAAAGGACTTATTTGGCGTTTCATTTTTCTGTACCCTTTATCGTTTTATTAATTACTGTCTTTTGCAAAACATTTGAGAGGTTTTAATTTTTGTACTGGCGAAAACTTTACACGATTTATCGTTTCTTTTTTTTGATTTTTGAACACCCCATCCTATTGATAGTGATGATGTAATATGTACCTACATCTCTAATTGCGACTACATGCCATATTAATTATGAATTGAAGGCTCACGCAACACGTGGAATAGTGGGAGGCTGGCCTTACAAACTATTGCATTATTGAAAATAGAAAAGTTAAAAAAAAATTAAAAATAAGATAACTTTAAAAAAGAAACGACTAACGCATTGCAAACAGATTGAAATAATTTAAACAATTTAAAAACTAAATAGTCTATGCACTATGTGTCATCTTTAAATCATTTGTATCCATCTGTAACGTGTGAAAAATTACATGTTTATAGAAAATTTTTGAAAAAGGCGACACTTTCCCTTGAAGAAGTCACCCTAACCGCATCTAAAGTCCTCGTCACAAGTTTGCTGATAAAAGTAACACTAGTGTGTATAGTTAACTATAGTTATACATTAACTTGTAATTAATAAACCCGTGATGCACCCACAGTTTGCTGTAAAGGTCTTGTTGCTAAGTAAATTATTTATTAAACTACTTAACTCTACCCCGGTGGTGGCGTATATGGGAGGTCGTGCATGTACACGACGCAATCGCTATAATTTATGCAAATAGCAGCTATTTGCTTTGTATTTTATTTTTGCACGTTAATGTTGACAGATCTCAAAGTGACATCCAGTTTTAATCAGGAATTAAATTAATTGTTGA
This sequence comes from Marronus borbonicus, assembly GCA_902655005.2. NCBI lineage: Eukaryota > Metazoa > Arthropoda > Insecta > Coleoptera > Scarabaeidae > Marronus > Marronus borbonicus. The sequence goes on along the minus strand of LR737381.1, from coordinate 27,529,335 downwards.
TTAAAGTGTCTAATCCTGAAGTGACGACATAAAGTTAATTTAATTATGATCAGTTGCACCGACAGGAATTAAAATTTAATTTAGAATTCAGTTAAAGTGACAGCTATAAAATGACAATTGCTATCGATTAAATGGAAAGACGATCATCTTTTCCCCGACATTAAGCTTGCTCCCCGAGCAATCAACGTAATTTAATTAGTAGAAAGAAATCAGCAACTAAAGTCCAATTAATATCGCGCTATTTGATTGGCTCTAACTGCTCAGATTAGTTTGAGATTTACTTTGCCAAACAGCTATTTTGACTTAATCCGAGATTAAATTTTAACTAATGTTGGTCCAACTCACCATTAGCGATTATCGTGCTAATTTGTGATTAAATATTTAATTCATAGGGCGAAGAAAATTTAACTCCACGCCAATTATTATTACCTCTTTGTTTATTGTAATATAAGAATTTCTAAAAATATCAAACTATCACTGCCATCTATTCAAAATTGGATCGACAACTTGACAGTTATTCTATAATGTCAAACTGTATCAAAACATAACCTATTCATTTCCCCTCAACTTTAATAAACAAATTAAATACGTAAAATAGAGATGATAATTTCTAAAGAAGCTCTAGTTGATTTGCAAGAAAAATATGAAAAGGTTAAGAAGTTGATAGAAGAAGACAGCAAATTAGACCCGGAAACAGAACCCTTCTTATCTAAATATGCTGCCCGCACCATTCTTATTTCTATGAATGCAAATTTGGAAAATTTAATACGACAACAAACTCAAGACTCAACAGATCGAGTAAAGTTACTTGGTAAATTAGAAATATGATTTAAAGCGATGATTTACTAATTCGATGATGAATTTCAGGTATGATCAGTATGATACAACTACTGTTGGGGATTGTTTCCATTGATACTGAAGAATTATCCATTGGAGAAAAACATTTAAACAAATGTAAGGAGATAATTGATAAAAGTGAAAGCGAACCAGAAGTAGCATATGTCACATTAAATCTGCATAATCAATTTGGAATTTTATGGTCAAAACGAGAGCCAAAGAAAGCCCAGATGTATTTGGAAGATGCTGAAAAGTTCTACAATTCATTCAAAGAATCTGGACGAGCACCTATAGATCCAAATGAGCTTTTTATACATAACTTGGAAACATATAATCCTATTTCGGCATGGGAGAAATTTGAGAAACTACATACTTTAACATTATATTATTTAGCACAAATACATGGTGTGCTTGGAGATTCATTGAAAAGCTCAGTTTACTGTCATGTTACGTTGAAAAGACAACTTGAAAGTAAAGATTATGATCCAATCGATTGGGCTCTGAATAGTGCTACATTATCTCAATTTTTCATGGAAACTAATGGTTTTAAACAAGCTAGACATCATCTAGCAGCAAGTTCATATATAATTGAAGAATATGAGGAAGAACTAAATAGAATAACAGAGCATAATGAAAATTACAATGCTAAAATTGAGAATTTTCGTCATCGTAATGCAGATATTGCACGTTGTTGGGCAAAATATGGATTATTACTAATGTGTAATTCCAAAGAGAGACTACTGAAACATACAGAAGATATTGAGTCAGAATGCACAGAAATAACTGATTTATCAAAACTTATACTAAAAGATGATAGTTCTGTTAAAACTGAGGATTTAAAACAACTGTTTTTTCCTCTGAATTTGGACGTATATGAACAGAAGGTTACTGATCAATTTCTTTTAACATTTGATGATGCGAAAAAAGTATTTTTAAATATCCAAGTCTGGCTAAACAAAGCGCAAGAATATTATACCTTAGAGAGTCTAGCATCAGATTATATTGAAATTGTTCAAGATCAAAGCCAAGCTTATGACTCACTAGTTTTTTATGAAGAAAGTCCAGATAACCAAGCAAAGTTGTACAAACGATCAGTTGATCTGCTTGAAAATGTAATTTCACAGGTAAACCCTACATATTACATGCAATATTGCAGACAAATATGGTTCCGATTAGGCCAAACATATTCAGATATGGTTGATATAAAATCTGACAAGTTAAAAGAAACCAATTCCAGGCCCACACCACATACACTCAATAAAATAAACAATTTAATTGAGAAAAGTATTCATAATTTCACCAGTTTTATTGATTCCTTTAGAAATCCCAAAAAAGAATTACCCAAGAAAGTAGATAATGATTTCCAAAAGCCATTCTTACAGGCATATTTTCATATTGGTGCTCTAAATGGACGATATGTAACTTTAGATAAGACCAGACAGTCGAAGAACTGTGAAGCTAGTTTGAATGCATATGGTAAAGTAGATGAATACTGTAAGGAAAACACAGAAGCAGCAGAATTAATTCCGTCAGAATTAAGTATTGTAAAAGAAATGTTGCAATTATTACCTATAAAAGTAATGAAGCTACAACATGAGGTCAGGCAGATGTAGAAAAGGAAAAGCTTTTACTGGAACTAATATTTAATATTGGAATTTGTGCTTCATTCATTTTTTAAGCTTTGTATATAATTGTTTTTGTAATTAATTACTATCAAATTCCTGTTACTAGAGATGTTATTTATTAATATTAGTTTTGCTTGGTAATAAATTTTACTGAATCTTAAAGTAGTTTTAGGCCATTATCAATAATGACTTGAACTAACTTCCCAAAACTATTAGTCTACTTCTCAGACATATTCAAATTCCGTTGCGAACCGCTCTATCAAGACGCGTTCATAGTGGAGCCGCGCTACAAAAGGAACAACGCCTACCGATTGGATTTTGTTAACTCGCTGCTCTTATCGAGTATCCCAGCTCCTCTGTAAACGTACCATAAGCCGTTATCAAAGAACACGTACTTGAAATGTCAGCAAACATGGCTGTTTGCAATTATTGTCAACACCAAAAATTGATTCAGTAGAGAGATAGAGGAGTCGACAATCAAATCTGGTCGTCTTTATCAACCTGTATGTTTACAGTAGCCGAACGTCCTACCTTTTCCGTACTTGTGGTCGTCTGAGCGGATTTGGGATCTGCCTGAATTTTAAATCCACCGAATTATATTATATGGTATATACTTGCATATGCTAATAAAATATTATTTATCGAACAGATTTTTTTTACATATTTTATTTTTGCATCTTGTATTTGCATTTCTGCAAATCTGTATAAATCGATATATATTATTGGTGAAAAAGCTATCCTTAAGACGAATGCCCATAAAGATCTAGGTATCGTATTTGATCCCACTTTTATCATTTAACCAGCATATCAAACGTTTGTTTATCGGTGTCTTATGAGAATATCCAAATGCTTACGCGAGTCAAGTTTTCAAAATGCCTATCTCCGTTCAACTCTCGCCAGACTACCTTATAGCTGTAATCTTATGAAGTATTCAAAGAGATTTCTTTCATATTCTTAGATATAGAAAATATTGTAGCTTGCCAAAAAGGCGCACTCTGTACAAAAGCCCTTTACTTCAAGCGGCGAAGATGGCTACTCAGAATAGAGGCTTCATTTTCAGTTTTTCAAAATGGCTTTGTGTTAAAAAACATGTAACACTTGGTACTTACATACTACAACACAACATAATAAAACCATTAATAAATTAAATACTTTTATTTCCAAATAAAAATAAATTGAGTATTGCAAAATATATAACAGAAGAAGTTTACAATAATTGTTGCACATATTTGATTTTGTTTCTGATTTTATCAAAGAAATATGATATTACACCAAGTTTTATTACAAATTTAAATTTCACCAGATACCAAAAAAAAAGAAACAGATTGAAAAACAGTAGTAATCTAATATTTGAAAATAAACAGATATATTTTTCAGTTTTTTTTTTGTTCAACAAAAAGGTTTAAACCTCCTTATTCTTTGCTTGAATGTAAATTGTTACCCATTTAAAGCATTTTATTTATTTCCCAAACAAAGGATTCAAACAAAAGACAAGTTGGCTTAGATTAACATAGAATGATCAATTTGATATTATCACCCCCCGCCCTCCCATGATTTAATCCATAATAAATTAGACATTCAAATTTATCAAATTACCATAAAAAATCTTTAATATGAAAATCATTATTGATATGTACCAAAATCAAATTTAATTTGAATGCTTTTAGTGTCATGGTTAATTAAAGAATTTTAATGAGAATTTGATATTTTGATGTGAATTTTGAAATTGAAAATACTTCGCTTGTTATGCATAATTAGTTCAATATATCCCGAAAATATTAGCGAAGTTTTCCTTAATTTAACCACTCAAACTGTACAAAAATAATTCTACTTTGATTCAATACAGAATTATTGAGTTGAATACATTAAGGAAATATAAGTTACAGCAACCTTTTTACAACATAACCTTTTAAAAAAAAATTAAAAAAGGTTCACACTTATTTATGGTTTACAATCTTAGTAGGTTGCTGAAAAAACTAAGAGTTGATATCAAACTGAATCTCCTGGTCGCAACAACAAACAAAAACCGCTATCGTAGTTTTCGTTTATTTCCTTTTCCATCCTGGATTCCGTAACCAAATTTCATTTGTGCCACTCGTATTAAACGCGAGGAGTCCCTATCTCCTATATTTGCACCACAAACACCACCGCAGCACATATTTTAAATTAAACAATTAAACTTCACTTCCATTTTCTTCCGTGGCAATGTCACTTGGATTATTTTATACAAATAAACTTAAAATTACTTTGTATGAATAAAAGGCGTGACCTAAGATCCATTTTTTTCAACTTTAATTACTTATTTTGCAACATTTTATACTTTGTAGAGTTGTAACATCAACGGAGATTCAAGGTGTTACAGTATTTGATGAAACAACACACAAAGTCCATTAAAAGATACCAGAAAATAACTGCAATACAAAGAAAAAATAATTTTATGCACACTTATATCAGTTTAGTTAGAAATAAATGGGTAACATTATTATACTCCTAACCAGAGAGTCGTAAATGTGTATAAAATTGTTTTCTGTGAATTTCAATAATTTTCTTGCAACGATGCTAGAAAAAAAAAATAAAATGGATCTAAATGGTGGTAATATTCACGTCTATTAAAAATATACATTTTCTATATGCAATTTTCTTTTGTTGAAGTATTATAATAAAAGGTAGAGAAAAAAAATCGTTTCAACGTCCCCTTTTTAACAAGAGGTTTAATTTGAAAATGTATGCAAGTCCTTAATGTTTACACTTGTTGAGCGCGTAATTTCCAAAAGAGAAAAAAAAGAGAGGGAGAAATAATAATATACAACGAAAAAATTCTTCAAAAATCAAAATTAATTCAGGCAATTCGATTGTGATATTTTCATACCTTTCAGTTATAAAATGAAAAGTTCATATTTATTCCGATTGTGTTCTTTTTTTCGCGTTTCACCATGTTCTAATAATAATATATACAATTTTCTTCACGTTAATTTAAAACATACAACGTTCTTCATGCGTTATTTTTTTGTAAATTTATTTTATCTGTATGCTGAAGATCATCGAAGTACTATTATTTTTTTATTTTGTTGCGTAAATAATAGGTCTTTTTAATCGTTACTATTTTCATAGTCCTTGCAATCTCCGTTTATTGTGTCTGAGTCTGTTCTATAGTTTCATCGTCTTCAAGCTTCGGAACGTAGAGCGCTGGATCGATGACTTTAGGTATAGGTTTGATTTCGGTTCCGAGTTCTTGCTCGATGCGATGTAAGGCAAACCGATCTTCATAAGTAATCAAGTTAATGGCAATGCCGAGATGTCCGAATCTACCTGACCTTCCAATACGATGCAAGTAAGTTTCGGCCATTTTTGGGAAATCAAAGTTGATTACTACATTAACCGCCTGTACGTCGATACCTACAGAGAGAAACAAATTAATTGCGGACAACATTTTATTTGTCTAATAAATACATTTCAATTAACACCACATTTTTATTTATTATTCACGGAAGTTTTTGGAAGGCAAAGGAAAGGTATGCACTTGTTTTTTTACTATATATACAGATTGAATTGAAGGAGCAGTAATGAAAGAAAAGGTTCTTATTTATCTTCTTCCTTATCTAGGCGTACATACGCGATAGTCACAAAGTAATAATCTTAATTGTGATTATCCTATGTGTATGCTTTTTAGCTCGTCTGACAATGTGTTCTATATAACACGAAACCGGTTGCCCATATTAAACATAGAATTTTGTGAGAGCTTTTCTTTCATTACTTCTCCTTCAATTCAATTCATCAATTTAAATTACTCTTGCACAAAGTCCTAATGGATTATATAGATTCATCTACCATAACAGCGTCGAGTATAGGAATTTTAATGAGACGCAACTAAATGGAAATATTCGTAGTATATGTGGACCCTTTTTTATTCTCTTTCGAGATAAAATATTTTTGATAAATAAAGTGCAGCTTGACTTTGAACAATCGTTCAGCTGTATTGTTGGTTATGAAGCACACCAACATTTTAATCTGTGTAGATATGAATAATCTGTAGCCTAAAGTGTGTTCGTATCTAAAATGTAGACAAAGATTTAAAAATTATGCATCATTCGCGATATGTGTAAAATAAAGCAAATATACTATTTAGTAAATCAATTGTTTGATAACATTAATTTATTTAACTGTAGTTAACAACAAAAATAATTCAAAGTTCTAAAAAAAAAGGAAAGGAAAGGCAATTAATCTCTAAATGTAAAATTCTAATGAAAAAGGAAAACGATAATGAATAATGATAGCAAGGACTGTGGCGTAGTATGGCCAACTACACAAAAGTATCGGTAACCTCCGCACCACACAAGTTTAATTAATTAATCGGAGACGGCCGTTTCGAGGATGCAAAGATTCATTAGGTCACTGGTTGAGAAGCGGGGTTTCTTGCATCCTCGAAAGAATTCTTCGAATTTGTCTCTTTTGTTGACTACCGATGTAAAGAGTAGTTCTGCAAATATCTTGGTTGAAACATATGATGATTTAAATTTAGTACATAAAGTTTAGAAATTATTATAAATGAAAAGATTTGATGTAGTGTATTAAATTTAAATCATTTGTACAGCAGGCCACGTAGGAAATGTATAAAAAAGTGTCCGTGATTTATACTTGAAATGAAATTATTTGTCAAATTTCATACTCATAAAAGAATAAACCACAACTATCATTGTTGCATATATTTCCCCCCAATCCACCACCAAAAAGGTTGAATCGAGACTACTTATATGCCAATATTCAATTTCTTTTAAATTTGTAATATGTTCCAAAGAGAATAACATCAACCAAAGTCAATCGATAAATCGATAAGTTGTTTTTTTTTTGCTATTGTTGGGACGACTTTAGCGAAGTTTCCCTCGACGAAATGTGAGTAGTTATTGCATGCAAGCATATGTTATGTGCTACACAGTCTAAACACTTTAAAAAAACATTCGGACACCCGTGGGCCATATATTATAGTATATCATGTGAAAATAGAGGACTTGATCGGATACGTACAATCTGGACATTTGCTTTGTAGTTCTTTCATTGCATCCAATAGAATAAAAAAAGAATTAACAATGCTTTTCGGAAATCAACATTAATAGCTAAGTATATTTTTAGGATACGCGCTAACCTTTCTTTGGAGCATAAACGGACTTTATCAAACCCTCGACTTACCCTGTATACAGAAACGGTAAAATTGAAACAAATATGGTATTAGCAATTACTAATTACGTTCAAGTAATTAATATACATTATCTTTCCCTATTCAATCTAATATTCCCGCCTTTTCAAATTGTATTGTTGCGGCAAAGTGTATAAAATTTACACAGCTACTCAACTTGGTTTCTCGTACATTTTTAAAAAGGATTATTAATTATTATAATTGGTGCCTTACCTCTTGTGAATAGATCCGAGCACACTAGATTTCTGCAAAGACCAGCTCTAAAATCATGGAAGACCCTGTTACGATGACTCTGTGCCATTTTTGCGTGAATGTAATAGCAACAGTAGCCCAGGTCGGTAATCTTTTTCGCCAACAATTCAACCCTTTGCGTTGAATTGCAAAATATGATACTTTGGTTGATTTGCAGCTTAGAAAAAAGTGTATTCAAACAATGGACTTTCTGACGTTCCTGTACGAAGGCGTAATACTGCGTGACACCTTTCAAAGTTAACTCTTCCATAAGATTTATTTCGTATGGATTTTTGAGATGCTTCTCCATAAACTGCTTTACGGTCAACGGAAATGTTGCCGAAAATAGGAAGATTTGTCGATCCTTTGGTAATCTTGAGATTACGTGATCCAACATACCTAGACAAGTCAACCGTTAGAAAGCTTAAAAGTCAAGAACATAAGTTAACATAAGCTAAACATGATCTAATTGGTTAGTCATTTTGGGCAGAGAAATGTTACCTTTAAAGTCTTGCGATAGAAGTTTATCTGCCTCGTCTAACACTAATGTACGACAATGTTCCATATTAGCAACTCCCTTATCCATGAGATCAAGAATTCTGCCAGGAGTGGCAATTATCACTTGTACTTTTTGGTATATACGCATTATGTCATCGCGGAGATTAGTACCACCCGTCGTGACCATTACGCGGACGTTCATATGTTTCGCTAGCTCAATGCAAATTTGGGACGTTTGTAGAGCTAATTCCCTAGTGGGTACTATTATTAGCGCTTGGATTGCATCTTCTTCTGGATCAATCTGTTCTAAAACTGGAATACTGTATGCACCAGTTTTACCTAAAAACCACAATTTTATACAAAATTCATTCCGTATGAATCAGAAATTGGAGTTATTATACTATGTCAATATTATAGTACCATTTTACGGTCAATTTTAATGTTATGTTTGCCGCGACCTCAAATGTTCCTATCCCATAAGTCCTATACGGATACGTCGGATATAATTGGAACGGTGGATGAAATATTTGTTCAATACTCGAACCAACTAATAGTTGCACCATGGCCTAATACATTTGAGTAACGAATATCTCCCCTAGCGTTCCAATTATATCAGATCAAGGTAGGTGCGGCCAACTCCCAATTTGAATATGCACATTCTTAAAATAAAACTGGAACAGCGTTATAGGTTGCTGTTTCAAACTAAATATAAGTAGGTGCACCATTCTACTAAACAAAAATAATTTAACGTAACGTTCTCTAGTCAATTCTTAATTTTATTAAAATACCCTTACAGAAACTGGTAAACATCACCAGGCTACTCCGGAACCCCTACTATGTTTAATTGGTAACGTTTGTTACCAAAATTTCGAATTACTGTAACAGGGCGCTAGTTACATATTTAAATCAAATCTTTGCTGATAAATCGATACAATTTTTGAACCAGCTGTCGTAAGTTTGTAAACTTAATTCATAAAAGACCGTACACATAACTTTTTTTATAACCACTAAGTCTTCAAGTTCTTTCTTTTCTTTTTTGTTAACTTTGACAGATGAAAAGCTTTTGGAGAAGATCGAACTCCGATTCTTGATCGTCAACAAATGTAGTTTAAACACGTTGACGTTCCAGCTAGACATTAGTTGAATGCACATTTTCTTGAACCATGTCTTGGTTGTAGAGATTTTATTACTTGTCCCACAAGTATGGTGCGCATATTTACAACTCAGTGGTTCCTTGGTGTCATGCCTGTATTCGAGTTCAAGAAGAACATTTTGAACTATTATAGAGGACGTTTTCTTACGTAGTCATGTTTTTCTTTTTAGTTGTTTATTTTTCTAATGACTTATTTATTCTAGTTGTACTTAAATAATCATCTCTAGTTTATTTACATGTTTTAGTTCTTTAAATAATAAAAAAAAAAAATAGAACCTATGTTCACTTAATATTTTTTATTTTAAATGACTTCCCAAACAAGATATTGAAGTTCTTTACATTCATTATAAATCACCTTGTATATTAATGTAGTTGTAATATTTTACAGCATAAATAATAAGGTTTAAATACTGTAATATGAAATCATCTCAAGTCTGACGAGATAAAAAATATGCTTATATCCATTTATTCACCAGAATGTTGAAAAAGTAAAACAAAAGGCATATTAAACCGTAAATATATCTAACAGACAGTAAGCAAGATCTACAGAAGCAAAAACAAAAGATTACCTGTGCCATTTTTAGCTCTGGCTAAAATATCTTTGCCAGATAATGCAATGGGTATGGATGCTTCTTGTATCGGTGAAGGCTTTTCCCATCCTTTTTCAAATATACCCATAAGCAGCTCCCGCTTTAGACAGAATTCTTCAAATTCATTACCTCTAGTGCTTGTTACATCCTGCAAATTATGGCAGATTTAATATGCGTAAAAGGAATATCAAAAATATTAGCGATAAAATAAAAAATACTCAGTTATAGGATTTATCATTTATAGTAAGAAATGAAGGGGAATCCAAAAAAATTCATCATTAAAGACCAACCAAAGTATGAATTGGAAAATCTAAAAGAAATAGCCAAACTCCCTAAGAAACCCAATTATTAATCAAGCCATTAGTCCATTACTACAAAAAGAACTCAAACAATACTCACGCTGGTTTTAATTCTTTTGTCTTTTGGAGGAATTTTTAGTTTTGCTTTCCATCCAATATCATCGACATTGTCAATATCTCTGTCAAACGAATACGATATAGTAATAATTCGACATACTAAACACCAACTTACAGTTTTGTCTGTGTGGGCATGACATGATTATTTGTAGTTATAGATTCAGTCATCATTTTCCAGTATTCTTGTTTTATAAGCTATTTATATGATATATATATATATACATATATATATGTATATTTAAAAAGGGGTTTATAAAACCCAACGGTGGGTTTCTACAATATGTAGGTAATGCTTAAAAATCTTTTGTGAGGAGCTACACTTTACGGGTTAATTCTGCAAATAAAAAGTTTCATTAGGATTAATTCGTAACTACAAAATGTAGAATGAGATAAGATTAAATACATATTAAAACAAGACTAATCTATTTATAGCAATAGTATATAAATATTGATACATAACGTACAATAAAGTTTGCTCGGTTTTATCACACTTAACGGTATATATCCGAGTTCAACTAAACAAAAAAAAATATCAAAGCAATTACAAACTAAATTTGAACATCGAGATTAAAAATAGAAAATAAAAATCGACGCTTGTAGTATCTCTAATTATTGATCCGAATATTGTAACGATAACCTTAATCCTCCCACCCGCAAAACGATGATAAAAGATGAAAATTTACGATGAGCAAAATATAAAATGGCTTCGAAACAACGCAGGTAAAAAGAAAGCGAATACAACGCAGATGCATCAAAAATATACACAGCTATATTTACCTTGCTTTTTAATCTTGGCCTACAAATATACGTTGAATACGTGTATAAAATTCATGCATTTCTCTTATCTTATCGATTCTGGGAGAATAGCTAATATTTTACAATTCATCAAGGACTGAAGAAGTATCACACACCTTATTCTGCCTTATTCAGAGCCAGGAACAAAATGATTTTATCAAATGCAACAGAAATCACTCTGCGAACTCTAGTGTAATTCTCTGTAACTTCTGCGGGCGCTCTTTTTAAATTGACAACAATGCAACGAACGAAACTAAAACTTGATTGTTTTTACATGAATTATATAAACAACGATCTGTTTATGTTCAAACCGATATTATTTTAAAATAATTGTGTTATTACTAGTGTTTTTGTTATAATTTGCGATCAAATAATTCAATAGAACTATTCGCTTCAAATAAATTGAACGAACTATCCAGCATTGTTTAGGGTTTGAAAAACATATTATATCGTTTAATTAGGCACTCGCGATGGCGGAATATTACAATTGACAATAATGCTTTGAGGAGTTCACTAACATGAAAATAGGACTCATTTTTATGTAGGTTTACTGTACATGACTTGATTCATGTATTTCCCAGTGGCGCTACGTGGTCAAATTTTCGGTGGGGTGGTCATATTGGCAAAAAAGTCTTAGGTTATATAGGCTTGAAATTCAGAGCAATTCTTCCTTCTTTGGAATCATTGGAAAATATAATTTACAGAAACCAATAAAGTACACAGATATAAATCGAATCGACCAAATCCATACATAGAAGTGCGAAACTTACGATGCACTTCCTCACCTTTATCTCCATTTGTTTGCCTAATTTTAAGTTCTGGTATTTCCTTTCAAAATTGAGTCAATTCGCTTTCAGTTTACAGAAAATGAATTAAATATTTAATCACGAATTATCACGTTAATCTCAGATTTACTTTTTATATACAAGACACACGCACACATCTCCACAACAAAATAAGAACTAATAAAGAGAATTTATGTAAAATTTGAAAGACAAGACTAAATATATATGCCAAACAACGAACATGTTCCACGTTTGTAACCCTGTATGTTCAAAATATTCGACTGCATTTAAGACGACAGGGTCATACCGGGAAACCAGCCATGTCTAGCGAATGCCCCACTACATATACGTGCTAGCATGTGTATAGTTCTATTCTTTCCTGATAAATATATATTGTTCATCCGTACACAAACGATTTCAAATATGTTTCATTTTAAGGAAAGTATAAATTATAATTTGACAAAATATTTTGCCGATTGTTTGAAAATAACTTTGGGAGGTCATTGACCTACTGAAGAATCCGACGCTGTTACGTCATCCACACATTCAATATTGTCAATGTGTATGTCGAGTTTCTGACCGGTCATGTGATTATGCAGTAATTGTGATGTTATTTAACATTCGCAGTGATTCATACTTGGATTACTTTTAAGTAATCCTGCAGAAACGAATATACTTTCCGTGTGCTTCGTGCAATTAGCAGCGACTAGACAGGCTCGTGTTTTGTCGACTCTCGGGGAAACCAGTAGGCAACACGAATCCCCTCTCATGAGATGAATAAACACGAGTCTGTGCGAGTCTAGCTATGATAATTTCGAAAAGCATAATTTGTGTTTGCAGGCTTATATATGCGACATGTTTTTTTTGCATCGTGTTTTTTGGATTACTTTAGTTTAATGAGGACATCGTGTTTGATTTTTTTACGGTAAGTGGCATTTACACAGGGTAACGCGAAACCATAAGCACGTTAAACATTAACGTTATTTTCCGCATTCCTTTTCGAATTTATATATCATGATTCCTGTATACACTGTTAATAAACATACCATGTACCGTGCGTTACAAATGCAATTGTTAATATCAAGGAATAACACATGCCTGTCTATTCGTGGGTCTTGTCTACTAGATAGACCGGAATACCAAATGAAACAACGTAAAATTTTATAATTTATTATTAGAAATGTTGCTTTACAACAAATTAAAAGAACAACTGTAGTTTACAATATGGCAGTAGAAAAAGAATGTAGATTATTTGAAAAAATGCGTTCGCATTAAACATTTTTTAAATTTCGCGGATCAAATAGCAATCAAAGCCGAGCAGTAACGATGATACCGTACAGCGTTAAGCTCCGATTGTAACTATTGCCGATATGTACCTTCGGTAACCTTTTCGATATTAGTAAGGAAAGTAGCGAGAATAGCAAAAGAACGAAAGTCCCGAAAATAACGAAATTTTACACATCTAATGACGATACCGAGCTCTGATTGTAAACTATTACCGATACAGTAACTTTTTCGACAACAGTATCGAAGTAACGAAAGTATTGTATTCAAAGTAACTGATACAAACAGCGAAACTGATGATCCACTCTCACAGTACACTTTTTAAATATGCATATAAGGGTAGAAATACACTGCTAACGGCGTTGTAAATAAAAAAAATCATAATGCTTTATATACAGCCAAACGTTGTTGATTATATACCCATGCTATGTTTTGAAACACAATTGTACTGGTACGTATGCAGAGCAGTGTATGTAGGAATATTTTTAGGTGTAAACCGCAAAAAGAGAAAATCCCTATATGAGCAAATTTAATAAAGCGATATCTAATCTAACGTATGTTTTGTGTTATCATTAAGCTCATCTAAATTGGAGTAATTTGAACCTTTAATATAGATTAAAATTCATTCTGAGTTGAAACTGGAAAGGGTATTCGCATATAGAAATTTACTGCTAACTGGTGCCAACTTTATATTGTTTTACATATACAGTTTTGAAAATATTAGTTTGGTTATAATTATTTATTCAAAGTTATAATTTATTAAGCACAATGTCTAGTACATCACAAAAACACAGGAATTTTGTTGCGGAACCTATGGGCGATAAGCCCGTAACAGATTTAGCCGGTGTTGGGGAAGTACTCGGAAAACGTTTAATAAGTGCCGGCTTCGATAGGGTTAGTTGATTTATTCATTTCACGTATGCATACAATGTCCAGTTTCCTAATCATATTTCCATTTAGGCATACATCGTCTTAGGGCAGTTCCTGGTTCTAAAGAAAAATCAAGAACTATTTCAAGAATGGATGAAGGATACATGTCAGGCTAACGCAAAACAATCTCTCGATTGTTATACTTGTCTCAATGATTGGTGCGAAGAGTTTTTGTAAGTTGAAGAGAGGCACATTGTATTTCAACATTCAGCTTGTCAATGGCTACATAACTATAATTGTTATTAATTGTTTCTATGCCATTCTATTCTAAATTGAAAGATTTTAAACAAATTTAATCTTAACATTTATGTTAATGTTTTATCATTAAAGTTTTAATAAGTAATGTATAAGTGAAATGTAAAATATATGTATATATAAAAAATAAATGCTTTTTACAATTACCTACACAGCTGAATACGCTTAGAGATATAACTAATTTAATGTGCTCTTAAGAAACGTTTGAAATATCGAGTGCATTTTGTAAAATGTTTTACGATTACAGCGACAAAAAGATAATTACTACATACAAGATAACTTTATTGATTAACTTTAACAAGATAGATTAACTTGATAAAAATTGGCTTTTGTACCTTTATACAATTTATTATAATTATTCTTGTTTAGTTAATGTGAGCACTATATTATTAAATAATCGAATGAAATGAGGAATTTACAAATTGTACCCAAACTTCAGTTACTAAACTGAACGCTATTAACAATATGAAATGATTTTTTTCATTTCCATTCCTTATACAAGCATATCTACTTATACAGGATCTTACAAAGCGATGTTTGGATGTTTTAGCCATTTTCTTCTCTTTAGGGCTGAATTCCCAATTACGGCAAACATCTATCCGAAAATCAATTCTTTTTGGAACAACCAGATTTTACTTTTAAGCATTAAACAGCATTAATGGGAAACTATAGGATAATACAAAACTAACTAACAGTTAAATTGTTTTGCCTTTCTCCTAATCCAAATTTAGCGAATGCTGAGGGTGAACATCTGCGGGCGCAGGCGCAGTAATGTATTAACCCATGGCTGGCTGATGCCCTTTGGTAACTGCCGAAAGCTGTTGGGGAATATTAAGGCATGAATTATTATTATCTAAGGTTCCAGCAAATAAACGATACGCCCTATATTACCGCTCGACCACAGTATGCACTTATTACAATAAAGTCTTCTAAATCCTGGTGATAGCAAGTAGTGATCTTCAGTTTTAGTTAATACATAGATATATTTAATATTGTGGAAGTGCATTGAAATTATAATCATTTTATTTAATTTCGCTACTCTTCTCTATGGTATTATCATATCACAGATTAAATTTCTTTTAATTCAAAAGGAGTGTACGCCGGTTTGAAATTTGCGCCTTCTTTGGTCTAACAGGCATGCGTCTTGTGCGAGTAAGTAAGATAGATTGCGATCCCTAGAAGCTAGAATGAAATCGAATATTACGTTATGTCGTTGATATGTTGGAAATATATAGCGGTATCCACCTAATAGATATGATCCAAGGGTAAAAGCCTCAAACGTTTAGAAACACAAAATGTATAACTATCATTTTATTTATCAATATGTTGACTACGCAGATAAGCAAGATAAGGGACTTTGCAACGATTAGGTACACTCGTGTTTATTCGTCTCAGGAGAAGAGGTTGGCTTTCTGAGTGTCGACAAAATACGAATCTGTCTTTTCGCTGCAAAGAAGTAGTCGATGCCCCTATTTTAACCATCTCTATTAGTTGGGTACGGAAGGCTTGTTTTGGAGGCGCTTTATTGTAGTCATATTCCCGCCATTACACATACCTTTTACTTTAAGCTTGCATACACCTTCATTAATTGCTCTTGCATTTTATAGCATTCATATATGTATTTTGTGAAAAAAAAATAATGCCGATGAAATATTTGTAAATTATTTTATTAGATAGATACCCATTGAATTAGTTGCAAGAACCTAAATATCTTAAAGGCGCTATTGTTAGAAATTACATACGGAGCATAACCGTTAATGACAAACACACGTACTTCCTTGTTGAAATTAAATATCTGTCTGCAAACAATGAGAGTGCGTAATACATTCGAACTGTAAACTAGAAAAATGTGCTTTACAATTATTACAACTTCGCACGGGGCTGATTTTAAGTTTCGCTCGTTACATCGGTTGAACGTCTTCCCGTTCATCATTTAGTAGTGGGGATACGTATTTGACAGACAAAGAAAATAAATAACAATTACCGGCGTGCGTGTATGCGTAACAAAGACGGATGTACTCCAGATGTTGAATGGTCGGTTGGTTGTGGAAATTTAGATCTAAATTTTATGTTTTCCATGTTTCCTTGTTCGTTTATATTGTTTCGTTAATCGGAAAATTCCAATCGGACGTGTGAATGTGCTGTGCGCGATAAGCTTGGAGTCGAATTAAATGGTGCGATTGAGTGTTCGGAGAGGTTCACAATTTAAAATGGCGATTGTGTGATCTGGGAGCAATGGTGGACATATGAAGGTGCACGGAAATTTGACGATGGAAGATACTTCGATTCGCGAAAACGGGGGTCAAATACAGATGAGCCCGCAGGGCGGTTCTATCGTTAACAATAAACCAAGTGAACAAGCGAACTCACAAGTACAATATTCAATCCCAGGAATTTTACATTTTATCCAGCATGAATGGGCTCGGTTTGAGTTGGAAAGATCCCAATGGGAAGTTGACAGAGCCGAATTGCAGGTAAGTTCTTTTATTATAAATGCAAGCAACTAAGTTGGCAAATATAATAAAAAATGAAATATCAAAAAAAAAATCGACATCGCGGAAGTATTCATTTGTTAAACAATGACAATCTTCAATAAATATTTGCATGATAAACATTTCCATTTATAAACTTTACATTAATCAACAGCTTTTTTCGCAAATGTCACTAAACTAAATTATTGCAATTACCAACTCCAAAATAAATAATTAAACTTTAATTTTTTTAGAAAATATTTCTAACCTTTACGAATTCTGTATTGATCTTCATTACTTAAAGATACTCTATGTTTTTTCCAAATTATTTCTAACACGTTTTCTTCAACGTATTCTTTACATTAAATGATTATTTTTAGGCTCGAATCGCATTTTTGCAAGGAGAAAGAAAAGGTCAAGAAAACCTGAAAAATGATTTGGTGCGTCGAATAAAGATGTTAGAATATGCATTGAAACAAGAGCGAGCCAAATACCATAAGTTGAAGTATGGTGTAGATCTTCAACAGGGTGATATAAAGCCACCAGTGCTCGACGATAGCAATAATGTTGATTCTCAAGCCGAGACTGAATCTCCGGTATCAGCAAATCATCCAAGTTGGAGGCAAGGAAGGCAGCTTCTAAGACAATATCTTCAGGAAATAGGTTACACAGATAGAATAATCGATGTAAGATCGACTAGAGTTAGGGCATTATTAGGATTAAATAATAACACAGAACAAGATGAGAATGTTAATGTTGCACCAGTGAATGGAAATGAATCCAATAAAAGAGCTAGCGAAACCCAAGGTAATTAACCGTTCATAGAATTTTGTAAATTGTAATGGTTTTATAACGTTGATTGCCGGCTAGAACGTGCTGAAGGTCGATAGTTCACTTATACCATCAGTGTTGTATCTTACTTACCGGATACTGAGCATTTGATTATTTTGTTATTACTAACATGCATTCGTTATTTAATTTTTTTTATTTAATTGCAGTTTTACGTATATCAAACTGCTAATTTGGAAATAAGGCTTCAGCATCTCCTAAGTAAATTGACTGGTAAAAGAATCACCCACCTTAAATTTTTTACATAATCAATTCAGATTAAATAGATATTTAAGCTTCTATTATTCATTGTCGGTGAAAGATATGAAATTCTTTTTAAAAAATGAAGCAAATTAGAGCAAAAGTTAGTTTAATTTTAGAAAGTAACATAAGTACGATTTTCCTCTTCAAATAAAATTTATTAATTTTCATAATCTAAACCTTTTTCAATAACGTGTATGCCCTCTCCATGGATTTCAGTTACATTGTGTAACCGTTAAGCTCTTTAAACTCTTAAAGAGTTTCTGGTACGATTCCATGTCGGCTTTATAGTTGATTCCAAAGGTGTTCAATAGTATTAATATCTGGGCTACATGGAGGCTAATCGAATATGCGAATGTACCTCATGTAAATATTGACTTACGATTATCGTTATCGTGCATTAAAACAAAATCTTCATTGATAAAATGAGAAAATGGAACTACGATTTCTTCACGTATGTATTGGCGTACAATGCCCCATTTTGTATAAATATAAGGTCGGTACGTATTTCGGTGGAAATACCATGAAAAAATTCCACGAAAAAAACCGTTTCGAGATGGCACAGTTTGCATAGTGTTCGCTTCGCCTTCTCCGCACTCTTTCTCTGCCATAAACAGAAACGCGACTCATCAATAGAACAAAATTTCACTCCACTACTAAACGGTCCAATTTGCATGCACAAATTTAAGGCGTGCTCTGCGAAAAATTGGTAGTTAACTGCATTCCTGTTGCCCAGGGGCAGAATACCCTTTTATATCTCTCACCGCTTTTGTATCTTGGTAGTAACATTTCCTTACTATTCACCGGTTCCGCAGTAACTTAAATTAGGGCAACAGCAAAGTACAGTATGATTTGCTTTGTTAGTGAGTTTAAGCCCATACCGATTGCTATAAAAGCTTGAATCGACATTTAGTGGGTGGTAGGGACCAGGTTGATTACCCCTGCTATAGCCGGTCTCTGTGAAATCAGACCATTCTTTAAAAACTTTCGTCTTACCGCCGTTTTATTTATTTCAACCCTTCGTATAGCTAAGAAGCGTTGGTGAGGATCAACCGCAGTTAAAATACAGTGTATTCAACACCATAAAACGATCATCAAGTGATTTCTCTCTTTATTTTCCGAAACCTGTTCACTTTTCAAATTCGCCAGTCTTTAAAAATCGACTCCGCGCAGTCTGAACGGTAGTGCGTGCTGTTCCCAGCTTAAAAGACGCATAACGTTCACTGCGGCTATCTTCACTAATGCTAAAATTTATTTGAGGAACACCTGCAAGAGTTAACAGCATTGCTATTGCAACAAATCTGTTATACTAAACGTTAAACTTATTTCAAGTTGCAATGAGCTGTGCCTACTTGCAATTTATTGCAAACAAATAATAAATGATCTACCCTTAAAATGGGGTGCAGTATTTGGAAGTCAGTTAATATTGTCTAGGTGCCAATTTCACCACCAAAAAATACTGCCATATTTTATGAAGCATTTGTTAATGGAAGAGAATCAGATAACTTTCGTAAATAGACGTATATCACGCAGATGGGTGATTTTTTTGCCAGTTTGTATGTTAAAGAAATTATCTCTAGTAAAGAAGAAATCTCTAGTATTTCAATATTTAATTCCAAACTACAAAATAATCCCATCCTTTACCTGGGAGGATATATAGGAATGTATCTATATCTAGCAATTGAAATATTGGCATATTGATCATTTGTTAGTTTCGTATTTATTCTTTTGTATGAAATAATATCTTTAATATAATTGACTCTCTTTAAATCGAATCCTTGTGGATCATTTCAATTTGAATTATGTGAAGTCAAAAAACTAAACATTAGATCAGGGGTTCCCAACTTTTTCTTGCATCCCCTTTTGCAAGAATAGATTTTGTCATAGATCTCCATTTTTTTCTATAACATCCAATATACAATATTATTAGAATACAAATAATTCCTATCATACATTCTAACTGTAAGTAGTGGCAGAAATATATCCGCAGTGAAAGAGTTGAAGCTAACAATAACACTAAGAATAAATGAATATGGAAAATGGATTATTAGATTTATGTTTTATTTTTTGTATCATGTATGATTCTAATACTATCCTATGCAGTCAACAGTTCTATAAAATTTCAATTTCCAATGTAAATATTTCAAATATGGCTAGAAATAGAAACATCAAACAAACCTTAAAGTTTATAATTATTTCCTGTATAGCCGTGGTAATAATTTTACAAGCTACTAAACATTCTGTAATTTTCATTTTATTACAGGGAGGCGAACTCCTGCAAAGAAACCTCAACCGAGTTCACTTGCTGAAGCGATGATGATGGAAACAGAGGCGGCCGTCATGGTAAATTTGGACTTCTTGACGAACGCTGACGTTGATATGGAAGACGATGATGATATCAATGAGGACGTTGAATTAGAACCCGGAGACGAAATGGATGACGACGTAAAAGCTGTGAAACGGAAAGGTAGATATGCAGATTATTACAGGGTTGTTTGCGGAGCAATTAGTCAAACGTAATTTGATTGGTCAATCACATGATGAGGTTGAAAATTTACTGAACTCTGGAAAACTCATTCATTTCAGAGAATAACATTGATAATTTTGTTTTACTGTCTAGAAGTAAATGACGGTTGTCTACGGCAGTTTCTTTCTTTATGAAAGAATCACATCTCACTTCTTAAATCCGTACTAGTCGTACATAATACAGGTCAAAGATCTGTAAAGCTAGAGTAAAAGTTACATGGACTGATAATTGTCTGGAAAGAATTACATTCAGTAAATATCGCTAATACGAAAAAATGTTACGAACAAAAATTATTTGGTAATCAAGCCTGATATTTCTATGTTTTTCACCATTTCTAAATGCTCTCTTTTTAATGTGTTATTACAATATTTATTAATTTTAGGCAAATTGGATGATGATGTTGATGCTGAAGCAATGGAAGTCCTAAATGAATTAAATTTGCTATCCGAATCTGTTGACCATCAACGGCAAGATATTAAAGAAGAAAGTAATGAATGGAACAAAAGTAAGTAATTCTTACGTTTGATAAATCCCCTCTTAACATCTCGCAGTTTAATTCTGTTGTTCTCTCTATGCTTGCCCAATGAATATACATACCTACACAGTAATTTTTTGTTTGTTTGCCAGGTTTACCATTTCAAAGTGGTAAGCCAGTCAGTCGCCCGTTAGGTATACCCTAACACAACACCCTTCTCGTAAATTTTAATTAAAAGGCTACCCGTTTTACAGGCTTACCTTATTCAACAACGGGCAAGCCTTGTCGACAACTACGTATAAATGACGAGGAGAACCTAGACTCGACGCTCGGTCTTGGAGAGTTGGCACAACTAACAGTAAACAATGATGCTGAAACCACTTACGATATATCAAGTAGTAAGGAGGCGTTCCGGAAGACCTGGAATGCTAAATATACGCTTCGCAGCCACTTCGATGGAGTGAGAGCACTGGCGTTTCATCCTACGGAACCAGTTCTAATCTCTGCTAGTGAAGATCATACTTTAAAGCTGTGGAACCTACAGAAGACTGTACCGGCTAAGAAATCCGCTTCATTGGATGTCGAACCACTTTATACATTTAGGTATATAATTTAAATTAAATATGTATTTGTTCTGTACTTTTACAGATAATGACAAATATCTAAAAGCTATTTTGACATATACTGTAGGATTTTATATTACAAATTTTCAAAAGTAATCTACACGCAATACGTTATTGGTTAATGCATTTTTTTTTACAGGTGTCACACAGGTCCCGTCTTATGTTTAGCAATCTCAGGTACTGGAGAATACTGTTACTCTGGAGGTCTTGATTGGAATATTCATTGCTGGCATGTACCAAATTCAAATATAGACCCTTACGATTTGTTTGAACCTGAAGTATTGAATTGTACACTCAGCGGTCATACAGATGCTGTTTGGGGTTTGTCTGTGTTACATTCTAGACAGCATTTGGTGTCTTGCGCCGCAGATGGGACGGTGAAATTGTGGGCACCGCATTCTGAGGTAATTATCTATACTTTGTTCACTTTCCTGATAATTATGACGTTATTTTCTAATTCTGTAATATTATACTTGCGATATCCGTTTGACAGTTTATTGGTATTATTATTGTGTTATAAATTTTTACATAGTAACGATCTAAGGTGTCTATATATTATGCTCTACATCGATGAAGAGGTCTAATAAGACGGCATATACTAATATCTTATTATTACTCGCATTTTGAGTCTAGAATTAGATGTGGTTTAATGTTTTGGGAGACATCTACTTTTACAAAAAGAATTTTTATGCTGTTGGGGAGGGCTGTAAGGATCGTAGTTGGCCCTTCTAGAATGGCCTCTTGTAGAACTGTTTTCAAAAACCTAAGAATGCTTACTTAACATCATTATACGGTGGAGCGTCGATAATCCGGATTAATTAGGAACGGACCACTTCCGGATTATCAAATTGTTTCAGATTTTCGAAATAAACCAGAGCCTGTTAAATCTAATGATGATTTACTTTAAAATAGTGAAATACATCAATGTAACGCTAAAAATAGATATATGTTAATAATCGCTTCAATATATGGGGATAGAAATTGTAGCCTCCCCTTCAACGATAAAATCTTTAATTACTTTACAAAGTTTTAATATTATGAACCTATTAATTCGTTGGATGAATACTTGTAAGCTTGCACGTTGCCGGCACAAAATTAAAGTTTTAATCATTGTAATACATTTCTGCTTCTTGTTGTATATTTGTTATGACTCTCTGATACCATTTTTGGTGTAATAGACAACAAACCATTGTTATTATTGAATGTAAGAAGCTTTATATTTCATTTAAAATTACAGGGCGCGTTGCTTAACACATTCACTTCAGAAGTAGACGGAATACCATCTAGTGTTGATTTCGTGAATGATGAACCAAATCGTATAGTGGCTGCTTTTAACAGCTCTCACTCCATAATTTTCGATACAGAAACGGGTAAACCAATAGTCCGTTTGGAATCCGGTCAAGACAGTGTTGCGGCGAATAAACAGATTAACAGAGTTGTCTGTCATCCGACACTTCCTCTGACCATTAGTGCTCATGAGGACCGACACATACGCTTCTGGGATAACAACACTGGCAAAATGGTCCACTCTATGGTCGCACATTTAGATGCTGTTACTAGTCTAGCCGTTGATCCCAATGGACTATACTTATTATCAGGTAAGCTAACATTTCAGCAAATGAGCTGGAACTTCTATGAAGTTGGTTGTCTAATGATCTGTGAGAAAGACGTTCTTTTGTCAGGCATCACATTTTTATTTATAATTGTCTTTGTTGCTGATTACAGATAATTTGTTGTTTCAATTTTGTTGAATATTGGAATGGCAACAGAGTTTACAATATTGTTTGTATGTTAACCATGTACATTAAATTTCGTAAAAATTGTTTTTTTTTTCTTTAAGTGCTTATCGATTTAAATGTAAATGTTGCAGTTGTTTTTGTGATACATTTCCATGTAAATACTCTTAATTTTTATAGTAGGCTTCATTATGTGCTAGCTATCTATTTTTAGGTTCTCATGATTGCTCGATACGACTTTGGCATTTGGACAACAAGACCTGTGTCCAGGAGATCACTGCACATAGAAAAAAGTTCGATGAGAGCATATTGGACGTGGCGTTTCATCCATCAAGACCGTATATCGCAAGCGCAGGCGCAGACGGACTAGCTAAAGTATTCGTCTAAGTATAGTGTTTTAATTTTAATAACATACAGAAATCAGTTATTTAAATTGTTTGGGCGTTATGTGAATTCACCAAGCGAAATCAGCCTCAGCATAATGTATAAGTATATGTATAACAATTACTGAATAATAATGCAGTCGAAAGCTACTGTACTACACCGCAAGAGAAATACCGAAAAATGCACGGATTAACTGAAATACACGAAGAAATATGAAGAAGAAAGTTAACGCTACGTAAGGGTGATATATATATATAGTTGTGTGGGATTTCGTAAAGTATAATATTTTAAAGTCAAGCCGATGAAGTAATCTAAATAGAATAGAACATAAACATTATTAATCTACTATTACTACTCTTGTAGTATAGTAAATGTAAATATATATAATATATTTAATATGCTGAATATTTTTTAATCTCTTGTATATATGATATGATAATATATTTACTCTTGAATAATAATAGAACTGCAATGAACAATACCAGTATGATTAATTATTTTTTTCATTCTCCGAAATAGAAACGCTGAATAAAATAAAAGACGTATAAATATAATTTAATATGATATCCAAATCATCTACGATATGCGTGAAGTTCGTTTAGTAAAGCGCATGTTTATTCTGTTAAATTAAATTTGCGTTTTTCTCGGTAAGAACGCTGTTATTAATTCATGATGTAAGCGTTTCACCACATTCCAGCAATCAAATGCGGTTAATAATCTTACATCACGAAAATGGACGGTGTTCATTGAAGGAGGACTTTTTTCCATTCTTTGACATACATAGGTTCTTCAGGAAGCATTAACTGTGAATAATTAAAAGAGCGTGTGTATGTGCGAATTTGTCATTTTCGTCATTTAAAGTTAAGTTATCGCACTCAAACGTTTCTTAAATACTGATTAGTTGTAAATATATATCATAGTACATTTTATTTATATTATTTGTATTATCTCAATAAAACACAACATGTTACTTGATTTTGTAAATTATTTCTCTTTATAAACTCTATAATCCATAACTTTGGAACTACAGGATGTCTATTATATTATGCTAACATTCTTAAATGGAAATTTAAATTAATTATGTCTAATTTCCATTTTGAGCTATTTCTTTTGAAGTTAAAATGCATGATAATTGATGGTGAATTATAATTAGAGTACGAAAATCCTGACTCATTTGATATGTAATTTCATTTTTGTGTATCTGTTAACTAATACGGTTCTTGTAGAAGACGGAATTTATTTTTTTACTCGTTTCTCATGTAGTGCAAATAAAAATTTGTAATGTGTAAATGACAGCATTATGTAAGAAAAATAAGTGTGTGGTTTATTTTCAATTTCTACTGTTTCTGAGCGAAAATAAGTAAGGCATGTGCCTGAAGTGTGGTTTGATTTGTGTTTTATTAATAACGTGGATTATACTGATTTAATTTTTAATGTTTCAAAATATATGCTATTACTATTGAAAATAACTGCCATTTAGCCATATGTTTATCAATCACAGTAGGTATTCTAACACAGGTCGTGAGGATTTTCACTTGCCTTGCTTCTATAAAGGCGAAACATTATTAAACTATTGATATCTTATAATTTTTAGATACTTTGCACATAGCATGTCCATCTAGTGCGTGGGTGGATGATAATTTCTCTTGGAGCAATTTAGAGACAAAGTTATCAAATAATAATTATTCGGAGCTAAGTTCTGCTCAACAAAACTATACTGTTTAGTTTTCGCTGCATTCCATACAAGTTTGGCTTTGTAAATGTAACACCTATCCTGTATACTTCTGTATTTCTATATAACCATAAATTTTTTGCAACATTCTCGATACCTTTCTACCGTAGTTATTGAGATGTTTGGGAAATCCCCATGTTTCTTCCATGGCCGATATCTTAAACGTTTTAGGGACGTTTATTATTTTTCTGTTCAAAAATTAATTTGTCTATATGCAACATTTACCATACTTTTAAAGGAACAGATTTACGCACGCCCCCATCTAGTGCATGGACGGATGATAATTCCTTTCCTGGGCAATTTGGAGAAAACGTTTCCAAATAGAAAGTATTTGGAGAAAAATGCTGCACAACATAAAATTATATTCAAATATGATCGGTGTTCACTTTCCGCTACGCACGATACAAGTTTGGTTTTTAAAATAGAACACCTGTTTGCGATTTTAGATACCTCTCTTTTATTACAACCTTCATCAATATTCCCACTATTTTGGTTTCTGCGATTGCTGCGAAATGTCGCTGCTTCTTTAGCAGCCAATATCTTAAATGCGCAAAGTGGTGATTCAAGTTTTATTCGATTGAGCATTTTTTTGGGTCTTTGGCAAAACATCGAAGATACTTTTCAACCGGATTCTAGGGATATCTCGTCGATATCGTTGCCAAGTTTGATTCATGCTGTTTCAATTTAATAGAGCACCGTGTATATTTTTACGAAATATAATAGATAAATATGTCAATTATCTCAAGATAGATAGGTAGAGTGAATATTGATGAAAGTTGACATGAATTGAAAAAAGGCATGTACAATCAATAATATACGGGGTGTTACATTTAAAAAGCTAAACTCGTATGGCGCACAGCGGAAACTGAGCACCTTGCATGCTTGGATATAATTTGATGTTGTGTTGTGCAACATTTGTCTTTGAATATTTTCCCTAAATTGCTCGGGAAGAGAATATCGCCCGTCCACGCACTAGGTACACGCCATATACGTTAATTAAAAAATTTAATGTTTGCAATTGGACTGTACCAAACAAATGCAAAAAACTATAGGATGAATATTTAAATGTCGGTGTACAAGTTATTAATATTAACCTGCTAGCAAATACAAAATTACCAACTTTTCAGCCGATAAATATATAACAGCGCGTACGAATATATTGATCTACATATATAGAGCATAACATTCTCTCGGAATTGAAATATTTCTTATGCTTGAATATAATTTTTGTTTCAAAACTTTTAATCTTTCGCTGCTCTAAACGAATATATTCGCATGTGCTTTCATATATTCTAAAGTGGGCGCTGAAATATCTCGGCGGTGAAACGTTTAAATTACTCCGCTCACGTATTAGGCGGACATGCTGTATATGTTTAAGTTTATTTATTTTTCAAAAAAATATATAAAACATTTAAAATACACAATGGCGTCCTAAAGTGTTACTAGTACAGGATAGGCAATATGCTTATTTTTCAGTTTTAAGTTGTTGCTGTCACGATAACCGCCAACTAACCGACTAGGAAGACACGCTGTGTACTAGATTTAGTATTATTTACACTTTGTTTTGTAACGCATGTAGATGTATAATTTTTCTGTTAAAAGGCAATTGAACACGATGCTAGAGAAAGGATGAGATAAAATGAATATCGCGTTGTAAAATATTTCCAGTAGATTTATATGACGAAATGTATGTACCCGGCAACGAGAATGTTCTACTCCTATATTGGGCATTTTTAATAGATTGCTTATTTTGATACATAGAAAAATTATTCTTTCTTTAGTCTTATAAATTTACATAATTGCCAGATTTATTTCATGAATGTTTCGTTCTTTTAACAATCCTTCCAAAATGTTTTCCAGGATTTTATATTGTGATCTGATGCTTAATTTGGGTTGTAGTTAATCCACTATTGGTAAATTAATTATTTCATTAATACTTATGACTATTAACTAAATAAAGGGTTCTAGAACAATTTTTTAAATATGTACACTGTACATGCGTAAACTTCCACAATGTCATTTTAAGTTACAAACCCAAAGCAGGACAATAAAACACAAAGAATCAAGTATTATTTGCGTATATCCAGCATTGACTATTATAGATATATAGGAATTTTACTTTATTCCAATTATTTTTTTGAGCATTTTTCATATTTTTGGTACTACATCGTAATAATCCCCAAATATAAATATTTTGTAAAAGAAATAGAATGACTTAAGATCTTTATTAGGATACTTACACTAAAAATTACACGTCATTGATATAAGGTGTTAAAGTGGTGGTTATTTTCAAAATATAAAACAATTGTATTGAAGAAATATGTGGGTAGATCATTAAATACTAAAATTAATAAAAGATACAATAAATAACCAAATATTATCCAAATTTAGTTTCTACTACTAAGTTTTATTTATTGATTTACCCTATCAATGCACAAACTATATTGAAAGTCAACGTAATATTAATTTTTCATTTGTATGGACGTTGGCTTTTTTCAAATATTTACAGCTGTACTACGTGTCACAATTAACGTATCCCTGAGGTCGCAACTTCAAAGCTGCTTTTATTCTGGAACTGCCGAACCGACACCAATGCTTTTTTCTACAAATTAAATTTTCTAGCACAGTACCGTTGCTATCCTGTATTTCTTCAAAAAGCAATCGGATGGCAGTTCGAGACAAAATCAATTTTTAACCAATTCTCAGCAGTGCGTTAATTGCAGTGAATTAGACAATATTTTGGAAGGTGTTTGTTCACATGTCTTATACGTGATAATACTATAAAATAAATTGTATTTACGACACGTCAGAGAACACGAAGAAAGAGTTGTATTTGTATTAACTTTGATTTATTGCTCCTATTTCTAAAATTTTGTTGATCGTTTTCAACGTCCATTAGTAGTTTAAATGCGCAGTCGATCGATTCCATAATATGTTAACACTCTGATCTCCGCTGTTATAATGCAGTTTTAATTTTATTGCTACTATTTTCGATTAATAAACCAGAAACACCTACTAAGCGGTTTAAGCGAAACAAGTTTGAGTTAATAAGCGGTATGTGTATGAATTAGTTGTAGCGAAACACAAAACATCTTCCCGCAAAGAAGTTAGAAACATGTGTGGTGTGTAGATATGATATATACTCAATTTTAAAATATTGTTTGTTGTCAATACGCTCTCTTCGGAAACGATAGTGAAAATGATAAATAATGTTTTAAATAAAGAACAAAAATACGAGAAACAATTGGTGTGTAATAAAGAAAACATATATTAATATGAATTAGTTACTATTAATGAAAGATAAAAAAATGATTAAATAATAACTAATATTATAAAGAAGAAAATCAGCAGGTTACGTAGGAAAGTTAGAATATATTTAGAGTAGTGATAAGTCACGATATTTAAGGAGTACTAAGTGTTAATTTCTTGTGTTACTTTCATAGTCCAAGCAGTCGTACTTTAACTTACGTACATTTAAAACAAAGAAAATGAAGAATAACATCACGACATCATGTATAGTGTAGAAATGAAGTAATAAATGCATTAAGTCGAAATCACCAGCTTATTTATTATTCCTTGATTTATATACCACATCTAGAGGTTTATATCACATAATAGATACAAAGATGCTTAATAATACGGTTGGACAAAATGTGCCGAACACCTGATTTATGACTGAATTATGAATGTAATTAACGAATCTGTAAGCGCCATTAGATAATCAAAAATTTGCGACAAAATTTTTTATTCAAGTTAATTTCTAGTACAGTCCATAATTAAGCCATAAATCAAGTGTTTCGTCCATTTGGCCCAACCCTGTATACGTACACTCAGATTATTGATGTAGGCAACACTGCATTTATCTTTATTTAGCTTTAATGTGGTGCTTCTTTCTAACTTCGCCAACATTGGTGTGTAAGCTTATTGGTTATTTACTGAAAAGTTCCACACCGTTGTGCCTCCTTAACGCAATCAATAGCGGGGATATCGTTTACTTCCAGATGAAACTAAATTTTGTGGTTGAAATTATTCAAAAGGATAATAACAAAGCAATGATACACTTTACACGCTAATGGCTCCTAAATGTTATGATAACTTGTATAGTTTATACACTCTGTTGGGCCGTCACCGCGTGTTAAAAAAATACGTACATCTACGACACATTCTAACTGTACGATCTAAAGCTTTACGTGTTAAATTTAGAGCGCAGGAACTACTACTGCTACTATTAACACATAGATTTGGCAAATGAAATTTGCGGCAGCTGTATTCTATGCGCGGAGTAAATAGATTCCGTGGTGTAGAATTGTTGACAACGGGCAGTATATTCAATTTTTATTTTAATTTATGATTTTCTTCATGTTACAATGTTAGCGACGTGACCAGTACAAAACTGTTTGGTGATTACTGTAGAACTTTCGGCTTTGTGATTTGAAAGGCAAATTGGATAAAATGCAATACTACATATATAATGAAATAAGCGTTTGTATGAAAGTTATAACGTCATAACTGTATTTATTAGCGGCCACATTCTCAAAAGAAAGGGCCAGTCAAGCCTAGAAGCGTGTAAGCGTCCAAGCTGAATGCATCTATGATAACCCGTTCATGATTGCTTTATTACGTCAACCATAATATATCAATTTCATTCAATTTTTTAAATATAGATAACTTATAACTTCTTCCATCTGAATATTTTGAATAGTACATTTTTTCGATTTTCCAAAATAAAATAGTGAACTTGTGTGCACTTCGCGGCGTGGTCGTTCGGGTGGGTGATTTGTAATATATGCGCAAGCGATCTTATTGCAGCAGTAAGATCGCTTGCGCATGTATTACGAATCCCACACCCGAACGATCACCCTTGACACCGACGCCCGTGAAGCACACGGAAAGTGGCGAACTTTACTTATTACCACTATTTTTCTGCTGTAGTACCAGTAGAATCTCTTCTCAATTAATATTATAGTATAAGTTGATGTAGTTGTAGAACTAGTAAGAATTATCGCCATTGCACAGTTATTCATTAGCGTGGCCAGATCGGGGCCATGGCCCCCTCCAATCTTTCTCTAAATCTCAGAGAATTTCACTTTTGTTTCTTATTGCTGGTCATGCAAGTCTCCAAAATGTCAACTTTAAGTGCCCCCTCTTGACCAAATTCTAGCTACGCTCATGTGCTTGCTTGTTCGAATTCCTACTGCCTTGTGCTGAGAAGCAGAAGACTGTCTTAGATAAAAGTAGCGGTGTTTTCAATGCTTAACGAAGGGTGAATACCTATCGCACTCCTTGCCTTGTGTGTTGCCTAAACTACCTTTTTAGTGATTTTTTATTCGTCTGGTTGGCGTTGTTAACACTATACGTCAGTCAATTGGTTAGTTATCTCTTTAACCTTATTGTGATTATTTGTGACGTAAATTAAGAACTACGCACGATATGGTAATTTATATCAACATTTAGTTTAGATTATGTTGTTTTAATTTCTGCTTATGATGTGAAATAAACATTTATTGATAGAGTAAAAATGGCAACATCTAAAACAACAAACACATACAACAGACAAAATTGGGAAGACGCGGTAAGCTTCCATGCTTAGTTAATAGTAACATCTGATTATATATTGCTTTAAATGTTTAGGATTTTCCAATTCTTTGTCAGACATGCTTAGGTGACAATCCATATATACGAATGGTATGTTAAATCTTATATAAATATGAAATGGTCAGTTTTTTCCAAAAAATTCGTGGCTAACATTTCACAAAGAACTTGGAGTAATGGAAACCGCATCACACACTGATACGACCATTCCCCTAACTCAGCAGTGTTACAGTGTTTATTGTAAAATTGCGGGATATTTCATCAAAAATATAACGTGCTTAATGAGGTTCGAAGAAATAAATACAAACAAGTAAAAACCACGCTGCTTTTTCAAATCGTAGTACTGTTATATATTGCGCGTTTTTATTAACTCGATACAATTAATAATTATTACCAGGTGTAGATTCAAATTATGACGAATTACGATTAGAAATGATAAAGGTCAATGTTGCTTTACCATAGATGGAATGTAATTATTCTACTAGATTTATGTTCGCTTCATTTTTGACTATAAACAGGCATTTGTGTTATTCCAAGTTCTTTCAATTTTCTACGCATTTTGATACCGCTTTATTTTTTAGACAAAAGAAAAATATGGTAAAGAATGTAAAATATGCTCAAGACCTTTTACAGTGTTTAGATGGTGTCCAGGTGCTAGAATGCGTTTTAAAAAAACAGAAGTGTGCCAAACATGCAGTAAACTAAAGAATGTATGTCAAACATGCCTCTTAGATTTGGAATATGGATTACCAATTCAGGCACGTATATCAAATTGCACTTGTATACATTTACTATTATTTCTTGTATTGTTTAGGTTAGAGATGCAGCACTTAAAATGAAGGATGATATACCTAAAAGTGATGTTAATAAAGAATATTACATTCAAAATATGGAGAAAGAGGTAATAAGATATGTTTTTAATTATCAAGTTATTCATGCTATTATTTACAGTTATCCAAATCAGATGCGGGAGCTTTAATTGGAAATAAGATAAACGAACCTAACGAACTACTAATGCGTTTAGCAAGGACAGCACCTTATTATAAAAGAAATAGACCACATGTTTGCTCATTCTGGGTTAAAGGGGAATGCAGGCGTGGAGAAGAATGCCCATATCGCCATGAGAAACCAACAGATCCTGATGATCCACTAGCAGATCAAAATATTAAAGATCGTTATTATGGAATTAATGATCCAGTTGCTGATAAATTACTAAAGAGAGCTGCTGCCATGCCCGCATTACCCCCTCCTGAGGATAGAACAATTACCACATTGTATATTGGCAATATAGGAATACTAACAGAACAGGATCTAAGGTAAATACATTTATTATTAATTTAAATCATGGGTCATTAACTAATAATACGTACTATATTTAGCACATCTACTACATTTACACTCATTACTAGAATCATCTTCAAAGTGAGCTCTTAAATATTTCCTTGTAAACATATTTGGGTATATGGATTTAGATCTAGAGTAGTTCTTAAAATGAGAAATACCACTAGTACGTTTTGATAAGAAAGTTGTGGGAGTCATAACACTACAACGAGATTTTGTTTCCTTTTTTTTATCCATTCCCTTCTTTTTGGAGCCTACATTATACTCACTAATGCTGTACCTGTTATAAGCTGGCGGAACTTGCTTTTCATTTTCATCGCTTATATCATCTGTCAACCAGAAAAATTTTCCATTCTTTGAAATTATTCCTTTAGATTGTCCATATTCTATTGCTTGCCTAACTATATTTATAGCTTTACGTCTGGCCAAGTTATAAGAATTACTTCCAAAAGAAAGTAGAGAATTTTGAGATTTCGATTGTTGTAATGAGTTTGGAGGACATCTTTGGGTTGGGGCTTGTGACTTTTTGCTGCCACATGGCAAGTTATTTGTTTGGTTTGTGTCGGGATTAACATTACTTTCTTTACTTCCACTTGATTTTGGCTCGTTTCGGTTAGGTTTCCATGCATTTTTCAATTTATTTAGGTAATGTAAAACAATATTCTCCCAAACAATGTTTGATGTAGTTTTCTCAGGGGAAGTGGTTGGAGCACATTCTTTTGATGCGGGCTTTTTCACGTTACTTTTACGTAAAATCCTTCTTTTTCGATGCCCTTTCAACGGACGTTTTTTTTCTTTGCGCCTTCTACTACCGCGATGACTCATAATTTTCAGTAAAAGGGTACCAAAAATTGACACATAGAATTTAATATTAATATGTGACAACTATGCTTTTGTTTCATTAATCAAAAATTGTCATCAATAACATGCTTTTCCATTGCATTTTTTCGTATGAGAGACTTGTTTTGAACTGTAGATGGGAAGAAAATAAATAACAAAACCAACGCTTATAAGAGTGATTTCACGAAGTTAATTTAACCTGTCAGTCTTTAAAAAGCAATTAACTGCGAAGCGTTCAGCAGAATAATTTTTTAAAGATACACCGGACAGGACAGGTATGACAAAAGAATTGATCATTCTGATCGGTTTAATTGTTGGCTTGCCAATTTTGCCAAATTTGACAAATGTCAAATAACTGTCAACTTGCTTAATAATAATGTGAAGTATGCCCAAAGGAAATTGGCATCCCAACAATCGAAGAACTAGTTCCAAATTACGGGTTTACTAACCCGGTAAATTTATTTTCTTTTAAGTGTCTGATTTCTTTTTTTTTTAGGGACCATTTTTACCAATATGGTGAAATACGTTCTCTAAGTATAGTGCCTAAGCAACAATGTGCATTCGTCCAGTATACAACCCGAGCTGCAGCAGAAACTGCCGCCGAAAAAACTTTTAATAAACTGATCTTGGGCGGACGCCGCTTGACTATAAAATGGGGCAGATCTCAAGGTAGAATAGGAACTGGCATAGTGAATCCGAATGCAGAGGTTTATGAGCCGGTTCCCGGTTTACCCGGCGCTTTGCCGGAACTTAGCAATAACTTCTTCAATCTAGAGCCAGGTCACATACCACTACCAAATATGCCGCCACCACCATCTCTTTTAGTACCACCTATGTTTCCTCCACCTCCTATGCCACCATTTTTCTTCAATCCTCCGCAGTTACCCGCATTCAGTCCAGCTGAAATGGCTGCGCGGACTATCCAACCAGTAACGACCACAGTTGCAAGTGTAAATGAACCTGCTGCTTCAAGTACGAAACCTACTGTTCATTATCCAAGTCAAGATCCTTCGAGGCTAGGTGCAACACAATTGCACGCCGATTGCCAGGAATAACGAAGATAGTTTTGGAAGAAAAACAAAACATTTGATTAAATGCATTTTGTATGTGAAGTTAATAAAAATTGTAGAATAACAACTTACGTTTCAGTTTCTTTTGCTTATGTTACTGTGTACAGTAGTGCTCACGTTTTCTACGGAAATGAAAAGAAAGAATATAAGTGCGATGTGTGTTACTAATGCTCCCTCCTGCATTCTACGTTTCAGATATTTTCGTAGCGGATTGAGCAGTACAGTATATATACATATACAGTGTGATCCATTTAAAATAGAACATATTTTTGGCTTAAATGAAACCATTTTCAGTTTTGAATACAGAGCGAATCAACATAAAATTGATCAATTAGGGATTTCTAGGGGAAAATTTAGAAAAAGTATAATGACAGTGAAATCTTCTGTTTGGCAACACTGGAAAGCGCAATGGACCGTCTTCTATATATAGTTGGTACTCCCTGCAATAAAGTAGGAGCAGTCTCAGCAATTACAAATCCTACCTTACACATATCTGTACTCTGAATATTTAACCAAATTGTTATCAATAAGATATAACTGAAGTGTTTTTTATTGACCTATCTGTTGTTATCTTCTATTTTTAAATAATAAACATAGCAAGCTCTGTAATGTACCAGTATACCATACGATACATGTGCTAAACTATCAATACTTATTTACCACTTTAATTTTAAGTTTTTGTAACGCAATAAAAATGCAGAAGGTAGTAAGTAATAAATGAATTATTATTCTATTAAGAAATATAGAGGTTAGATTTACATTGTCAAAACGCCTTTTTTAATCATTAGAAAAATGACAATAAAAATTATTGAAGCTGTAGGAAATTATTTGTGCCTTTATTTCAGGAGGATCTCGAGAATGACCATAAACAGTTTGACCAAGCAGGTTGCGATAGTTTCAGTAAAGAAGTGTTAATACCACCTGAAAACATGATTGCTAGCGCAGGTGGGTTTGATTACCTTAATTTCATATGTAATAATGTCAACATTTTATTTAAATCTATTGCAGCAAATACATGTAAACTGCAGTTTTTAAAAATCATTGCCGTGATGGTTGTAATTGGCATCCTGTTATCCATTGCAACAATATCTTTACGTCCTATACCAAAGCCAGTGCATATACTTTTAATACAGCCAAATCCATCCATTGTCTATGCTACAAATACAAAATTTTTAAGTGTGGCATTGGATTCTTCAATGATTGCAGATGGTTTTTCAAAATTTGATATGAGGTGTGTTATACTAGTTCATGGTTAACAAAACCTAGTATTAAACTTTCAGGAGCCAGAGATTGAGAAACATGATAAAGAACTTATCACCAGGTTATTTGAGGATTGGCGGAACTATGGCAGATAGAATAATATTTACTATAAGTGGTATGCACTCGGAAAAATATTTCATTAATGAGCAGGATGGCTCGGACTGTGCTTATGAGGAGATTCAGTGTTCACTAGAATCAAGACCTAACTCGACTTTATCGGGTAACAAAATATATGTACCATATAATCACAGTTTAATATATGTAAAATTGTAGCTAAAGAATGGCTAGAATTATATGATTTAGCATCTACAACAGGTTTCACTATACTTTTTGATTTAAATGTCTTGTTAAGGAAGACGGATGGAACTTGGGATTATGAAAATGCCGAAAAATTAATTAAATTTTCTAACGATAATAATATGGATGTAATCTGGCAACTTGGAAATGGTATCTACTTCATTCATCTTTTAAGTTAATGTTTAATGTCTATTTATTCTATCATAGAAATTTAGGTAAGGTGTACTTCGAATAATTAGAAGTTGAATACAAAAATTTTTGGTAGTTATCGAACGTGTTTCACCTATGTTGTCGCAGTACATATACAGGGTATCCACCTAGTGCATGGGTGGAAGATAATTCCTTTTCTGAGTAATTTGTAAACATTGTAAAAAAAACAAGTCCTATGTAGGCTCAAATAGGTTTCATACAGGCACTAGATGTACACGCTGTATATTAATATGGGATAGACGCAACAAACCAATTTAAAATGTATCCAATTAGTTTGAAATGTTTTATTTTACTAAAGTATCATAATTTTTAATTAAGACAGCTAATATTTTCGGATTGTCTATTTTTATTAAGAATACTTCAATGAAAAAATCAAAATCTTATTATATTATAGTTAGCTATGTTTTGCACAGCAGCGGCTGATAGTGACGCAAATAGGAGGGCGCGGACAACGCTCCTATATCTTTGCGTATTTCGATAATATATCGTGTAGATTGTACTTGACAAAAAGTACACGGCGAAATCCTAATGTTGTCCGCGCCCTCCCATCATTACCAGCCGCTACTGGCTTTGCCTTTCAGTTAATTAAGCGTGTAAACTTCAATTTTCAGAACCCAATTCCTTTCAACACGTTTTCAATACTTCAATAAATGCCAGTCAGTTAGCACAAGATTTCATGACATTAAGAAGAATTCTTAGTAAATACCCAATGTATATAAACGCTCTTCTGGTTGGACCAGACGTTACAAGACCTAGGCCAGATGATACAGAAAGTTTTTCTTATTTGAAGGAATTTTTAAGTGCTGGCGGCGGACATGTTGTTAACGCAATAACTTTCCATCAGTAAGTAGTAGTAACAGTTGGCAGGAGCAAGGGAAACAACCAAAAATCTTTATTTAAAGATATTATTTTAATGGAAGAACTGTAGTAAATACTGATTTTCTAAACCCAAAAAATTATGATCTATTAACAGCTCAGATAGATATGGTGAAGGGTCTGGTTAGTTATTATGAAACGGATAAAAAGCCCATTTGGTTGAGTATGTCGCATACACGTGAGCGGTGATCTTTGGAATCCGATTTTATTCGATTGTAGGTGAAACATCAGACGCATATGGCGGAGGTGCGCCAGGATACAGTAATCGGTACGTTGGAACGTTTATTTGGTTAGACAAGCTAGGTAAAGCAGCGAAAATGGGATTGGATATAGTTATTAGGCAAACGTTATTTAAAGGATTTTATGCTTTAATTGACAACAATTATGAGCCAACCCCAGTAAGTTCATAATACTCGCATTGTAAAATAAATGGAAGGAAACGCTTTTAGAATTACTGGATTAGTGCTGTCTATAAAGCATTTGTTGGAGAAAAGGTTGTGCCGTGTATAGAAACGCCATCAGAATACGTGAGGTTGTATTGCCAATGTACTAATAAAAATTTTAGGTCCTCATCAGTAACATGTACATAAATATTTACTGCCTTGTTTTAAATATCATAACCGACTCTTCTTTCAGTATTTGGTTTCAATTTAAAGGATACTGATGTTATAATTAGGGTGGAAGGTCTTAGGGACCCTCGACATGCTTTAGATACAATATATGCATACATATTGTCACCCTACTTGACACTATTTACCAAGTAAATTTTACATGCACTTGTTAGTAATTTATTTTTAATTACCACCGTTGTAGGAACGTCTACTTAAACAAAGAATTGTTGATATTGAATCCAGATGGAACATTACCGCCGTTCAAACCTAAACTGATAACTGACGATGTTCATGTAGTAATTCCAGCCTATTCTTCAGCATTTTTTGTGATACCTACGGATATAGCTGCCTGTCGTTAAAATTCATTTCCGTGTATTAAAAAGATTGTACAATATATTTTGTGATACAGTATTAATAAAAGTACAGTATGTATACTGAGATTCAGTAAATGTGCCTGTTATATGTATCTTTGAAATCAGGACTAGACTACGACCGCTATAAAATTTTGGGTTCCGGGTTGGAACCGCATCGTTGTCGTAGCTTCTGCCGACGTTTTGTCCATACTCTTATGGGGGCACTTTCAAGGCTGTTGCTGCATATTGACTGTCAATCAGTGTGCAGTAAATGCCTATGTGGTTCCTATATAGCTCTAATAATTTGTGCTGAATTATGCGTTGTGGGAAATAGCTTTAAGGTAGCGCCCTCAACTTCTTGCCGGCAAATTAGCGTTAAAAAGCGGGAGCACTAGAGTTGTAACGACAGAATCGGATTTGTTGTTGTGTGCAGTTATGTGTAGATTTACATACGTGCCATATACGTATATATTATGCATCTCCGATCGGCGGTCGGTGTTAATATCAGTTCTGAACGGTCGGCTATTTGTTGATATGATCCTGGCGCCAGTAAATTGCAACTCTATTAATAAGAATACATCATAGTGCGATATGTAACATTTAGTTCGTGCATGGGCGTAGCCAGAATTTGGTCAAGGGGGGACCTTGGTACGACCGGCAATGAGAAACGAAAATGAAATTATTCAGAGAGAGGAGGCGACATGGCCCCCCTGTAGCTACGCCCATGAGTGCAGACGTTGCCGGATTGGTCTGAAAACAAGTTTCAAACCGCTATAACTCAGACGTCTCCAAAACGTGGTGGTTTCAAAAATTAGTAAACAGGTTCAAGCCACTGAATTGCCAAAAAATACGTATTCACATGGATTATTCCAGGCACAGGTTTGTGCTTGCAGGTGGTTATTTAGCAAATTGAACGTACCAAACAGGGGGAAATCAAAAGATATGTGAGGATTGAACAATTTTTAAATGTAGTAACCAGTTAGGACAACGGAAACTTTTTATTGTCATGAACTCAAAGACTGTATGTTTATTGCTTGAACGTGCCTGGTGGCTAATGTGAATTTTGTTTTACGCAGGAAATGTCACAATGTTGATGTATGACAAGTGCAATTACTTCCGTCAAAAGTTATTCTGGTCTAAATGATTCTAATTAATAGATCGCTTTAAAAGAGCCATTGTATAGGAAACAATGTTTGGTATGCAAATCTGTAAATCGTTACATTAGTTAGTCTTAAGCAATTAACGCAATGTTTATTGCAGCCGACAAATGTGCAGTATGGTTTTCATCGGCAGTGGTTTTAATACTTACAGCTTTCATTGTTATATCCATAGTACCAACTTCTTTATATACTCCGTTTGGTGCAATACATACCTTATTAATTAAAAAAAATCTTCCGCCAGAGTATGTTACTAGCTCAAAATTTTTAAGCGTGGCATTGGATTCTTCATTAATTGTTGATGGATTTAAAACTTTTAATATGAAGTAAGTTATAATGATCAAAATTATTGTTATAATACATCTTATTTTAGAAATAAAAGATTGAGAAATATGATAAAAAATTTAAGGCCAGGTTATTTAAGAATTGGTGGTACAATGGCTGATAGATTAAAATTCATTATAGGTGGTATGTCACAAATTAAAGCTGATAAACCTGAGCAAGATAGAGCCAACTGTGCTTATATGGAACAAAGATGTACTTTACGTTTACATCAATACTTTACGTTATCTGGTAGAATACTTTCTTTGAGAATATATATTTCATTTTGTTAGCAGATTATTTTAGATAAGGAGTGGCTTGAGTTGTATAACTTGGCAGTTAATACAGGTTTTAAAATATTGTTTGACTTAAATTCTTTGATGAGGAATGTTGATGGATCATGGAATCATGAAAATGCCGAAGAAATGATAAAATTCTCTAATAGTAAACAAATGGATGTGATATGGCAACTAGGAAATGGTATATTCTAAAAATTGGATTACTGAAGGCTATCAATTCTTGAATAATATATTTTTCACAGAACCAAATGCTTATCACTACATTTTCAACTATACAGTGACTCCTATGCAATTAGCTATAGACTTTGCAACTCTTAGAAAAATTCTTGATAAATATCCAATGTACAAAAATAAATTATTGGTGGGACCAGATATTACGAATCCAGCTCCTGAAAATGGTGAGAGTATCATCTATTTGAAGGATTTTTTAGTGCATAATGGAGGTCAAAGTGTTGATGCTATAACATTTCATCAGTATATGATACATTTGTTTTTAATTGTTGAAGAAAGTTTTATATTGTGATATTTTTCAGATATTATTTTAATGGTAAAACTGCTACAAAACGTGATTTTTTAGATCCCGCTGTTTTTAATACGCTTACCGCACAAATTGATTTGGTAAAAGGAATACTTAATAACTATCAAACTAAGTCAAAATCTGTTTGGCTTAGTGAGTTTGTTTTGTATTAAAATTTTTAAAGCAAAGAACTATAAACATGTTATCCCTAGGTGAAACATCAGATGCTTTTAGTGGGGGAGCCCCCGGATACAGTAATCGCTACATTTCAACATTTATTTGGTTAGATAAGCTAGGTACAGCTGCAAAGCTGGGCTTGGATGTTGTTGTACGGCAAACGCTTTTTAAAGGATATTATTCATTGATTGATGCTGATTTTGACCCAACTCCAGTAAGATAACATTTAGAAAGTGTTATGTCGTCTTTATTCTATATTTTATAGAACTATTGGATCAGTGTCTTGTATAAAACTTTTGTTGGGCCTGAGGTTGTACAGTGTCTAAGTGGATCTTCAGATAAAGTCAAAATATACTGTCATTGCACCAACAAGAGCTTTAAGACATCGTCTATAACATGTACGTTTACATCGTGATTTGTTTTAATTTTTTTTTAATTAATTATTTTAGTATTTGGTTTCAATTTAAAGAGTACAGATTGTATTATTCGTTTGGAAGGACTTAGGAATCCACGCGATTCTTTACCAATAATATATTCTTATGTAATATCACCATACATTAGTTT
The DNA here is from genome assembly GCA_902655005.2 of Marronus borbonicus. Classification (NCBI taxonomy): domain Eukaryota; kingdom Metazoa; phylum Arthropoda; class Insecta; order Coleoptera; family Scarabaeidae; genus Marronus; species Marronus borbonicus. Next base: position 27,488,223 of record LR737381.1, on the reverse strand, counting down.
GTATTCAAAGTATGTATGAATCCCTTCTTCTTTTCGTACTAACGTACTGACCTGTTTGTTATAGGAATGTCTACTTAAACGGAGAGTTATTAACGTTGACTCCAGATGGGGAATTGCCCCATTTTAACCCAATGATTATAGATAATGAAATACATGTTGTAATTCCAGCTCATTCTTTAGCATTTTTTGTAATACCAACAGAAATGGCTGCATGCCAATAAAATTATTTAGAGAATTGGAATAAGAATTCATGCACAACTACATCGTAAGGTTGATTAAAATGTTAAGATGTTTATATTTTTATATTCGGTGAAACGTTGCTTCAGAAACTATATGTCTTCATGACCAAATAGGGTATGACTCAATGAACAATTTTTAAAAATATAATTTAAATAAGTAGTTCTGGCAATAAAAGACATTCGTCAATTTCCAAGCGTAATGCATGCGAATATGGTACCTATTGCGGGAATCACCAACTTCGTTCGCGAAATTTAAAAAATGTTTACTGGGGATTTATTAATACCGGTTTGCAGCTAAGTTAAAATCAATAATTTCGCAGTTTGCGTAAAGCTGGAAGTATTGTTAAACTGCCTGTGTAGTTACCAGATTTAATTTCTCGTTTCTTGTGGATAACACATGTCATCAATTTAAAAGGGATGACTGATTTTATATGTATTTCCCTTTTTTGTAGGATAGGCCCTCAGTAAGAAATTGTGGAAGGTTTGAAACAGTAGACAAAAACCTGCCCGCCAATTCTACATGAAGACTTCATTTTGCCATGTTCTTCTAAATAGGATGCCTCACGTCTTGAAGTAAATTTATAAAAGAACTGTTCTAAATAAAATTACTTTCATAATTTTTATGAATGATGATTTTATTGGCAAGACCGCATTTCGAGAATTAAGTAGCATCAGAATTTACTCCAAGACTTGTTATGGTCTATTTTTTGTAGCAGTTTTAGTTGTCCTTCATTCATCTTTGTCTCGTCCAAATAATGACCTTCTTTCTATTCTATACTGTCTGGGTGTCACTAAATAATTTATTCGCTTAGTAATGTAAATTCTTTCTATTAGCAATGTGGCCTCTTATTGCGAGGAAACTTAAAAGTTAACGGTGTAAATCCACAATACATAGACTTTATTACTTTCAACACCTCCCAAAAACATCACTACTCGATAAATCTGAAAGTGTTGACCGACGTCGACTGAAGAACAGAATTCACGATCGGTGCAGATTTTAACCCAAAAATCGCCGTCTGTCTCCAAACACGGGTACTTCTCATACCATCCTCGTATATCGAAAATATTTCTTTACAGTTTATGTCGAAAGTAGCTTCTCTGGCCCGCAAGCCTTATCTAGCGACATACATCCATTCAGCTATTATTTTTTCAAGAATGTCGTATGACCTTTCGCATACTATTGTATCACATTAATAATATATATCGAGATAGGACGTCGATGGTATAGAAGGGAATCTTTGACTTTGAAATTAAAGCTTAAAGCTAGTTATCGATCGAATCATAATGTAGTGGCATAATTATTCTATAATTCGTAAGAGTCGACGGGTATCTTAATGGTGTGTACTACTCGAAAATAGCGATCTTAGACACTTGAAAATCTGCTGGCACCGGATTCGTGCTCGAGTGTCGGCTAACCGTTAAAGTGTATTCTGAGAAAATGTAAAGTCCGTACCGTAGCTATATGTATAGTTTTGATGCTGTTAAAACATAATATATGTCTGTATCCTAGTTGTAAATTTAGTTGTAATTTATAAATGCCAATAAAAATTGTCAAATTAAAAGTGTTTCAAATATACAGCGTAGTTATTCTACACGAATACCTTAGAATGATAAATGCTAGGTGGATGGATTCTAGGAATGCTTTGCGTGAACAATTTTGGGCGTTTTGTGAACACGAACAAGAATTAATTCATAATTATCAGAGATGAAACCTGGGTCCCTTATTTGATCCTGGGTCAAAACAAGAATCAATGCAATGGCATGTTAAGGACTCTAGCCCTTCCAAGAAATTCTCTAAATTCAATCATTCCGCAATAAAAATAATTGCAACAATTTTTTGGGATTGTCAAGGAATTTTCAGGAGAGTCTTATGCATGCTTAATGCATTGCTTCGGAGATTTCTTAATAGAAATCACTTTAATAAGTGAAACGTGGCGGAAAACTGACGCAAGATGTTCTTGCACCAGTCCATAACTCAAGATTTTTAAAAACTGCCGCAAAAGCTGAATGAATGAAAACTGAGGCTTCGTAGGAAGTTGTTTATGCACCTTATAGTTCGGATCTAGCTCAAGTCTCAAAAAAAAACACCAAGATTAAAGATATTATTAAAATGGTATGGCCGCTATTAAATTAAGGATGTTCGCTGTTATACTTGGAATTACTTCTTACTGCGCCTTATACCGTATATATCGATTTTTTTGCTTCCACCCAGATGCAGCAAAGAATAATCAATATATACTTCTTTTTCGCGTATAACACGCAACATATTAGGCGTAGATGCTGTTGAATTATTACCAACGCAGAATTTTGCGAATTTTGCACTCCCCTCTAGATTCAGATTGCTGCATCCTGTATATTTACATTTATTTCTTTCATCTTCCAAAGGTTGATTGATATCCTTTAATTATCGATTTTTGTAAAGAATTCAACATAAATTCTTCAAAATGATCGGGAGGAATACAACAATAGAGTCATCGAGCAATTGTTTTCAAAGGAAAGAGAAAATAGTAAAGAAGTAGAAAAGGGTCAAATCTGTATTTATCGGTTCGGCAAGCTTCTGTTTAATTGCCGTTAAAGGACTCGGATCTTGTCCTTTGACACCAAACAAAGGATCTGTTCGCTTTAGTACGAATAAGCTCCGTATCTACATGTAGAGGTAAGCGCACATCAACTTTAGCCCAGGAGATGAGTGGTAAGAGGGCGATGCTTGCTCTCTCGTCGACTGATTATTGGGTTGGAAGTTGAAGGGAGGTAAGGGGTTACAGTGAAAAATGCATAAGAAGGCATTAATGATACGTGGATGATCAGTACCGTGTTCTTCTTCGTCGGTATTTCATTTTCATTACGCTAATGAATGTGTATTATTAAACTTTAGAATGATAGGTGATGTTCTTGCATGATGAAAAAATTATGTATTTTGGAAAATACTTTCTGACAAAATTTTGAATTTTCGTTGGATTCTCATGGCAACAAGGACATTTAGCCGTTAGGATGGGAATCGGTAAATTTGGAAGTAACCGGAAACATTTTAGGTTCGACGTGTTTTTTCTGATTTTACTGATGTACAATTTCACCATCGCTGATATGCAGTAAGTACACGCATGTTTCACAATTTATATTAAATTGTTTAATTCAGGAAAGGAGCATTTATTAATTGACTTTTATAATATTGATCTCCATTTATAAATGCTTTTGGATTTTATATTTTGTAAGGATTAATATTGTTATATTATTTATAAAGTTTTTATTCGAAAATGTTAATACTAAATTGCAACATGCTGCCTATTTATAATAGCCAAATCTGGTACGCTGGAATAATATAACAGGAAATTATATTATGTTGCTGTACGCGTGTTTATGAAAATAAGTTAGCGAAGATGTGTTAAAAATAAAGGATCGGTGATGGTTTGTTAACAAAAACGGCTCCACTTGGAATTATTCTCAAAGGTTCAATTTCTCAAAGGTTCCAATAAAAGAAAACAATTCTTTTTTGCTCATGTTTATGCTTTAAAAGTTCAATGTTATTTTTGCTTTTAACTTCAATTAAATTTAAAGGCTTTTGCTGGTAAAGTTTTTCTATTACATTGGTGTTATTGTATGAACTTCGTTAGTCTGTATTTGTAAGTCCTGTACTCTTGCTTGGGGAGTCTCAAAAACTTTCGACTGGAGGTGTCTCCGTAAAAAATAATTAGGTTTGGCGATCGTGAAGGTCACTGAACTTCATTTCTACTGATAAGGTAGTTCGGAATTTTATTTATTGTCACCTTGACTGTGTGACCAGTTGCGTCATCTTGTTTGAAATGAGGGTTCCCACTTATAGCAAATCGTTGAAGTTCTGGAACGGTTTTACCATACCTACATGGTCATCATGATCCTCATGTGTGGAAATGAAGGCCACTGGCTTCTTTGCTCACCATATACGCCTTTATCATACACGCGTTTTGACGCGGTTTGATTGGCCCACCCTGTACTACCTACTGGATAGACCTGCTAAAGCATGGTTCATAAACAGAACAATAAAACAAGTCTTCGTAAAAGCATTTATGTATGCTCTCTTGTTTTTCATCTTACATAATAAAATTAAATACACTCCCTATTACTTTGTAGGTAATACCATCGTGTCCACAGAAACGTGTGCGTGTGTTTCAGTTTATTATCTGTAAATAAATTTCAATTAGCTTTAAGGGCAATTATCCCTAAAAAAAGGAAAAAAATCCAAGTAAATAAATTTGTAATCTTAAATTTAAGATATGTATAGATTTTTTGAGCATGTTCTTCGCACTATGATAATCATAATATTTAGTATAATTAATCAATTTATTTTTTATATATTTTCAGAATGTTACAAATTTTAGAAAGTTTTCGTTGCTCACTATTTCCGGATTTTTTGATTCCAGCGCCGCAACAACGGTAAAGTGCAATAGTTGAACATTTATAACTGATAATTGATTTCCATTTTAGGAGCAGCTTGGTTTTTCAAGATATTTTACCAGAAGATCCATCCATGTATGATAAAATGAGACCACCCAAGAAAGATGGTAATCCTACAATCGTTTATTTCCACGTTACAGTAATGGGGTTGGATAGTATTGACGAAACATCAATGGTAAATAAATAGTTTGACGCTCTTCCAGTTGATGTATTGAAAACCTTATATCGGGTATTTTCTAAAAAACGTTGCAAGCCTGAACTTCTTTATTTACCAAATAATTCTCATAAACTAAAAAACAAATTACATTATTTTATATGTAAACAGAGCCCGCTGTTACTTTTTCCATTTTTAATTGAGATCTTCCTTCCTAAGTTAACGATGTCTAATAGGTGACTTCGTTCTAACTTCGTGACAAGTTTTTGGTTTTTTGGGGAGGCGTAATGGACAGGAAGCTCGAAGAATCTATCGGAGAAGATATCCAAGTGAATGGTTGTTTTTAGCCAACAATTAATTAAACAGTATTTATTCGTGCACATCAACAAACCTTTCCACTAGACTTTTTTCGGGGGTCAGATGAAGATCTTTGTATACGAGGTACCGGTGAACGTAGAGTTAGATATCAAAGAGATACAAGCGAAAGTCTCCACGAACATTAAAACACACTACTCGACTTGGTGGCCGTCTTGAAAATGTATTTATAGGTAGTGGTAGTTGGTTTTCTTGGTTCATTAATTCTTATCTGTAATTTAAGTACTTTTTTAAATAGATTGAAAAAAATGTTACGGTAGATAGTTTTTTAGAAATGTTTTACTTTCAAAAATCGATTGAGTGGTTATCAAAGAAATTTTGTTTTGAAATTTTTAATCGACCGCAATTTTGTTATTTGAAAAAAAATAATTGCATAGGCAAATGTTTTAGAAAAACCGAAAGCTAATTTTCAAAATTTTTGTTTTTTAAAAGAATGGAGTTATACGATTTTTCGAAAACTTATTTGCTTTTTAGTTCATCAAAATAAGATAATGAATAAAGACGTTAAGGCTTACGACCTCTTTTAGGAAACACCCCGTGTGTGTGGCGTTGAAGATAGAACTCTCCTTTTTTAGACTTACGCTGCTGATATATTTTTCGCCCAAACTTGGAAAGATCATAGATTAAGGCTGCCCGAAAATATGACGTCAGAATATAGATTGCTGGAGGTGGATTGGTTGAAACAGATGTGGAGACCAGATTCGTTTTTCAAAAATGCTAAATCAGTTACCTTTCAAACTATGACTATACCCAATCATTATATGTGGTTATATAAAGACAAAACAATTTTGTATATGGTGAAGTAAGTTTACTACGAAATCAAAACTTGTTAAAAATGTATGTAAAAATGTAAAAAAGTAAGTGCTTTTTTTAGATTGACCCTTCGACTGTCCTGTGCTATGAATTTCATTATATATCCACATGATACACAAGAGTGTAAACTTCAGATGGAAAGCTGTAAGTAAGGCATTTTTTCAGTTGATATGTAGAAAAAAAAGAAAAGTAGTAGGACTCACATGTGCATCAAACGTAAACATAAACCATTAATTTTAATCTGCAATCTTTCTAACGCATGTAATTATGTTTATAGTATCGCACACGACAGACGATCTGATTTTCCAATGGGATCCAGATGTTCCTCTCGTTGTAGACGAAAATATCGAGTTACCGCAGTTGGCGTTGGAAAAAAATTATACCGCTGATTGCACGCAGGTCTATTCCACAGGTAACTGGATGCTACGAACAATTAATTAAATTAGAACCATCCTGTAGGACTCATTTACCTGTATTGCACTTTGTCTTCTGTTCCGTTCCTGCATTTATTTCGTTTTGTCCCGTTTTTTTGCAGGAAATTTCACTTGTTTGGAGGTAGTTTTTGTATTGAAGCGTCGTCTAGGGTACTATTTGTTCCATACCTACGTTCCCACGTGCTTAATCGTTATCATGTCGGTATGTAGTAAAAATATCGATTCTTTTTCGCATACAGCTTCATTTGTTTTTTTTTTTAGTGGATATCATTTTGGATACAACCAGAAGCTGCGCCTGCGAGGGTGACGTTGGGAGTAACTTCACTACTTACGCTTTCCACGCAGCACGCAAAAAGTCAGGCCGCCTTACCGCCTGTTTCGTATTTGAAAGCTGTTGATGCTTTCATGTCAGTTTGCACGGTGTAAGTATCGTACGAGGTGCTACCGAAAATTTCCGTGAATTTTCTTGTAGAAAGCAGAAAACTTTCCCAACCTAATTTCCTCTATTATCTTCATTTACAACGATCCCAATCCTTCTCCCATTTTCGGAAGCACTCCTCGAAGTGGGACTGCTGTGGGGTGTTTAACACCAGTAGACCAAATCAGTCAAAACGTTGCCAAAAAGTTTCTCATCCTCGAACAATTCTCGGTTTTCCTTGAAACGCTTGGACCACTCAAATATTCTTACTTGATTCAAAGCATTTTCTTCAAGACCTTTCCTTCAACATACAGTGCGTTTCAGATGCAGTTTTCTTGAGCTCGAAACAGAATTTGATGCGATCCGCTACGTTAGCCATTTGGAATTTCGCAGAAGCATAAGAACACATTGACGCTCAATTAGTAATAGCTCACAAATGATACCGAAGCTTCACCGAGCAGCAGTTGAAAGGTGCAACAGAAGGCATCTAATAGCGGAACCTCGTAGTGCTTTTGGTTTAGCCGAGGTGTCTAAATTCTCTAAATATATTTCCTTTGTTGGTACGAAATTTTCACGTATGGAATTGAAATAAATTCATGGATGACGCAAGCTTACATGATATCACATTTTAATAACATTTTCCATTAATTTTCCAGCAAGTAACATGTTATTTCAAAGATATAAAAATTTTTGCAAAATTAAATGGGGTCCAAGATGATTTACTTTACTAATTATATCAATATCTCTAATTGAGACTTAATGAAGAAGAATAAAGTCTGTTTGTAGATAGGTGAAAGTTAGAAAAACATAACTGTTTATTTTCTTTATTATGACCATCAAAATTTTAAATTTTTTTTGGAAATGTCAAAGCGAAAATTTGCTTGTTTTTTTTTTCAATTTACCAACTTGCCAATTTCCTGCACTCTAATTGACGCCATGATGTCAGTTAGAACTGATTTTGTATCCCGCATCTGGATACGCTAAGCAAAACGTACTAGCTCTCGCATTATGCGGTGATTGATATGTAATAGGTGTGCATAGTAAATATAGTACCTTTGATTTTAGATTTGTTTTCATGGCCTTAATGGAATATTGCCTGGTTAATATTGTTCTTGGAGATAGTGTGGGCCAGAAGCCGACTCCTCCGCCGAAGCCAGATCCCTTATTCGATGCTGGCAAAGAAAATTCTCTTTTGTTATCGGGAGTACCCAAAAAACCTCCGCCACTAACACCCGCGCAAAAGGCGAGAAATAGGGCAATTAACATAGATAGATGTTCTCGAATATTTTTTCCTTTATTATTTACCGTTTTAAATGCTACTTATTGGATATTATTTGCGGAGTATATCTGAATGAAACGAGTACATCAATTATTAGTAAGAGAAGAAAACATCAAAAATGCATCACCATTGATTATGATTTATAATAATAATAATTTGTTTAATAGTACGGAGAAGATAGAACTTACTTTGTTATAGAGTGGCACTGCATAGTTGTGAAGGATTAGATGTAAGTAATCGTACAGAACTGAATAATTTATAGAATATTTATTGATATAAATTGTATTGTGTAGATTTGTAAAATAAATTAATAGCCTTGGTAAATATTATTTCATTGATTCCTTTGCAATTACAAGGCATAGGCTATCTGTGCATAAAATAGTGATACAAATTACATAGTAAGTAAACAACACAACTATCGGCAACCTCCGCACCACACAAGTTTTGAGGTTGCCGATACTTAGGTGTTGTTTACCATACTACGCCACAGTCCTGCTGTCATTATTACGTATTAAGTACTGAATTACATTTTTTTTTTGAATTATTGAATTGTCCTTTGGTGACGAAAGCACGGTAACATCCACTGTACAGTTTTATATGATTTTTTTAACATTGAAAAAATACATGTAAATATATGCTGCTAGTTAAGTTGTAATGCTGAAATTGGCATGTAAATAATTGAAGTAAATATAGCGTAACGAGATGACAACATTATTTACTAAAATCATTATTCTATTCTTGAACGCAGCACATTCTTTGTATGAGGGTGGTAATTTATGAAAATTTAATCTCCCTTCTAACCTTTTTGAAATTACCAGAGTACAATTGGACAATATTAGACATTTGGAAGATTGATGTGATCCAATTAAGTATTAGACTGTCTGTGGAATTACTTTCATCGAAATTTTATGTTTTCAAGGGGAAATGCTGCGAATGATAGTAGATCGCTTTTCAATAGTATTCCGGTATCTCCTGCCTAATACGTGTAATAATGTACAATTAATTTGTAAGATGTAATGTGCTTCTAATAAAAAATATACAGAATGTTGTATACAAAAGTAACATACTTAAAATGTAGCGGGTGTTCCATTAAAAAAAGTTGACTTAATGTTAGTTGCGTTGCACACACAGATAATCATTCAAAGTTGTTCAAGTTACACTACCCGACAAAAACATAGACGCGGTATCGTTTCTATTTACGAAACAAAGTTTATAGACATTATGTAAAATGTAAATGAGGGTTATTAATACTTGTTATGTAAATAGTCCATTTATAGATATTTCTGGGTATTTATTGCTTTACGAGGGGTAATTGAGATTTTCCCGGATCAAAATAGGAATTTTAAATGCGACAAAAATTTAGACCCTGCGCATTTATCACATTAATATAAGCAAAAATGTTTTAATTTGATACTTCTCTTTATATGCAGCGGTTGTGCTGATAAAGTGTACACATTTCACCACGAGAAATTATATTTTATAAAGAGTTTGCAATATGGGTAGAAAAAAAACAATTATCCTTGATAGAAAGGGGTAAAGTTCTAGCCTGGCACCAGGATTGTGTTAGTAAGAAGGAAATTGCTTGTCGGTTACGAAGAAGCGATCATTCCGTTAGAAATTTCTTAAAAGATCCGGAAAATTACGGCAAACCAAAAGGCCAGGGGCGACCGAAAGCTGTAAGTGAGCGGGATAAACGCATGATATTGCGGTGTGCATCCAATTCTTCTGCGTCGGCGAGAGTTATTGCAGAACAGGCGGGGGTACAAACGCACGTGCGTTCAAAGGATTTTAAAGGCGTCACCGGTAATATCACGGAAGAAAATGTTGAGAAAACCGCCATTTTCGGCGAAACACAAAGAAGCGAGGTTGAGATTTGCTGAAGAACACGTATCCTGGAAGAAACAATGGGAAAAAGTTATATTTTCCGATGAGAAACGTTGTAATTTGGACGGACCGGATGGGTGCTCGCATTATTATCATGATCTGAGAAAGGAACCAAAAGTGAAAATGACCAGACAATTAGGGGCTGGATCTGTGATGATATGGGCAGCGATTGGATTTCGCGATAAAAGTGAGATTGTGTTTTGCACAAACAAAATGAGATCTGTGACGTATAAAGACTTATTGCGTAACAATCTTCTACGTTTTGGAAACCAATGGGCCTGGCGCAATTTTGTTTTTCAGCAAGATAACGCGCCAATTCATAAAGCAAAAAACCATTACTGAATGGTTTAAAGAGAAAAAGATTAAAACTTTGCAGTGACCGGCACGGTCACCAGACTTAAACATTATTGAAAACATGCGGGGTGAATTGGCACGTCGCGTTTATGGCGGAGGCCGTCAATATTTCACGGTACAGGAACTGAAAACTTCAATAGCGACTGAATGGCAGAATATCCCTCAAAATTATGTGTTAAATTTATATAAATCTATTAATAACAGACTATTGGAAGTGATTAAGAACAATGGAGGATCTACGCATTACTGATCACTCATTTGTTGATTTTTGTTTCACATTTGCAACAGAGCGTCTAAATTTTTGTCGCAGAAATTGTTTAAACATTGAAGTAATAATTTATTATTTAGTTCATATATTACTGGAGGAGATATTTTTAGGTTTATTTTACTTTTATGAATAAAAACTTACTTAGATATCTTGCTAGTTTCGCAAAGAAATGTTGTAACCCTTAAAACCCATAAAACATCTTACCGCGTCTAAGTTTTTGTCGGGGAGTGTATGTGCGGATAATTACTATACAGTGAGCACGTAAAGATTGGAATAAACTTCATAGAAATTCAAAATATTCAGGTACGGGAGGAGTGAGAAAAAATTGGCTTCAGAAACACTGGTATCTGAAAGCCTCAGTTTGTATTTACTTGTATGCGGGGTTCCATTGCAGCCTCACTTTATTGTCAGATGAAAATTACTTACTTCTTCAAAATTTAGTCCATCATCAATCTCTTCCACGGCTTGCAATAAACGTAACACGGTGTGATTAAGAACACTTTGCGAAGGTACTTCTGCTATAGACTCAGTAACGTTCACGTTATAATTGAAATTGTTTTTTGAAATAAATATTTTTCTTGTAATTTAGTTTAAATATACGTAAATAAATATATTAAAAATATTTTTAATATTTTCAAGTTTCGTATTAGCACGAAATAGGATGCCACGGTCGGACTAGGAGAAAGTAGGAAGTATTCGAAATTGATCTTAATGCTAAATCGCGTAGTAACATTTAGGCATAGGCAATAAATGAAAATACATAGTTTGTTTTGCTTGACACTTAAGTATATATTTTTTTGTCAAAACTTGATACAAATATTGCACTATTAAATTATAATATTTCACTCGTGAAAGATACCCTTCTTCCTTCCTCCTAACACTAAACAGCTCATAAAGTTGGTGCCAATAACACACTTTTCGTCATCATTGGAGACTGTGACAAAGCAAAACAGATTACATTTTAGGGCATCTGTTAGTACCGCAAGTATTAATACAGTTAATGTTGAAATTGGCCTGATTTCTATTACATTTTACGTTTTATATTTTCAAGTAACTTATTCGCTTAAAATAATTCTATTTCCTTTTTAAAGTTTAGTATCAACAAATAGGAGTAATCGATTAATATATTTTCCATAAATATTTACAATTATTACGGTAAAAGAGCGACAGTTACGTGAAAATAAAAAAACTATAAATTGTAATTTTGAGTTCTGCAGGGATCTCGCAAATTAAAATTGCTTAAAAATTAAAGTGTAAATATGTATGAGACTTAAATGAAATAAGCTAAGAAAAGGATGTCTTGAAATAATACCATAGCCGGAGAGAACCGTTTATTAGGAGAGTTCCTCTTGGAGAGAGGAATAAAACTTCATTGTAGAAATTAGTGTAGAAGGTGGTGTAAAAAATTTCGGCTACAACGGTTAGTTAAATAGTGCCGGATTAAAAGGTCCGAAATCAAAAAAAAGAAAACCGTTTAGAAAGGCTAAAAAAAAACCACCAACATTGGATAATTGAAAAGTTGAAAAGGGCGTTGAGGTTCGACGAAACGAATATAGAGGAAATTATTAAGAAGATATCGGTTTTAAACTAATAATAATATCAATTTTAAAAGATAAACATTACTTTTGATAAACAGAGTATACTCACAGTTTGTTTGTTTTTCGGTTTTTTTACACTGCTTTTGTGCGTCGTAGAGTAATCGGGGAATTTCATAAGAATTGCGACGTTTCTTGTCTTAAGTACGGAGGTGGCAACATTATGATATGGGGTTGATAGCATTATAGGACGTTGGGGAAATGTTCACATGAATATCTAAATGTAGATAGAAGTTCTAAATGGGACCCTAACGCCATCCAAGTAGAAAACATTCTAGAAAAATTCTATCTACTGGATTGGCCTGCCTAATCTCCATGCCTAAATCTAATCGGACATCTGTGAAAACTAATCTAGAGGGTCACAAACGCTAAAAAAAACTACTTGAAGCAACTTGTGGGTACAATGTCTAAACGTATGCAAATAGTCATTGAAGCCCCAGGATATTAATTTACGTGTAGCATTTTATAATGTAGTCACCATTGTAAATTTATTTTAATAAAATGCTGAGGTTCTCAAAGTTTAAGGTGCTCCGTTTTATCGGCTGAGGTTGCATTTGTTTCTATTCTAAATGTACCCTTTTTTGGTTAACAAAGTAGATTCATGGTAACAAACATCAAATAATTAATGTACGCCGTTAAGTGAATTGCTTAATTAACTATAACTTTAACGTAAGATTGTTTATGTTACAATTTTCTACAAACTTGGAAAATAATTGTACTTACCTGTTTCAATGCAATGCGAGAAATGTTCTTTAGTTGCATCATAATACGCTTGATCATCCTTAATTTGTTCTAGAAAAGCCATGCAACCGTCCTTTGAAATCTTTCCGTCAGGTTCTTGCTGTAGATGGAACAAAAATGTTTAGAAAAATATTAATTATATAATTGATACAGAGAAGTCTTACAACTCCAAATTTTTCGTGTATGCACGTTATTAAACACATTCCAGCGCGGGTTGTTGGAATATCATGCATCACAATAGCCTTTAGATCATCTAAAAATGAGAATTTTATTTTTACATACCTATGAGTATAAAACTTTTTCTTTTACTAACCCATTGTAGCATCAATTCCTTCGGAAAGGCATTCGTTACCGCTTTTTAAAGCATACTCTTGAAATAGCGCTTGTAGCTGAAAGTACTTATTCAATTAGAATAAATTAACCGGGTACTTGGAAAGTATTATACCTTCGTTACAGCATTGACACCAAAAACACAAAGAAACAAGATAATTAAGCGGTACATCTTGTTCTCTGCTGTGGTCATGCCAGAAGCACTGATTTTATAGGCGATTCAGTGTGTGTTTTAATAGATACGCTGACAGCAGAAAATATTAGATAGATTATAGCGTATTTGTATTTAATTCGACGTTTCTTAATTTTTTTTAAATTTGATTGAAGGTTTTTCTATTTATTTCTCTAGCTTTATACATTGTAATTGTATAGTAGCGTGAAAGATGTCTGCATGTTTCTTAAAAATGAAATAATAGGTTAGCTAGTTATACATGCAGGTTCTTTGATGAACACGTTGTTATTTAGTTGTTACATAAGTTAGAAATTTATATATTTTAGAAATATTTAATTTGCGAAACGCAAAATTAATTTTATGAAATTAGGCTGATACGGATTATTTTCCATTTTGAAATATTTCCAATTTATGGAACCAAGGAGATAGAGCTATTCTAAATTTTCAAGGCTTTACTTTAATTAATGTAATAATAATAATATATTAATCCTCCACCAGCACCACTAACGGATATGTCCAGAAACGCTAACCACATATACAGTGACCCTTTTTTTCATGCATGAGAGTTTTTCTTTTTTTTTCCATTTATCATTGTACTTTTCTTTTTCTTTTCTCCACCGTAATGCTTCTTTTTTCCTGTTAGGCATTAGGAAGTATTAGTAATACAACTTTTTTTTTATATTACATTATTTTGTATAATTTTTTATATACACTGCCGTTCAGAGAAGTTCGGTCGGTTGGTAAAAAACATGAAAAGGTTACAGAAACAAACGAAACTAAAAACAAAATGCAATTTTATTGTATGTACAGGTAAAAAAGACAAAAATAAATAAATAAAAAGTTATTCTGGCCTAATATAA
>LR737381.1:27419546-27464399 GCA_902655005.2 Marronus borbonicus | reverse complement strand
TATACGGTGGAATAAAGACTTTGAACACGAAAGAAATTATGTTCAGCACCAGAAACAAGCAGGCTGTCACCGAAGAAAATATTGCTGCGGTTAAAAAAAAACAATTGAAGAGGGTAACAATCGCTGTAATAGAGCGTCAACTCAAGAGCTGTTAAGACAATTGTACACGATCATTTTAACTTAAAAAAATTGTCAATCGTTTTGTGCTGCTTTCAACTTCAACTTCAACTTTTTTCAAGAGACTCGTGCATGGATCCATAAAGACGAAGGAGAAAAATTACGTATCCGATGCTCTTCGTCAGTACGGCTCTGGTACGCGCCATTACATTGCTTTAATAAAAAACCTAAATGGGACACGGAAAAATGTTTGTCTGAGGTGTTCAGTAGAGTTCCTGAAAAGGTACTATGTGGCATCTTGATAACACGTCGTCCCATACCGCAGCTCTCACGGCCAATATTTGGGCCAAAAAAACATAAAAAAGGAGGATATCCATCGTACTCACCTTGCTCTTGTATTGAGAGATTCAAACAGGACTAGTACTAAAGTAACTTAGAGAGTGATTGTAGCTATTTAAAGAACCATTTAGATTACTATTAAAACTAGTCATAAAAAGAGCACCTACATATAAAACACGTGTAATATACATAACAAGTAATACACAATACGACAATACATGCTTACGTATACATACGTCTGCTCTATACTAGTATTTCTGTATAGCCTATGTTCTATATGCTACTTATGCCCATCTATGTAGTACAAGAAGCGACAAGAGACAAGAAGAGGTCATCCACTCCTGAGGGGCTTCGTAACGTAAGGTGTCCAAAGAAAAACTGATGCACTCTAGTCGGCCGTGAGATTTCTATGCGCATGCACGTTATGATCTTACGCGGTTGTTTAAACAATATGGCCGGTTCTGTGAGATTTGAACGCAAATTTATTTTCGGCAATATTTTGTAATTTTTTAGATTTACATGTAGTTTTTCTAGTTCCGAGTGTAGTTATGCGTGGGTGCAGTTAAATTGGTGTCATATTCATTTAGGATAAGTGCATGATTAAGCTACTTAATGATTTTCCTTGATTTTTCCACTGTTTATTGTTGATAATTGGATTACGTTTTCTACCTAAAAGGTAATTTTACTGGTTAGTATAAGGGAAAATTTATCAAAGAAGCAGGCTACACTATCACGTTATATTTACAAGAATGCCATTTAAATTGTGTTATAACGGTTAACAAGTGCAGTAGTCATCGATGTTTTTAGTTTTAGATAATGATTCTGTATACTATGACTGAATTGTTAAAATAATTGTGTTAACATTCTAGATATTGTTTTTATTGTTTACATTGAACGGTGAAAATTGGAAATAAATAGCCTTAGTCTACATCGTTTCTTTGTAAATTGCGAACGTTATTTTTGAATTTGTGAATTAATCAACTTGTTTATCATACAGAGTTTGTTTATAACGCAGGATGTAAGTATTACTGATAATTTGCCGTTTCTTTTTAAACTACACGCAATATTTTAGAAGATACGAAAAATATGCATGATGCCGAAGCTATCAGTATTCTTCAAGAGCTAATGCTGAAAATTAAGTAAAACGACTACAAAGCTAAATGTATGAGATTATACAATTAACAATTGCTATGCTAATAAGATAATCTTAATAAAAAGCGGTTATGCTGAGAGGAAGTTTTAAATTTTAATGGTGGTTATTTAATCTATAATATCATATTTGGAAAGGTGGCCAAGCATTACGTTTAGGTGTAAATATGACCGGGGAGGCCACACGATTACTTTTTATATTGATTACAACCACATCTGATAGATAAATCCAAGATTGAAACTTCAAATTACGTTTAACATTTATTACTGAGAAGTTTGAAAATTTACATTTTGATGTTTATTGGTGTGTCATATAAATGTTAAAGCACGTTTACTGCAGATCTCCAAACATTTTTTATTGAAAGCTGTTTTCGTAATGGGCAAGAAGCAACAGAAATGGCCAAATGGCAAATGGTCTTATTATATGCAACTATGTATGGATACATTTCGTTTTCAGTTTTCACATTTCGATTTGTACCGCTGAGTTGCTAAATTTCGTGAAACTGGCGCAAATAATTAGCAAACTTGGTAACGGTAGATCGGAGAAAAGAACTGCTGAAACTATTGCAGATGTGAGGATACGTATGCATCATTCGTCTAGAAAATAAATTAGAAAGTTTTCGCAGGAAACATGGATTTGTCACCATATCCTTAGAAAAATATTAATATAAAATGTGTGTTGTGCAAGAACTCAATTCCATTGATTACGTAATGGGAGTGCAATTGCTTTGAAAATTACAGTAATATCCTTGACAAATCCTTCTTCTCCGACGAAGCTTGATTCCACCTAAGCGGTTTCATTAATAAGGAAACCATGCGTATATGGTTCAGGTTATTGCATTCTAGTAAGGTTGGCATCCGAATTGGCAGCTTCACGGAAAATAATTATGGATCTAAGATAATATTATATAGTTCACAAGGGTGAGCCAAAACTTAATAAAACGTACAAAAATCGAAATATTTTTCCACCGATAAGGGATATCAATTTGCGGTTTTGACAGGTTAATCGATTAATGCATTCCTATTTTTCTGGATTAATTCTAGTTATATCATTCCATTTAGTCTTCGAGAAGGTTGTGTAAATAAGATAAGCCGACACACAAAACCCTCTAGTTCCCATTTAAAGCAAAAAAGCAAACACACTTATTTACCTTCTTAACTTACTTGATAATTTATTCACAATGCTGCAATTTGGAAAGCTGCAATAAGGTGTATTACCGGTATCAGTCTTGTAGAAACTATTTCGTCTCTCTAACAATTCTAGCCATATTTGAATTAGTAGCAAACAGCTTCTAAAATTAAGCTGCTTGCTACATTCCAACATACAACACGATTATAGCAAGATACATCCTATGAGACATAGTTTAAAACTAACAGCCGATTGTGTTGATATTTTTGGAGCAAAAATCTATAACAGTCTTCCGGATAATTGGAAAGTCTACGACTTAAATCAATAAAAAAAAAACAGTAAAATCTTGGTTATTATCCAAATGCTTTTATTAATTTCATGAATTTTTCGATTGGTTTGTTTAATATGTGTACATTGACTTATTTTTTCTTTCTTGAATTTAGAGAATGTATTGTTTCCATTTTCCTCTTGTACCTTTTCTCTGAGTTGTTTCAAACTGTTCTGGTATTTGAAATAAAGCTTATTATTATTATTATTTTTATTAATGACCCAAGTTTTTGAAAATTGATTAACATTCACTTCAAGGTTACAGTCTTTGAGACGATAAAAAATAAGCTTCTCCCATCACTTTATGATAGGCACAATCACCAAACTTGTAAATAATTATCAGCGACTTCGTTTACGTGTGTTTTTCGCCCCCCTAATAATAGATGTTAATAAGCATTATTACAATTATGTCATCTATTCATATTTGGTACGTGGTTTTCATACATATTAGTTACGACTGTTATTGAAGAAATTGATTGTCTTTAGATAATGAAAAGTATAAATTATGTTAAAAGGTATTATACTCATCATATTTGGCATTATCTATTTTTTAAGTGTACATTGTGTTAATTTCTCTTGCACATTTTTTGCAAAATAAAAAGATAAAATTTGTGTTGATGTTTATGCGCATGAAAAATATAAACCTTTTTTTCCTATTTAGCTTATTGATAGTGTTTTATTTCCGCTTATTTACTATAAATACTATACTATAAATAATAAATACTATAAATAATAATTTTTGAAATTGTATTAATAAATAATCAAGCACTTTCAATAACTAATAACTTTCAGCGTTCGATCAATAAAAATTCATCGCCAACGCTGTAACTTCTCCCACGTTTACAATACATGCATTCGTGCTATACATACATACATATTTATATATACACGTAAATACTTTCATCTACACTGTATGTAACACCTTTTTCAATCTCACTTACGCAATCCAATTTTTTCACAATATGTTCAGAATATAAAGAATACTTTAGATTCACCTGTAAATACTGTTACCGAAATATGTTTCTTTAATGAAAGAATATGTCAATAATTTTTTTCATCTTCAAAATTATAGAAATTGTTATTCTTGATGTTACAATATGAGCAAAGAGACCCGAGAAAGTATCAGTAATCGAAATTTAGTGTTAATATTCGACTAAATTACTTTGAAAAATATTAAAAATTAACTAATTCAGTAAAGTAGTCTATAGCAAATAATGTTAGAAAATTATCGAATTTTATCTGAGAAGGAGTAGCGTCATAATTCGCAGCATCGAGATTAGCTGTCATTAACGCCAGGTACTGACTTCAGTATGTCTACTCGCTTAGAGTTAATCTAGTGACTGTGAGCTCTGTTTTGGAAGCTGTAATTCTTTTTCTCTCCCATTATCTGGGCAATGTGAGAGTTAGGAAAAGATTATAGATTTTCGTTTGTTAGGTAGTCCTCTTATTTGACAAGAAATATGTAATGCCAACCTCCTAAGAGGAAGGCTGCTGATCCACGTTTCCGCATGCTACAGGTTTCCACCGACAACTAGAAAGGAACTGCCCGCATGAGTCCAATTCTTCAGATCGGTTGGTCGCCGGTGGGCCCTCCTTGCCTCGTGCTACCCATATTAAACAAGTTCCCTTCTAGACCGTTGATGGGTAACGGTTGGTACCGATCTCCCGGAACCTATCTCTAGACCGCTCTTAGCGACAACAATCGGCCCGTCGCAGTCTAGGTCGGCCAAGTGCGATATTTATCGTCTCCTTGGGGCCCAGCCCTCTGGGCACTGGCAACTATCAACCAGCGACGGAAACGCATCCGACAGTGGGGTGCCTATTGTATAAGCCTAAACAACGGGAATGGCTAGGCAGAGACCCCACCCAAATTGCACCAACAGGATGTTCATTATCCAGAAACTTGGGATTGAGTTAAACCACGACGGCTAGCTCCGGGCCTTAGGGCCCAGCTCCTGGCATTAGGATGATTCCCCAACCAACCAGGACACGATCGGTCCAGCAAACTGCCTCCTCCCCTATGTATAAGTGCTCCTGTTGAGCCTGTTACCCTGAAACCAGAGATTGGGTAGTGCAACTGCAGAGCTTTATGGATAAACGTTTACCAAGTATCCGTCTTATTTGACAGTGACATTTATATTTGTACAGTTATCTTTGATGTAAAACGTCGTAGAATATCATAGATTCGATGCTTTAGTGGGGTCCCTCCTTCGCTTGCATTATGCTACTTCTAAAATTAAGAGTTTCTCTTTGTGTTTGTGGAAAAGTTAAATTATCAAAATTTGCTGTGGTCGCAAACAATCACTATGGCTCAAAATGGATTAAGGCGACGTTAAATTGAATTACTGACTTTGAGTCTAATTGTCATCGTAGTAACCCATCAGTAACTCATCTTGGTTGTGTTATCCAATTTCAAGGTGTGGTGGTTAGAGAAAGCCGAATTCCAAAAGAAACATTTAAACATAATGCTTGCATAGCGGAACGTTGCTATATTAGGTTAGCTCTCGTTTAAATTTCTCATTAAGCACTTCATTTACCGTTTTCCGTTTGAATTTAAATTATCGAAAGAGTGTTATTGAAATATTCCCGAATTCACATACCCTAAATTTATTGTATTAATTTGGAAAAATCGACTTCTAAATCTTTTCTTGTAGCTATTGCATTGCACCGTTTACATTATTTTTTTTTTAACCGGTGGGTTTATACTTTTTAACGCCGCTGCACACGTTCGCATCAATCTATATTTATCACTAACAGCACCATATTAACTCTCGAAACCGATGGAAGAATTAGACGCAATGTATTAGTTGATCAGTCAGTTTAGTTTAGTATCTAGGAATTGTAGTGGCAAGCGTCTCTCGTATGCGTAGCTGCTGCTTGCTGTTAACTATATGGATATGTTTGACTTTTTGGTAGGGTTAACGACCGATAAGTTCGCGCAGATCGCGAGCTGCTAGTTAGAGTTAGTTCCCCTATGAGGCTGAAAATAAACGGGAAAATCTATTGGCTGCTGTGGAATTTTCTATTACAAAGATTTTTAGAAATAAATTAGTATCCTAATGTTTATAATTGTACCATGAAAATATACAGGATGTTCTAACTAATGTCTATAGTGCTAATATAATGAGGGAAACCGAGTGGCTTTAATAACCAAATTAATTTTACAATCAAGTAACTCGATTGATTATATTGAGAGATTTTAGAAAATAGCAGTCGATAAATGTGATATGTTAAACGGAATGAATTCAATACACAAATGAATTTTACAATAGGATGAACTTTACAATTGAATAATTCACTCGATTATACACTGCGAGAGGTTTTCAAAAATAATAGCGGAATAATCGGATCAAAATAAAAATTTACGTTTTAAATATGGAAATATACTTCAGGGTCCGACAATCAGTATCCGTGACTTTTAGTTGGCTATACTTTGAAAACTAACCGACAGTTAGTTATCAGATATGCGTCTTTTTTGTACTAATTGGCTGGTATTTAAGTTATAATGGCTTATTTTACGTTAAGTTAAATCAACGAGTGTTCGGTGTCGAGAAGCTTTTGCAAACACAGAGCTTTGTACAGACTCAAAGAGGCTTTAGGCGTGAATTTCAAGTACTTAGACACGGGAGATTACCGAAACGTGACACAATTTTAATTTGGACTAATCATTTCCGTGCACATGGCAAGGTACATTTTCATTTAGACGGCTACGTTAATAAGTAGAACTTCAGATATTGAGCATCGCATAGCAGAAAAGTGACCGCTTGATGTGGAGTACCTGCATTCGGAATAATTGGACCTTACTTCTTTGAAAGTGCGTAACTACACTCCCCGACAAAAACTTAGACGCGGTAAGCTGTTTTACGAGTTTTAAGGGTTACAACATTTCTTCGCGAAACTAGCAATATATCTAATTATTTTATTCATAAAAGTAAAATAAACTTAAAAATATCTCTTCCAGTAATATATGAACTAAATAATAAATTATTACTTCAATGTTTAAACAATTTCTGCGACAAAAATTTAGACGCTCTGTTGCAAATGTGAAACAAAAATAAACAAATGAGTGATCAGTAATGCGTAGATCCTCCATTGTTCTTAATCACTTCCAATAGTCTGTTCTTAATAGATTTATATAAATTTAACACATAATTTTGGGGGATATTCTGCCATTCAGTCACTATTGAAGTTTTCAGTTCCTGTACCGTGAAATATTAACGGCCTCCGCCATAAACGTGACGTGCCAATTCACCCCACATGTTTTCAATAATGTTTAAGTCTGGTGACCGTGCCGGCCACTGTAAAGTTTAATCTTTTTCTCTTAAACCATTCAGTAATGGTTTTTGCTTTATGAATTGGCGCGTTATCTTGCTTGAAAACAAAATTGCGCCCGGCCCATTGGTTTCCAAAACTTAGAAGATTGCCACGCAATAAGTCTTTATACGCCACAGATGTCATTTTGTTCGTGCAAAACACTATCCCACTTTTATCGCGAAATCCAATCGCTGCCCATATCATCACAGATCCACCCCCTAATTGTCTGGTCATTTTCACTTTTGGTTCTTTTCTCAGATCATGATAATAATGCGAGTACCCATCCGGTCCGTCCAAATTAAAACGTTTCCCGTCGGAAAATATAACTTTTTCCCGTTGTTTCTTCCAGGATACGTGTTCTTCAGCAAATCTCAACCTCGCTTCTTTGTGTTTCGCCGAAAGTGGCGGTTTTCTCAACATTTTCCTCCGTGATATTACCGGTGTCGCCTTTAAAATCCTTTGAACATTACGCAGGTGCGTTTGTACCCCCGCCTGTTCTGCAATAACTCTCGGAGACGTAGAAGAATTGGATGCACACCGCAATATCATGCGTTTATCCTGCTCACTTACAGCTTTCGGTCGCCTCTGGCCTTTTGGTTTGCCGTAATTTTCCGGATCTTTTAGGAAATTTCTAACGGAATGATCGCTTCTTCGTAACCGACGAGCAATTTCCTTCTTACTAACACCATCCTGGTGCCAGGCTAGAACTTTACCCCTTTCTATCAAGAATAATTGCTTTTTTCTACCCATATTGCAAACACTTTATAAAATATAATTTCTCGTGGTGAAATGTGTACGCTTTACCAGCACAACCGCTGCATATAAAGAGAAGTATCGAATTAAAACATTTTAGCTTATATTAATGCAATAAATGCATAGGGTCTGAATTTTTGTCGCATTTAAAATCCCTGTTTTGATCTAGGAAAATCTCAATTACCTCTGATAAAGCAATAAATACCCAGAAATATCTATAAATGGACTATTTACATAACAAGTATTAATAACCCTCATTTACATTTTATATAATGTCTATAAACTTTGTTTCGTAAATAGAAACAAAGTAGTGTATGTTGCAAGATTTGCTAACGATGATGATGATCCATTGTTTCAACAACATGGAGCATCGATTAATTGCAAGGTCAGTTGATATCCCTCGGTTGTTCAGGTGCCCCGACTTCAGTACTGCAGATTTTTTCATATGAGGTTTTCTATAAACTGCAAGTGCTTAAAAGTACAATGAAGTTGAGATTGGCACTATTGGACCTGGTTTATTACGTCGAGTAACGGAAATCTTCATTGCAAAATGTCAGGAGTAATGGTTCTTATATGAAAAATTGTTATATTAAAAAAATTATTTGAATTAATAATATTCAAACAACAAAATGTCCTTTGTACCGCTTTTCGTGTATCATCTATAACTATCTACTACTTAAATATAAATCACTGGCACTGATTGCCGGACCATACATAATGCAAATACCTGCATTTTTCTAAATCTATTCTTGTTTGTTGTGTTTTTTCCGATTGTATTGGATACCTTAGCGAAAAATAGGCACGGATAATCCAGAATATTTGTTATAAATTTCCCAGCATCATCCAAAATAATCAAGGCACTTTAACAATCGAATGAATCATTCGATATCGTCTATCACTAGTCACCAACTTAGCTAAAATGTTTCGGCATGGGTTGTACGAAAAATCAATAGAGTCAACCCTTGTATAACACAATTAATTCGTACTGCACTATATAGAAACCGTTATAAGAAACTTCAGGTTTGCAAGGTAAAAGTCGACACTTGGGATGCACTAATTCGATGTATTAGAAATACTGCAATCGATATTAAAGCAATATATGAAGCAATCAGGAGAAGAACAGGCGCCGTTCGGAGACGAAGCATAATTTCCAACAAAAAAATAACAAATTCAATTTGATATTAAACGTTTTTAACATTCATTAGTCCTGATAGCTGAAATTGATAAACGTTATGTAAACTCGCTACAAAAAGAGAATTCTCCCTTAATTTAAAATTTATATTATTTTTTAAACCAGTACACCCTATTATAGAAGAGTTGACTGTACTAACTTGCTTCTTTTAAACTACTACGTTATTGCTTTTCTAAGCTGTATGTTGCGGCATGTTTCGAGGAGGTAGTCCTTTAAATTCTTTTCTTAAAAAATTCTGAGAACTGTTGCATAGAGGCAAGAAGAAGTAGAATTGAAAAGTATAACAACACACAGGTTGTTCTATTTAACAATAGGAAAGTCACTAACAACTTACGAAACTGCTAGAATTCTCTTGTTTGTACTATTTCAGCTATTGATAGATACAACTCTCCATGGGACATCCTGTATTGCATTTTGATGTAACCTTGTTACTTTCGAAACAGGTTTCCACATTAAACCGTTTCAAAATTTGTAAGACATATCACAAATTGAATAGGTCAACGAAAATTTAGCTTCCTTTAAGTATTTACAGGTATTATTAATAAGCTCTCACTTCCTGTTTAGTTCTAATCATTTTATTTAGTCGACGCTTAGAAAGGCATTAACAAGAGGATGTTGAAATTATTGCATAATTGCCCGCTCTCAATTAAACAATTAAACTGGGAGTCTAGCGGTTTTCGTTATTGTGTTAATGATGGTTTAATTAGGTGTTCATGACTACGAATTGCGCCCCGGCTTTGTACAGATTGTCTAAGCACAACTTCATCTGTTTTGTCCAGTGTTATTGACTGAAACAACATGAATCTATTGTTATTTTATATAATTATAGCAAACAATACTTCTTTTAAATTTAAATTAAAAGGATTATATTGGAGAAACAGATCAATAGATACGTATTGCACAAAAAAAAAACATTTATGGGCTAAACTTAAGGAGAATAAAATATAGACTTTATTAAAAATGGCTTGTGCCAGATGATTCATAGTGTACCATACCTTCATTGTCGAAGAACGTTACAAGCACGATCTTTATGTTTTATGTGACAATCTACGACGTGGATATGCGCCTGTCGTTTTCTTTCTGGGTCGCATCCAAATACTTAAGAAGCTAGGATCAGATGTGCAACGTTCACATAATTAGGAGACAATCTCTTTAAGCACATCAATTTATTCCTACGTCTAGTACGTGTGCCACAAATTTTTTAATGGTCCCCCAATGCGCACGTTTGATCGCTTATAAACCGCTTAAACCACACGTACACAACAAACTTCTTCGGAACATCGTTCCCGTGTATTTAGACAGGTATCGCTTCTGTTAGAGCAATGTCGCTATTACCAAGTTGTCAACAATAGCGAACAAAGTTACCGGAATAATGGGGTTGCCATATCTTCTCGCTTATGCGGACTCCGGCGCAATTCCGGGAATTTCTTAATATTTATATTTATAACGTGTAGCACTGTGTTTACAATTATATATGCTATGCAATTCTAGAAAATGTTATAGAAACGCTCAATACTTGGCAATGCAATTATTAATTATGAAAATAATCCCGACAATAGGCTTTCTATTTTTCATAATTCTATAGTTGAAATTCATAATCGCCGCTTTCATTTAGCAAGGCTAAAAGTGATTTTGCCAAGGTTTGGATGTCTTATGGTTTGAGGAAGGTATGGCGTACAAAAATGTAGGTGTAATATCCTGAAAAACATATCTAGAGTGAGTGACTATCCTGGCTTACTATGCTAGCCTAGCAATTGTTTCTCGGAAACGGTTGGAGCAAAAAAAATCAATTCTTGGGTATAAATTAGAAACAAATTAGCAACAAAAACAAATATAGCTAATGAAGTGGCCACGCCAGCTTAATAGACATTTACAAGAGTTTGAGATTGCTTAAAATAGTTTGATGTAACATTAAAATGTACAGGGTGTTAAAAAAGCATTCTGCAATTCTGATACAACTTTTGTTTGAAACATCTTTTTGTATCTGCAACAATAACGGAAATAAGTATTGCTAAATATTGCAAAAAAAAAGGCCTTTACTCCTATAACTGTGGAAGAAGAATTGTTTACATAATAATTACATTGTATGATGTGTAGAATTTAATTTATTGGACTTAATTTGATATAGAAGTAGTTCTTAACAGTTCTTATTACTGTGAATATGTATCAGATATTATATTTCCATCATCTTAAATAAAAAATGAAAGGGGAGTTAGAACAAACGATGTGGTATGAATGATATATGTTACTTGTAATGATGTTTTATTTATGTACATTTTATATAAACTATTAACCATTAATCTGTGACTAAGGTATTACGCTACGACTACATTCCCGTTTTATTAATCATCGTTTCATTATAAATTAACTAAAAATGCAATATAATATGGATATAAACGTTTTATTTTCTTCGAACAAGCGTTCTACATTATAAAAAAGTAATTTTGAATTAAAGGAAAGTATAACCAACATAATTTAAAACCAATATTTTACCCATGTAGTTATTATCCTATTAGTTCATATTATCTTTCCGTTGGTTTCAAATTTGAATTAACTGGAAAAATGTTATCGGCCTGCAACGATCTCTTCCGTCTTCCGTTGAGTACTCCTAGCTGCAGGAGGACAGGATTCGTCGATAATGCCGCCGCGGCGCCCAAGAGGGCAATACCGGCTAATGGAATTAATATGCCTTTCAGCGCTAAGGCCTGTAATAAATACATTAGGTGTATCAGCGGCGGTGCTTTTCTATTAGTACAATGGATAAATGAGATCGCAATAATTTGATTTGCGATTCTTTCGAAGTAAAAAGTGAAGGGGTGGATCGTTACAAAAAGAGACTTTAATAAAATTGATTCAATTTTAGGGATACGTTTAAACGTTAGTTGGGGAGCTCGAATGACAAAATAGAATTATTATTAGTTTCATTGGAATTGGTTGAAAGCTTTGTTATTACTTACGCTGAATAGCCCTCCTTTGGAATCACCAGATCCGTGGGAAGGTTGTGATGGTGCGTGATGGTGTTCTCCTCTGTGATCACTTACGCCATGGTCGTTCTGACCGTATCCATAATGCCCACCATGACTGTAGTAAGTTGGCGGTTGATAATGATATGAAGGATAGTCGGAAGAATGACTATATTCATTTGAATCGTATGCTGTGAAATATATATATGGTACATAAACGTGGTAGATAAAATATATAACAGATTGTCGTTACTAAATTCAGTATAAGACCTAGAGCAGGGCTATCCAATGTTTTTCTTTGCTCTTTAAGAATGGTTTTCACCTTTACATTTTTCTCTATAATACAGCAAGCATATAGAATGGTTTGGCCTAACATTGCTTAATATAATTCTTAAATCACTTTGTTAAAAATTGTTTAACTTGTTTCTGGTTTTTCGTAGTAAGTTATCGACTTGTCTAAAGGTTCCTTACGTATACTGTAATGTTTCATAGATCTCCCCAGATGGGAACCCATGATCTAGACTACTGCATATCTCCCCCCATGTTACTTTTGCCTATAAGTATCAATTATACCATAAAATTGTGCTTAGATATTATTCTGCACTAAAATTTATTGTAACAAATTTCTACCAATTTTCTTTTTATTTTGGACAAAAAATTATGTTTCGTCTTTACCTTTAAATAAATAAAACCTTTTCACAACATTGTTGTGACGCTATAAATTGATAAATCTTGATTCTTTTAATTGCTTTTATTAATTCTTCAAAATGGTCGTGGAAATTGTTGCCAAGTTTGGCTCATGTTATTTTAATTTTTTTTATAGAATATCCTATATACTTTTTTCAGAATTTGATGGGAAAAGCCCTTCTAAAATTTTCACTATTAACGTTTAATTTAGTTAGTAGCAACTTACTTGGTGGTAGATAAAAGTTACTTTTTAAGTGAGAGGATGAACTCGTATGCAAATCCTCTTCTGATTTTTGGCTGGAAGCAGCCCTGCGATCATCTTCGCTGATCATATTCTGTAAGACACACTACTACTAAAAATATTCACGTATACGTTCGAAAAAAATTACTGATTTCAATAATGTATCTAAAATTGATGGTACAATGTGAATATGTTATATAACAGAAATCTTTTAACTCACCACTTCATCTTGATAACCAGTCGCACCATTTACGCATTCCACGTGAACACACTTAATGATTACAGAAAACAAGAATATCACCGTCTTCATTTTTACCTGTATTCAGCGCACGTAACATCAACGTAATCAGTACCGTGACACTGGATAAGCAAATACCACGTCAAAACTCGAAACAGTAACTTTATATGCGTTCTTCAACTTCCACTCGTAACATAGCTTCGTCAAAACTATTGTATTAAACGAATTAACTATGTTCAATTGCTATTGAATGTCCTTAGAGAAGACTTGCCTATTTTCTCTTCTATCTGCGCGATTTTTGGACCGTGTACCGGGGTGACATGGTCCGTTGCTCTTTTACAATTGACAAACATTTTATACACAGCTTTTAGAGATAAGATGCGTAAGAGCTGAGAAAATTACATAAATATACTACAACTTTTCTATTGTATAAGTACAATCATTTTTTATATTACTTCAAAATTATTTTGTAGTTACTGGTTGTATTATCTTGTTTTAACTCTGAAAGGAATGGTTTACATAAAATATTGACCTCTTGACAGCTACTATTGTAATTTTGTTATTTGACGGTGGTACGTATTTACAGGCGTAATCAAATCTACAAGAAAAAGTAGTTGTGGTTGAGGTGTAAAATGTTTCTGATAAAATGGAAAATACACACGCTAGTATATGCGCAAAGCCGAGTTCACACTGCGCGAGGCTTGCCTTGTGAGCAATTTGCCTCGGCCTTTGTCGAATGAATAGCTAGATAGGGTTAGCCAGTTTAGCGCAAAGCGAGATAAGCCGGTTTATTGACAGGCAACGTGGTCCAAACTAGGCGAGACAACTGCCCCGAGACACCTTTGAAGTGCGACCAAAAATCGTGGCGGAAGTCGTCGCAAGACGAAGTCCACTCTTTGCGAAGCACGGCTCGCCAGGCCAACAATAAAAATTAATGGAAACTGAATTAATTGAATAATAGGATTTTTTATGTCCAACACTGTAGATACATTTGTACGTCATTTAAACAATTTTGCTTTAAGTGCAGATTGCAATTATTAAACAGCAGATATATGAAATACACAATGTTGTTTTCATCGTTATGTAATTATGAATATCCTGCTCTATGTATTAAGAATTAAATTGTAAATAATTATGAAACTGTAGGAATTATCCATTATAAATCACCCAACTATTGTAATTTCGTTATTTGACGGTGGTCCATATTTACAGGCGTAATCAAATCTACAAGAAAAAGTAGTTGTGGTTGAGGTGTAAAATGTTTCTGATGAAATGGAAAATTCACACTGCGCGAGGCGTGCGTTGCGAGCAATTTGCCTCGGCCTTTGTCGAATGAGTAGCTAGATAGGGTTAGCCAATTTAGCGCAAGACGAGGTAAGCTGGTTTATCAACAGGCAACGTGGTCCAAACTAGGCGAGACAACTGCCCCGAGACGCGACCAAAAATCGTGGCAGAAGTCGTCGCAAGACGAAGTCCACTCTTTACGAAGCACGGCTCGCCAGGCCAACAATAAAAATTAATGGAAATTGAATTTATTGAATAGAATTTCTTATGTCCAACACTGTAGATACATTTGTGCGTCATTTAAACGATTTTGCTTCAAGTGCAGATTGCAATTATTAAACAGCAGATATATGAAATACACAATGTTGTTTTCATCGTTATGTAATTATGAACATCCTGCTCTATGTATTAAGAATTAAATTGTAAATAATTATGAAACGGTAGGAATTATCCATTATAAATCACCTTGAATTTAGAAACCTTTTTTTGTTTCCGTAATTACCAATCAAATAATGATGACAATACTTATCTCCTGCAATTTAAAAAAAGCATCGGTAAAAGTACGAATGAATCCTTCTGTTCTGCGTCCCCATCTTCGAAAAAGGGAACGATTCAAGTTTATTCGACTATTCTGTCAGGAAGGCTAAGGATGCAGATTTGAAATATAACCCCGAGAAATGCTTTTTTGTGGCCTTTTGCGGCTCCTAAATGTCTTGATAGGAATAGAAACCAGGCGCTAGGAAGCGATGAACTTTAAAAGGGGATGACCAGAGGAATCTAAACGATCATGAGACCGCCAGATTTGATGGTCTTTTCTTGGGGTTGTTATTAAAGGGGACGGCGTTTTTGCGATTGCGAAGGTGCAGTGTAAATTCCAGATGCAGTAAAAAGAATCCGATTCTCGTAATGAGAATATGAAACGTGATGGAAAAATATGATGTTTTTGCAAGTTTTTCTATCTCTTAATATAAAGTTAATACAAGGCATTGCCCTAACTCCCAATTATTCACATTTCTCATTACAGCAAATTATTATGTATTACAATCCCAAAAATATTCTGGATTGTTTAAACGGGAATTATTTGAAACATCTTCTCTCACATTTTTTTTGCTAAGCTGGTACTTTTATTGATTTTTCAAGAGAGCTCATTATGTAAGTAGCATGCTCTTACATTATCTAGAAAAATATGATATCGGAGGCAAGCTATTGTGACAATTAAAAATCTACTTAACTACTGCAGAATAATCGCCAGGGTGTTGCTGTGTTGTTGGGTTTCCCCGTGACGTTCAGCTGATCATATTACCGAGTTACTGCCGGTAACAATGTTTTTAGAAAGAATTTTATTTCAATTTAACATTTCAAAGTTGAACGGTGATAATATTTATTTGCTTAGGTATTCGTGGAATAGTACTTTCGTTCAAAAAGATTTATTAGAACTGCGACAGTTGTAATGTAACTGCTAAGTTTACATTTTATCAAAGCTAGTTACATTTATGCCTATATAACTAGCGTCTTCAGGAGTTCCAGTTGAAGCCATATTCATTAACGAAACGTTAAATTGGGATGTCTATTTGAGTCTCTTGGAGAACGGTATCGATCCTCTTATAATTGAGGAAGTTGGAAAGAAGCAGAAGAAAGGAACGAACGTTCTTTCTTCTCGTAGGATAGTGCTCCACCGCATTATACTGAAAATGTTCATAACTGGCCGAAAATTTGCTAATCACTGGATTGGGAGATGTGCACGATCACCGGACTTGATAAATATCGACTTTTTTCGTTTAGGTTGCTTAAAATCAGCAAATTTTAAGCCTTAATCAACAGATTTAACTGATTTACGTCAATGAATTATCAACGAATGTAGCAACATTAAGAATGTTAGTGGTACAGATATGTACTATTATGCAGGCTGATTTTTGTATCAAGAATTTGTTTTTGTACTGCCAATAGGAAAGATCTTTCGAAGAATCTTGTACTATTACTTTAGCCTGGGTGTGTCCCGCATCAAATTATATTGTTGATTTCAAACAATTTCATCCCTGTAGTTCAAATTTAAGTTCTTTGTCACAAAAACATAA
This sequence comes from Marronus borbonicus, assembly GCA_902655005.2. Classification (NCBI taxonomy): domain Eukaryota; kingdom Metazoa; phylum Arthropoda; class Insecta; order Coleoptera; family Scarabaeidae; genus Marronus; species Marronus borbonicus. Next base: position 27,447,591 of record LR737381.1, on the reverse strand, counting down.
ATTTGAACATTATTTGTTATAAACTTGAATTTCACCGTGTTTACTGATATATATGTTTGCATTGGTGACCTTATCATACTTTGAATTTGCCCAAAACGACTATAAAACGAAGCCGACCCTTTCGTAAACTTTTCATTTCATCTGTGTTTACTGCGGCGACAGTTGAACGTCTATAATTCGGGATATTCTCGCGGGATCAATTCGATCTCGCATAGATATATCCGTCATGGGAATATAGAAAATCATATAAGTAATATTTCTACCATTCCAGGCGGACTGAATTTATATCTAGGTTGTGGTAAGGAAGTTCCTTTAAGCTATCATAGTTTACGCTGAAAAACAGAAATACCTAACTTTATAACTTATTCTCTTCTCTTTCGCTGTTATTTTCGCAATTTACTGCTAATGTAATTAAGTTTCTCTATTTTTTCCTGAAAAGGCTTCGCATTTAGTAAGTTATATTCAAATGCATTTACTTGTTACAGGTTGTCATGATGGCGACGTTTATTCAATTTAGGAGATCAAGAAGATCATCAACCTCCAGCGGATACATGCAGGTAGGTGCGATATTTATGTCAATTAAATGAAAAGCTCGTCCGCTTAGTGAAAGAATTTAATAACTGCAGTGTTTGTTAGTAAAGAAAGAGATACGTGAATATATTGACGTGTGTCCCATCTTTGTGGGATATATTATTATAAAATTCTCTATTCTTGATGAATAAATGCAATGGGCAAATATTACGTCTAAATTTAACATTCATACAATCATTCTTCTCACAGCTGCAATACAACATGCAGCAGCCCAAAAGAAGCTTTATGCAAATGCGGTCTATCTACCTGTCTCCCTTTTTTATATGTATCCATCAAGGATAGACGCTTTTATTTTATGTTCAATAAAGATCATAATAGATAAGATACACGTCACTACATACATGTATCTCTTTCTCTACTCGCAAACACCACAGTTATTAAATTCCTTCACTGTACTGTAATATGGATGTTCACGAAAAAGATATCTATGTAAAGCTATCTCATTCAGTTGTTCAAGAGCTTTTGCCGTGTTTTAGTATATCCATGTTACTTGTTTGAATTAAATAAAATCGTCATTGAAAGTATTATTATAACACTGAAAATTGTACGTGTGGGACAAAATGGCGGTTAGAATGGACTTGACGGGTCGATAACTGACTAACGGGCCTATTGGCGGGCCCGGTTGGCAAACGTAAGACAAACGTGGCGGGCTGGATAGAGCTGGGCCGGGCTGTACTAATAAAGTGCAGGGTTGGCTACAAAAATCTCAAAATGCAAATGCAAAGAAACACAGAGGAACATTTTGGTGCATGGTTTCCGTAACCTATCTACAGGAACACTTATTTCCGTCACACTATCTTTGTGTTTTTGCAATAAGAAACGTTCTGTCTACATCAGTGCGGTGCGTGTTTCAATATTCGCAAACAATGCGGTGCGACGATGATTTATCAGCTTTCATAAAAACACAACATGTCACAAAAGTTTCGGAAACAGGTTACAATGTGGCCACACTGCGTCTGATAAAAATGTTTACCAAACTTTCGAAATTTCTTCTGTAATGATGAACAATAAGGAACATCAAGGAACTATTAGAAACATTCAGCGAAAAATTCCCAGGAACAAATAACATAAACGCATTCTTTCTGTGTTCTCTAAATCTATCATATCATCGTAAGCAAGCTAAGTTTTTTTGTATGGACGGTGCCTATACTATTTTTTTAATTTTTATAACAGTTCTATCATCGTATCGAATGGGAGAAATTTAAGCTTGACATAAGACACTCTCATAGCTGCCATTTCATTTGATCTAATAAAATCTAAACCAAAAAGTGTGTTCACTATGTAAAATCTGCATTTTCCCAAATTTACAAATTGCAAAAAAAGAGTAAATTACTAGAATAGCCGTGCTGTCAAATAATGCCCTTCAGGGAGCTACAGATGCGACAGACACAACTGCATTGCAGGCTAGTTTACGTAAGTTATGAGTTCGTTGACTAGATAGTCTTGTCTATCGATTTCAATACTTAATAAAAACAGAACATTCAACAGTTAAAAGACTATTCTTTGGTTTAATTCGGTAGTATCCAGTATCTGTAGCTGTATCCAAACGCGTCGGGCCCTTAAATCTGTTTTGCACGTCCCCAATTCAAGCTTCGATAAATTATTAAAAGATTCCACAATGTAACTATCGGTAGCCTTCAATAGTGCGTACAATTACAAAGAAACAAGTATTTGAAGGCGCTAACTGTAACATTTCAACGTTGCAACTCAAATTCAAGATATTATTCTCCACTAACGCTTTAGCTTCTAATAAACGGCCACTATAGATGTCGCCATGAAATATACTTGTCTACACAAGGAGGGAAAGAGACCTCGTACACCTAAATATAAGCTTAGAACATGGAAGCGGCAGTATAACATCGGAATTACCTCGATATTGCGGCGATATATTTACTCTCTCAGATGTATGAGCCATAATCTAACACTAATTACGATCACGCTAATATAAAGCCAATAGAATACACTGCAAGGCATCCTGGACCCTAGCCATAGTATCAGGATGATTTGGGTGTAAGAGAAACGGCGACATAGACGTGGAAGGGTTATACAGGATGGTGTAATTAAAGTGTAATTTGGTAACCGCTGACCGCGCATTCATGGCCTCATGTGTTTAATGCCCTCCCGGAATTTTATTACGGCACGACCATTGGCAGGGTATATGAGTTGTAGGATGCCATTTCGCGTTATTTGCTATATTAACTGTTTATTCATTTTAGGTAATTTGTAGATGGACGTAATAGTAAGATGTGAGTTAACGAGTTTAGATGAAAACTGAGTAGTTAAAATAGATAAAGAGTGTATTTCGCGAGAAAAAAATGGGCGTCGCCATTGAAACGTAATACCAATCAATAAATTTAAACTTTTTTTCTGCATCTAGTTTGTTAATGGGTGGATTTATCTAATTTTGGGGTGCTTTATTCAAGTTTTTCTCCATCACATCACATTTTCTAGAGACACAGCAGAATTAAAAACAGTACTGGCGAATATTGATACAATTAAAAGACATATTTAGTGAATTAGTTCAAAACATATTTTGATCTTCTTTGGTATTCAAAAAATTTGACAACGGTGCCGCGACTTTGATAACAGTATTCCATCACATGGATCTCTTGTTGAAACCGTTCACCCATCGCTTACGGCTCCGAAATTTTCCGGAAAGAATCAAAGTGGAAATGTAAAAAGTGAATTTTAAGTGACATTCTATACCCCATGTTCTTGTAGCTGACCAACAGATCGTTCATAATGGAAACATAGTTATCATCATTTCTGTTGCCTAAAAAGTCCTTCACAATTGCATTGAAAGAGGACCAAGCAGGTAGTTCGATTGGTATCAAAGATTGGATCTTTCAACAATTTTCTTATTTGCTGTCCAACGAATATACCTCTTTCCAGCTTTGCTTCATTCAGGTTAAGAAACTTTTCTTTCAAATGATTGAGGATCTGATCTTCCTTTATCCAGAGCGTTCGCAAGGTTCCATAAGGGACTTGACATGAAGTGGAGGTATCTGGCTCAATGGAGATATAGGTCATTCCTTGACTGTATAGTGATTTTGGTGTCACGGCTGTCTCATAGGCATCAAAAATAGCAGTGTTTTGTGAACCAACCCAAAGTTGTCAAAGATTTGGCAACTGTGCTGTAGTTCTAAGAGAAGTTAGTTATAACAAATCAGAAGAATAAATTAATAAAAGACAGCTATGCATCATAAGGCTAATACCATGATCTGAAATAGCTTACATCTTAACATCTGCGTTATGTTATGAAAATTATTAGCGTTTAACATTATTTTGTTTTTCACATGTTTCCAGTTTTATTTAGACCATTTTTATAGTTTTTGTATGTGATTACTTTATTTAATATATTTATCACTATAATTTTATTTAAAATCTATATTGAGGAAAGTGTTTGCACGAGGTCCTGTGGCGCAACGGATAACGCGTCTGACTACGGATCAGAAGATTCCAGGTTCGAATCCTGGCAGGATCGTTGTTTTTTTTTAATTAAACTTTGTTTAATATAAATTCTGCTTGATTTTCGTTCAAATAGGTTTCCACAACATCTATGCGTTTTAATACGGCATTTTTAGAAAAACGCAGGTCGATTTCTATTTTTTGTGAATAATCTTTTGGTGTTATCGGTAGTTGAATTGCATTTCCGGTGGAAGTAGTACCATCTTCTTTATCTTAAACGGAACGGCCTATATGACTGAATTGCCGGTAACACCAAAAGTTAGTCCACAAAGGATATTAGGAATCGAATTGTTTTTTATAAACGCGCTAGCATTCGTTGCTTCGTTCAAAAGTTAGTATATAAGAGGCGCACTTTAGGACCTGGCTGTATAATTAATTACATAGATGTAAATATAATGTTTATTGTGATTTATACGTTTATAACCATGGCTCACAATACTGAAATAACACGTATCTAGATCAATGTGCATCGCTTGTTTAAATATATAAATAGAATAGGCCGCATTTATGCCCAACATTCTTATGAACGAATGCTTCGATTGAAGACTAATATTTTATTTTTCGGTGTACTGTTTTAATTTTTCCATTTTAATCGATGAAACTATAACACACTGTAAATTTATACCGTACTGTTAACTGTTGAGGTCATTATTACCCTACAATTCTACTTTTATAATCCTTACATACACGCGTATGTATTTACTTGCACCTGACTGGCTTGCATTAAATAGATATCGCCTATTATATCGCTTACACATAAGGCCTAAATTCGTCTAGCGCCACGCATCGCGTGCCTGCCCTAATAGCACATGGCTCGAAGGCATAATAGAAGCCCATGAAACCGAATGGAATAAACAATTCAGTTGTACCGTGTTAAATTCGGTACAAACCGAAGAAAATTTTCGTTTTTTTATCGTAATCATTCGAAATTCTAGTTTTAGTGTCTTGATGAGCCGTTTACCGTAGTTCTGTTTCGTTACTAATTTAACTGCCTCTTTTTTCATTTACACAGAATGCGTTAGTGAGTTTCCGCGTTTCTATGTGTGTGCTTGTTTTGTTAAAAGACAGCAGCTGTGTTGTTTGGTTTAAGTTTTAATATCGGTTGCTTGGCTACTATCGTTCGTACCAGGGAAAGAAGTATCTGCATTTTAGTGAACGTATTGTATGTGGAAATTATTTTTTTTTAGTGTTAGGACGATGTCACAGTATTATGGGGTAAGAAAACTTGATCGTTCCTTGACGATAATTATTTGTATGTTGGCCATAATTTTATAATGTTATTTAACTCATGTTAGTTTCACTCAAAGTGTACTTATTTGATTTTGATAGATTCTTACTATGTCACAACGAAGTCAGTTAATTTTCGTTAAACTACCGAAAGCATGATTGGAAGTGATGATCCATTTTCCTGTTTGCTAGATCTACGATAGTGAGCTTTTAAATTAAAATCAAGTTCAGCTGTAAAAAGCATGTAAAAGTTAACAAAACCTATTTGATTTTATTCAAAATGTTTAAGAAACGCACTGGAATAATAGTCTAATAATATACTTCAAAAAGATGTTTTTAAATTGGAACAAAGCAATTTATAAAAATAAATGGTAAAAATGAAACACAGAAGAAATCCTCCATTGCATGGCGCCAGGTCATTTTTCCACATCCTCCACTTCAAAATTTTCACCCTTATTTTTGTTAAATTTATTACATCAATCTATTCAGGAACCATATTAGGGGGAGATTAGAAAACGGAATAACAATAAAGACGAAAAAAAAAAGAAAAACGAATTCACAAATGCCAATTTTCTATTTAAAAGACATGAGTTAAATTATGAAAATAATAGACCCAAAAATGGAGCCTCCTCGTTGCAGCATGTTCTGCAAATTGCTTTGTACTCATTGTACGCAGGATGTTCCTACGTCGGGGTGACAGAGCTCAGGAAGGCATAGTCCAAAATTTACAGCCCCAAAGAACTCATTGGCGTACTCTGTACGTCAGTCCCATCAACTGAGGGTGAAAAATAATATTATGGTAAAGATAAACGAGCCGTGCTGTAAATTAATATAAAAATAGACATATTGTGCATGTTCAGAATATGAAATACCCTAAAAGCGATGGTGGAAAATTCAACTTCTCTCGAATCATTTAAAATCACTTATACCAATAGTTATAAGAAATTTGATAATGGCAATGAGTGCTTTAAAGTAATTAATTATGGTAAATGATATGTATGCTATATATAGCAGTACTCACGTCTCTACGTAAATGATGAAAAAGCGCGGTGTATTCTCCATTTCATGTGTTTCATATTCTTCGTTGCATATAAACAACACGTACCCCATATTTAAAGCTGCATAATTCCGAATTTTTCCTAAATAATTATTAACTAATATTTGAACGTCCTATTGTTTCTCACGTTTTTATAAGATTCGTGCAGCTTCGTTTTGCATTTAATTTGAAATACATATACAGGGTGAGTCGGGAATGACGGACCAAATTCCAAGGGTACATGTGAAAATAATGTCAAAAAGCTCAGATGTGCTTATAAAACAAGTACAAATTTTTCCAATTCGAACAACGAGTTTTACTTCATTTCCTGGATGAATCTTTTCCAAATGACACGCAGTAAAAACAAAAACTGCATTTTTCTTAACAGAATAAATTAGCCAAAGCCTTTGAATTGTTTCTTCATTGCTTAAAATTTTGACATAATGGAAATTGGCAAAACGACGATTTGATGGGTGTCTAGGAAAATGCTGGTTCTTAATTGGTTGAGCTTCTTTTTCGACAAGAATATTATATTATATACTATATTTCACGTAGCTGGGTTGGATGAAGGTGATAAATTATGTTTTTTTTTTGTTGTTTCTCATGGAAACACCCCATACCACCCATAAGGATGAGCTATTTGTAATAATTACAAGAATGAAGTTAAGGTTCCAATTAATTTCGAAAAAGTCAACAAATAAATAAAGAAATATGCATGCCCGGTTTCTTTCTAAATTAGAGTGTTGAAATGCCGTCGTGAAGTTTAAAAACATTACACCTGACATCACCGCAGGGCCTTACTCATACGTTAGAGATAAGCTGGGTTTTGCGAAAAATTCTTTAACATTGCATCTGATATTATTTATGAATTAGGTAATAATCCGTATTCTTCGTACCTCTTATTGTACTTAATTTCATTTCCTTTTGTAGCTGTTATCTTCACTGGCTAACGATCTGGATCATATGCTGAGTGTCCTGTGTACCACGCCACCACCACCCTATAACAGATTAACCGACAGCGAATTACATAACAGGTAGGACAGTTTTGTGATTGCTAATAGTAAAACGGGGGTGGGCGCATAAAAGCAATGTGATTATCACAATGTCCAACGGTTCATTGTTAACTAAACGGTAGGCTCTGCTGATGGTGGTGGGTCAAAGACATTCTTATCCACTACCAACTTACGAGCTCTAAAGTTCACTTCAAATCATCTCGTTTCATTGCCGGACCCTCTAAATTCAGTACACAATAGTGTAAGTATCCAAAGGAACATACCTATTTAATAATGTTTAGTTTTACGTTGTCAAGTTTTTTCTGTGTGTCAAGCACATGTTTCCTTATTATCTAATTTTTATTTTAAATGTTTTTTTATGTGGATTTGCTATCGATGACTTTGATATTTTAGCTGTAGCAAATTTCGAGGAGCAATACAACGAGTATAGGTTAAAGAATGGCAGTGTGTTTGGAGGAGCGGCTAGAATAAAAACATTAATGTCAGAACATAAAGGCTGTAAGCTGTTTTTAGGGAATATTTTGAGCAAATATGATAGTCCAACCATTGAGAGAAGAGTACATAAAGCCGCGACAATATTACAACATTTAGAACCGACGTTTCTAATGCTTGGTAAGAACGAATTTAGATTCGGCAATTCTATACTTAAACAATTTTATACTACTTTTTCCAAGAAGATACCTCTAAGTAACGTAAAAGAATTCGAACAGTCAGAAATTTCTATTTTCCAAAACTGTCCGCCTCTGATCGGTTATTTTGACGGCGGCTTAGATGATTCGCTATCGGCTCGGGAGATAAGAGTTGAGGAGTTGATTTCTTCTTTGGAACATCTCGCATTTAATTATAAACAAACAAAACAGAATGTTGTAGTGGCAATTGGTTGTGCAAAAAATGTAGTTGCCGAGCGTATTGCAAAACATACCAAATCAATTGCAATGGTCATTAATGGCTGTGGCCACCTAACAAAACAATTGGCGAAGACCGTACCAAATATAGATGGGAATCAGGTGCTGGTTATTAATTTTTCTGGTTCTACGGTGCAGGCCATGAAAATATTTTTACGTATTAAACATCTGTCACGTGTATCTTCAAACGATTACAATGCAAGCGTAATCATTGTAGACGATAGAATTAAACCAAATAAACAATTGGACACTTTCTTAAATATAAGCGAGCCGGGTGATTTAACAGCGCCAATTAGTGTAAATAGTGTAGACGATACGCGCGCAAGAACTCCCCAAATGATTAGTAGGACTAGAGTAGAAAAAGCGAAAGAGCCTCGCGAAGATAATAATGTCCTTGGGAAAGGTATGGTATTCTTAAACGGACAGTGTTTACGATCAGAATGCAATTATGGAAATTTAGTAGCTGATGCGTTTGTTCAATATAAGTCCAATATTTACGAAGGTGAAAATTGGACTAACACTACAATAGCGTTAGTGGCTGGAGGAATGATAAGCTCTAGCATAAACGCTACATTCAACAATGGCATGATTTATCGTCAAGATGTTGATTATTCACTAGTAGATGATCAATTAGTTACTGTAGAACTAGCTGGTATGGATATAAGAAGGTCATTGAATCATGGATTTGACGTAGTATACAAACTCGGTGCTGGTAAGTTTTTACAAGTATCCGGGTTAAGGATTGTATACGATCCATTCAATGATTCTCTGCAAAAACTGGTATCAGTGAAGGTTCGCACTAGATTCAGTGTGCCCAGATATATTTTATTGATTCGACCTGAAAAATATCACGTAATAATGACAAGATCTCTTGCAAATGGTGCCTTTGGTCATACCTATTTTAAAGATCATGGAAAGATAATAAGTGAAGAAAAAATAACGGCGAAACAGGCCGTTTGTAATTATATTAAACAACTGAAGTTTGTGTACATATCTAATTCAGATAGGATTGCAATTCAAGCAAAGTTAGCCTCGGGTAACGTGAAAGATTGCATACAAAATAAAAATCTTGTACTTGCTTTGGTAATAATTTACGTATTTTATATATTTATTTCGTTGAGTATTGTTTGGTAGAAATTCGGAAGTTTTACATGGTACGTAGAAAATGGACAAAGCTGCAAATTTTCACTATACCGCATCTCAAATGAGTTGATAGTAAAGGACGTTGATATATATGTCGGTTACTATGCTTAATATTGTTTGTTACAAGCGAGTAAATTAAGAGAAATAAATCCATAAATTACAGCTCGACTGCTTAATCTTTCTTAAAATAAAAACAAGTAGTTTTTTAAATAAATATTTATTTAATAATCATTGAAGAGAAAAATTAGTAGAAAGAAACATCAGAATTATCGCATCATGTCAGTTTAACAGTGCGAGTCATTGTAGGACTAACACAACTAATATCTGGTAATAGTTAGATTAGGTCAAATATTTATTAAACTGGATGCACGGGAACAATAGGTCTTTATAACTAACCCTAACCAAATTCTAACGTTTGTTACATAGATAGACATAAGAGAGATATTTACATAATTTCAGAAAATACATTTAAAATAAGAAAAAAATAAAACGAAAAAAAACAAAGAAAGAAAAACACTTAATATTTCGTTCAAAAACTATTTTTCGTCCAATCTTGTTCCCAATGAACCCGCAGATCCTAATTGTTGTTCTGAAGTGCCTCCAAATGTTGATACAGTTAATCTGCATTTCGAAATTGATTATCTGCACGAAAATCATCCCATCGATTGATAATGTTGCCCCACAAATCTCTATTGGATTCAGATCTAGGAACTATGCCGGTCAATCCAAGACGGTGAATTGAGGATGGGCTTGGAATCAATTCATAGCTCCTCTTCCTAACCTTATACGATAAATGTACCGCACTATTGTCATAAACGAAGACTAACGGCTAGTGATTTCCAAGACATTGACGTGTTCATCGGCATTCATTCTAGGTCCAGTTCACACTATCTCACCTGAGCCTAGTGTCAACATGCAACCCCGTAGATTGAACGAACACTCCGTTTTATTTTCACGACATTCTATTCTTCGTATTTCGCATTTGGCAATCTGTATAGTGGCTTACAAGACCCACTATCTGTCGAGAAGATTTTTTCATCAATGAAGATGAAATTTGCAATTATGACCTATATTCACTTCAGCAAAGGCAAGCTTAACAGTCGCATGTTCTTGTATTGCTTTCCAGGTGGTTTGACATGTGCAATTTAAATTTTGCCTTTCACTGATTGAGCGAGTGGAAGAAAATGGCTGAATTTCTAAAACGTATAGTAGCAACTGATCCCTCTCCCGGTTTGGTGCAATAAAATTATACTTTTCTTGCCCTTTTTTGCACCAAGATACGTAGACATCGTCGTACGGTGCGCTGAGTGATTTGACAAATCTACGCATTTGACATTGATGTCTTTCAAATTTTCAAAATTAGGCTGTGGCATCGTTTTACACTCGTTTTGTGCAGTAATCGCGGAGTTTTGTGCTCTTCCCCTTTTTCAAGACATTCGGGGCTAACTTTACGCTAGTAGCACACTTTGGAATTTTGAAAATATTATTATGGCTTCGTTTTGTATTATTATTAATTAATTGTGCTGTATAGAATACATTTTGTGCTGCAACCGTACGCCCGTAACAAATTAAAAAAGATATCTACAGTTTCGCCGTACGAGGTATATTCAGTGAGGCCTCCATTGGGGACGCTGGCAGCTTTTGCGATAGAGCACCACATTATACTATCTATAAAGAGATGTGCTGTATAGAACGAATTTTCTTCTCCCATCAAGATTCAGTAAAAAATAAACGATATATGTGTATTTTTCGCGTATGATATGCAGTACATCAGATGCGGCTGCTATGAAACCAAAGAGGTTGGGTGACTTTCTGATGCGGCATCACTTCTTACTATCAATGGGAGATTTTGTGCTGTATAGAACGAATTTTGTTCTCCCAACCAGATTCAGTAAAAAAAAATAAACAATATATGCGTTTATTTCGCGTACGATATGCAAGACATCAGGTGCGGCTGCTATGAAACCAGGGATGTTTTGGAAGTCTTTGATACGGCACCACTTCTTACTGCCAACGGGGAGTTTTGTGCCGTATAAAACGTATTTTGTTCTCCCGCCCAGATTCAGTAAAAATGATCAATACATGCGTATTTTTCGCATGTATTGTTTATTTTATCTCCTACTATCTAGGTATCGGGGGAGTTAATGATGGTGGAGGTAGAACTTGTTTTTGTTCATGTTATATTACAGAAAAATATAAACGCAGTTCTTGCGTGTTTGATGCGTGTGTTTTTTCGAAAATGAAGAGAAACTGGAAACAAGAAAAGGAAAAGCCATTATTAGTTTTTCAATCTTTCTTTTTCAGAAAGACGTGATCTTGGAAAGTTATAATTGCAGAATATGAATTGACCATATGAGATTAATAATAATTTAACCATTTAAGTATTGCACAAAGAATGCGAGTTATAAGAAAATCCAACAAAAACGATGTCGTACTGTTAATTTCTCCAAAGATAGTAAGCAATGGTGGGTGTCTATGAAAATACCGCAGTATTTTTAATACAAAATAGGGTTTTTAACTTTTAACATGGCGTTATTTTTTATTTTTCAAATTTTCCTTTATTTATTTATATACATAAGTTGTTACATATGTATAAAGTGTTGTTTTCGACCCTTTAAGAATTAATGAGTATTGTAACTGTGACTATTGCGAGAATTTTTACAGCAGGCACTATTTTTGTCGAAATGCTTTTCTTATAAATTCTTGTTCTCTCATCGCGTATTATGTTGACAAGGTTTCTTGCAATTAAATACTGCTTGAGGGCATGATAATCCGTCATGTTCTCTTCTATCACATGTTGTGCTGCACTTGCAAAAATGTTCTGTCCGTAAATGTTTTCTAACATATTTGACGTTGTAATTACTTGATAATATTCCCTTAGATTGATGGTTTCAAATTTAGGGAATTTGCATCGACTGCACGTCACTAAGAAACGTAGAAATCTGTTTCTTTGAGGTTTGTTTTCGTCATAAGAAATGCGCATTCCAGAGGTTTGTAGAAATATACCACGATATTCGTCTCGCTGTTCGATATTGGTTTCGAATAGTTTTAAAAGGTTTCTGCCCGACAATTTTGCACTTATTAGACGGTGGTGCGGTTGAAATAAATACAGCACGTTATCTATTACAATCATGTTTTCGGTCAGATTTGCATTGATGGTACCTTGTATATTTTTTGAATATAAGAAACCGATTGACGTATCTGTCCAATGTTCGCTACCATTATAATTACGAACTTTGTAGTGCACAAAAGAATCCGCAATGAGGTTTCCTAAGTTGCATTCCCTGTTATTGCAGTTCGAATTTAAGAATACTCTGGTGCGTGCCAGTTCCACTAATTTAATTTTGTTGAGTATTTCGGCCATAATCGGATCTTCAGGGTAATGATGATCCAAGTAAATCATTTCACCTTAAAAAATTAAATTAAGTGAATAATCAGATATATAGGGTGTCCTAAATTGACGCCTGGGATTGATTCAGGGGGTAAAAGAAATTGTGAACATTTGTCATTTGTGTCTAAATAAAATGTAAATAATAGCTTTTATCGGCCGATCGCTCCAATTTGTTATGAAACATATTTTAACAAAATGGCCGTGGCCATGGTAAAATTTATTAATGGTTCTATCATATTGATAAGTATCGTTTCCTTAGGTTTTATGTGTTTAAAATGTACCGAGATTACTGTAATCGTGATTACGTCTATACGCTGGAAGCATTACAATACCAGTACTACATCTTGGGCATATGGGAGAAGGTTTTCGTCGGCAACCTGATGCAAAAACTAGAAGATGAGTGGAGCAATGTTTACTGGAGACAGGTTAAATCATCGACAAAATCAGGCGGAGAGTGGATTGCATTCCATCATCTTAAAACGATGTAATTAATTTGGTTCACCGCTAATTCTGTGGTGGGAGTTCCGGAATAGTTTGCATAAATAAACACTTACTTTAGAAAATTGTAATATACTAATAGTTACCTTCATGGCTAACTATATTGCCTGAGTCATCTACCCGAATAGTTAGGTTCCCCACGAATTTCGTTGTTCCGTACGTGTGAGCTACTAATACTTTTTTATCTCCTTTGCCAGTTACAACCAAAGGGTAAGCTGAGTACTTTGGTATATTTTCTGGAACGTTATCATCGTTCCATTGCATGTGTGGCGAACAACCGCTGATAACCATGTCGATTCCATCCACTTCTACCGCAATTTTTTTGGCGTAATCGATCCCGACGCATCCTGCTGCTACGAATACGTTTTTTGTATCATTCATTTGTTTTATCTGGTTCGCCAAAGCTTCTATTGGGTCGGTCACTTGAAGGTTCTGCATGGTTGCTAAAACATGGCTTTCACACGATTTCGGTATGTAACCCATAACGACGATGTTAGTATTAGGTATCGTCTTGTATTTCGTAGCACCTGGTATATCTGCATTTACGCAGCTAATTTCTGGATGAACTTCGTCGATTATTTTGTCATAGTTGTCAGGTAAAAGACAGAATTCACTTTCACCCAATATAGTGACAGTCGCTTTCAGTCGCTCCAGAATTTTGAGATCTGAATGGAATTTGTTGGGTCTATTAGTTGAGACAGATTTTCGAATTATATTGCCAGCTAGAATAAATACACTGTCGCGTACATATTCACTGAAGCGGGGAAGACCTCCCACTCGGTACCCAGTTCTTGAAAGGGTTGGGTAGTAATCGCCATTGATGTTATTGGCATGGAGAATTTGATGCTCTGAAGATGATTCACTTTCTGTCGCAATTATAAAAAAGAACAAGAAAATCGATATGAAAAATGAAACTGACATGTGTGCGTTTTTGACATTGATCTATTTAAGTGATTATGGCAGTGAACTAGGCTAACTATTAAACTATTTAACCTAAAACACTAGGCTTAATTATTGTGACATTCTGTACCGTCCGAATGTAACTTCATGCAATAGGAATAGAATTCAGAGGCTTTAAAATTGTTGTATTCGTTTCGTTTGCGGGATTCGAAAATATGATAGTATTAGTCATGCACACAATCATCATAAAGTGATGGTTACTAAAGTTCCTAGTTATTTACATATTCATAATTTAAATCTTCGGCTCTGGGTTTTATTAAGACCGCCAAAATATGATACACAGTTGTTCCAGTGATTCTTTCCATAACATTCCATCATAATATACCGTCCAGCCGAAGTTTCGCAAAGTTTAATTTATGCAGCAATTGTACAGGTAAATGGTTAAGTAATATTGTGACGTAGCAACGATTTATTCCTACTTGTATTACTCTATAGTATTATTATTATTTTATTATTTTTTGTAGGTGGGAAGAAGCAATAAATAAAAGAGGTATGTGACGAGAAAAGTTGTTAAAAATTCGTATATAATGTGGTGAGTAGCATTGATTTGGACGTCCAGCGATGAGGATTTCAAGCTAATACATTTGGTTTAGAGGATTTTAAAGCGTCACGGTACTGGAGTGTTTTTCCGCAGAAGAAGAATGCGATCAGATCAGAGAATTTTTGGCAACGTGGTTATGATGTCATACTGACGTTGGTGTGGGTTATCTGTTAATATGATAAGAAATAAAATGAGCAAAAACCTTAAAATTGCTAACATAATTTTACCTACGCTGGTATATTTCCATTTACCGATCTATAAATTGTAGATCCGGTAGATTTAATGGTATATACTGGCTAATTTCGGACAGTGATGCAAGATATAACTACATACAATTGAACGGTTTCGGTAAATCAATGTGTATCGGGTACAATTTTCCTAAATGCCGCAAAAAGCGAGTTACTTCTTATTTCAATAGTTGAGTGTAGGTTTTCACGACGGTAATCCATAGTAGAAATGTCTTTCGGGTGATTTACTTGACATTTCGCTGACCATGCTGTCAGCTTCTTCAGAAGATTTCTAAAGACTGCTGTTGTTGTCTTTTGCTCTTCGTTATATATCCCATTTCTGTTCCGCTTTGCTGATCCATAACCGTTCCGTTCGGCTGAATCGCTGTAAGTTAACCTAAGGTATTAGTCAGGACCAGCCACTACTATCCGAGGATAATACGCGAATCGATAGAAATAATGAAGAACACCAACAACTTCAATCGCGACGGATACAAGATCAGCAACACGTGGAAGTTAGCACTACGGAGTCGTCATACGAACGACGCGACTCAGCGGAATGGAACGGTTTTGGATCAGCAAAGCGGAACAGAAATGGGATATATAACGAGGTGCAAAAGCCAACAACACCAGTCTTTAAAAATCTTCTGAAGAAGCTGGCAGCATGGTCAGCGAAACGTCAAGTAAAATATTAACAACGCGACAACACCCGAAAGACATTTCTATTACTTCTTATGTCAGTTTATCAATGTTGGGGAGATATCGCTGCCAATCTATGTAAAAATTGTCAGTGGTATTCTGACATTTTTGTCGCCAAAATGTAATTGTATATAGCCAAAAGGCGATAGTTGGCCAAATCTGGAAACACTGCACATAGGAACTGTTTGCAATTGTGTCAGAATAGTTATTGATCAATCTGACTGAAGTTTACATCGTACTTTACGCGAGATTTGTCACACCTCCTTTAGTAAAATACGGAATTGTTTTAAATCCAACGTTTTTATTTATTGCAAGCTTACTGTTTGTTGTCTATAAAATTGCAAATATTGATACAATACTTACAAGAAGATACGCTTATGATACATAGATGTATCTAACTAACAATAAGTACATATGTCTAAATACTTAGTTTGAAATTGTCAAATATACATTGTAGTAAAATAACACATTACGCAACATTTTTAGTCCAATGTACATGAGTTTAATAAATTAATGAATAAATAAGGCCACACGTTTTTGTTCGTGCTAGTGCCGTTATCGCTTCTTCAGAATGCTAAACAATTTCTTCTTTAGTCGTTTTACTATTCTGTCTGAGGAGCAGTGCTCTTGGGAAATTAGCGGCATCTTTGATGATGACCTTCGTTGAATGTTCGCTAGAAAATAAAAAAAAAACCATAATTATTAAAATATTCTAATGTTCAAGAAAACAAGGTATTTTATGTTTAAATTAACGAATTGTATTGTTTATTCTGTTACACCAATCTTTGTATTTTGTTTAATATTTACTAGTAACATCTTGTCTGATGTCTACGTACGCATTGCCTTGAGAATCATCAGCGCAATACAAAAATGATCACATTGCCACATTGAAGTGGGTGAAGTAATTATTGGCGTTTGGAACTTACTTTCGTGGAATTTACCAAATATTGTATGAAATTAAAAGCCGAAAATCTCGACGTTGCTGAAAGGTATCCGCAAAAAATAGGCAAAATTAATAATGTGGAACCGTTCGAACTCGTAAGTGCTGAAGTGGTACTGCTAAGGATTTCTGCTGTAGCTAGAGCATGGGTATCGTTAGCGATCTGGTATTGAGAACTAGTTTTTATACAAGTAGGCAAACATCAGCGTTTAATGGCTCAGATGCCTATACCATAAATACTATGAAGCTTGATTTGTGCAGATATGTACAAATACAAAATTATTGGCATTAATAAGTAAATAACATTTAAAAGAAAATAAATTTTATTAGATACCTCGTTTAATTTAATTACTTACGTATTAGGATTCAGTATTTCATCATTTAACATTGTTAACAATAACTTTCTTAAATCGACAATTAATACTTCTGCGTAAACGGACAATGATGATTGTATTTCTATTTACATTAAGATCAGTTTATTTTAGATAATAACTTCCGCTCCCAACATAGCATTGGCGATATCTTGCTCGTCGTGCTGCATTGTGGTCCTTTCTTGTAATATAGTTGAACTATGAACCATCTTCCTAATACGTATGTTTATACTGTATAAGTAATAAGCTGTTAAATGGATATACTACAGTAAGACTTAGTTTACAATAACCTTGTAGTATAGAAACCAAAACAAATCATTCCATTTGAGACCCACAACAGTATTTAATAAAGTATATACTATAGTGCTTCTTTTTAAGCATTTAAGTAATACCACAGTATCAATTTTGATTTCAAGTAAAGGCGTTTGTTTAAAGTTTAAAATGGGAGGTATTCTCTAAAAATTGATATTGTCGTGATTATTTCTGTTGGTACAATTATTTACGCTATTTTAAAATAAAGTTAATTTAAAATGCCATCGCTTGACTTTCATTTAGTGCTCATTACTTATTCCATGATAAATGACTTGTTTGCTTTCCAGCGACCATATTTTTCTATTTTGACAACTCGTTGAAGAGTCACATTTCTCAAACCTATCTTGAAAAAATATACATGTAACTGGAAAACATGCATTTTGTGTTTCTTTATTACCGCAACACACAAGAATAACTTTAAACAACGTAGCTCCAACGGCAAAGGCTGTTTAACATAGAAATACTTATATATACAGACAGAAAATGCAAATATCCTTTCCATTTTGTACCAGTCTGTACCAGGTGACAACAAGAACCAGGTACGCGCTGCAACTTTTTTATTACTTCAGATAAAAATTTGATTTTTTTTTGAATATCCTGCTGGTTCCGGTTTGACTGAAGGTACCATTTACTTTTGATTTTTAAACGGAACACCCCGAATTTTTTGACATTTTCGTATGTTACACACAGTGAGGCTATCTTTAGAATTTTTTTTTTTTGTATTTTTCTTGTAAATTTTAAAAGCGCTGTAACTCTTATAAATTGCTTTTCTTTTGAATTATCATTATAATAAATAGGTGGTCCAAATCCGAAGTTCAACATTTTCAAACGTCGTCTCTTCCTAAAAATTGAATTTTTTTCATATGTAACCAGGGAGAATCGTATCGATTTACTTCGAAAGGACTTTTCTTACCTAGAATTTTTAAAATTCCTTAAGAGTAGTAAGTAAGACATAGTATCGAAAAATCTTATTTCAAATTTCCATAATTTTTAGGAAAATTAACACTGAACACACAATAAAACATTTGGTTGGTTTTACACAAGTTGTATCTTCGTATTAGTTTAAACAGAACAACAAAAATGAAAGTATCATTCTAGGAAATCCAATTCTATTTTAAAGCACACTTAATGGACTACATTATTTGGAATTTTTAAGATATATCCGCGATGATAAAAATAATCTACCACTACAGTTATACCGAAACATTTAGATTTACGCGTACTAATTAATTTGTTGTGTGTTCGGTGTTATCTATTCGAATTTATAATAAAGGTTTTTAAGACTTTGTCTGTATTTCTTCACGGATTTAAAACATTTTGGACCAGAAATTAAAAAAGAAACCGTTTGAAATAAATCGATAAGACCCATCCTGGTTACATTTGAAAAAAAAATAATTAAAAAAAACGATGTTTTGAAATTTTGTGGGAAATAACTACTGATAAATAGCAGAAACTCCAGATTTAGATTATTCGTCATAATCTAAAACAAAAGTAATTTATGAGACTCACAGTCGTCAGCCTTGTTTCAAAATTTATGCGAAAAATACCAGATACGACCTCATTTTGCGTAGATAACCTACTGATTCGAAAAATGTTAAAAGCACAGGCGGTTCACTTAAAAATCAAAAATCAAAAATGGGTATTAACTACCCTATAGGATTGGTATACTTGCAACAAGTTACGTATGTGCACATGTCCGACTTAATTTCTATTAAGGCCAACGCTTGCCTCGTTAACAGGTAAAATAATTAGCTAATTAATTTGATTCCTTAATTTATTTGCTTGAAAACATTGTTGTGTTATCAAATTATATCATAATAAAGTATTTTATCTCAGATTGTTATATAGAGGAAATTATAAACAAATAAAACGACAACAACACTTACATGTTTGTTTTGGAACACAGATTTGCTGGCGCGGGCTATTTCTGCACAAGCCAACGGCTAACGCAATGGAATGCATCTTCACGGGCACAGTATTTGTTTTCGAATGCGCGTTTATACGAACACAAATGATAAAGCGAAAGTTGTACGTGAGCGTGTCTGTCGTTCACATACATATATGACAATGTGACGTATCAAGATTCGCTATAATTAATCCGGTACAGGTTACACAAGCAGCTGATCGTGAGTGGAAATTCTCCTTTCGTATCATTTGGTTTATAACCACAACTAATTAGTTTTACACGGAATTCCCGACGTATTTTACATCTTCCGAAATACATCCTACTGCGCTCGTGCAAAAGGAACTATTTAGTAATAGGATACTGCGAATTTGCTTCGAAACAATGTAGTAGGATGCGGAAACTAGGAATGAATTATAAATGCTCATATTTGAGCAATTTACTGCAATAGTATTAGAGGCTATAGCCGGATAAGCTAATAGTGAAATCGGCTCCTGCATAGATTTGGTTACTTTTTTTTTCTGAGGTAACTTTATATATAATATTAAGGTTTGCCCAGTTTTAGCTGTATAAAGTTGTCTAGTAAATAATGATAAAAAAAAAATCTTTCGCTAACCTGCATATTGTATTTTCGTAATTTTTGATGACGATTACCTATAATTTTTTGAGGATCCCAGACCTGTCCCAAGCAAGTCAAAAAGATAAGTAGGAACTTTTTTTGCACTTGTGATGCTAAACGTGCTCGTTCAGCGTAGTATACAGAAAATAATATATGAAGGGATCTATATAATGACTAGAGATAGTGGAGACATTTTACCGGGACATTTGCTGACTTCTTCAGTAGAGCGGCACCGAGTTATACGGCTACGGTCATCGTGAATTCATGATGCAGCTACCTGCTTATTTTTTTGACTTGCTTGGGGCAAGTCCAGGATCGTCAAAAAATTATAGATAATTTACTCGAAGACTTCAAATTTTATACAGTTGAAACTTAGCTTATATTATATATAAAGCTACTTCAGAAAACAAAAATTAGCCAAATCTATGTAGGGGCCGATTTCACTATCTTATCCAGCTATAGCCTTTGTTGTTGCTATCACAGACAGCATAGCTTTCAGCTTATCTTTTGTTAGTCGAATTTTTGAAAATAGTAGCGCTTAAGTTAATCCACACAGTTAGCCTGGTTCCCAGATGTTCGCAGGTGTTATTGCTCTTTTGTAGATAAACGTTGCCCGATTTCCGAAGTGTTATTTGACATAGTAGATTGGTATTTTAAGTAACTGACAGAAATTTTTGGTAAAAGAGATATAAACAATTATTTTAAAACCATTATTTATTAAAAAAAAAGTTAAAACGTTTAAAATAATGAATAAATGACAGTTAATTTTTCAAAAATTCTTTTTAAACTGAAACATAACTCCATAATTTGGGCGCTGTGTACCAGATATTCCACCGAAGTGTCTTCCGTACGTTCCCTGAATGCTAGCACTGGTGGAATTATCTTGATGTATGTTATATTGTCCAGTTGCTTGAACATCAGTCCCCCATTTTGGAGTGTTAGTGGCACCCACCCCAATATTACTACCTGCGTAATGAAGTAAATAGTGAAACAGTTAATTGAAAAAGTAAATAATTACAACTTACCGCTTGAATTATGAGTGTAAGTAGCTCCTATACCCTTAGTAATCGCTGAGTGGTGTAAAACGTTCTTTGATGCGAAAACACTAGTGTCTAGGCGATGATCTCCGTTATTTATGGGTGTTCTGGATGCACCAATTGTGATTCTGCCATCACCTTGGGCGTTTCCATATATACCAGACCTGAAATTGAAACGAATATTGCGTGGATGAAAGTATTTGTTTCTATGTTATGTGAAACTACTTACATTTCAAGTAGGATGAAGTTTGCTTTGTAATTGGCAATAAACGAACGAATACGGAATTGAGTATTCGTTCGTTTATTGCCAATTACAAAGTTGCCATTGCCAATCGAGTATATATACCAAAATTATCATAGTCTAAATAGAGATAATTTTCTGGAGCAGGAAATTGGAATTAAAATACCGGCATATTTATCAAGTAAATATAAATATTTGGATTAAAGGTATAAGTAGATGTGTAGTTAAAAGAATAAATCCATAAATAGATCCGTATTATGAGGGTAGTCCGACAAGTTTCAAGGCTCAACATTAGGCACTACTACCAAAAATATTCTGGTAATATAATTGCGCAAGCGTTTAAAGACTTGCCATTTATGTCGATCTTTAGTTAGTGTTTCTGCAAAAATTGAAAAACTCGAATATCGACCAGTCATTAAATTCTTGCATTAGAAAGGCAAATCACCGACGCAAATTGCAACTGAGATGGCCGTTGTTTATGGGGACTCACCATCATTTGCTACAGTAAAATTTTGGGCAGTTGAATTTAAACGTGGCCTTACCAGCTTGATTGACGATAATCCTTCGGGACTGCCAGAAACTGCTACTACCGGTCGGAACTACAACTCCTACCAACTACTAACATCACACCAATGGTGTTAAACGATTGCCGAATTAAGATCAAAGAGGACATCTTGAAAGAATATGTTTATCATATATTGTTTGAAGATTGGGGTACGAAAAACCTAATTGTGCCTTGGGTGCCGTGTTTCCTCACTGAGTTTTGCTTCACCAAGGTCGTCTCACATATCAATGGCCATGGCAAAAATTTACACATTGCAGTTGGAATTGGCAGACTGCCCACCCTATTTACCTGATCTACATCCCAGCGGTTTTTTTCTGTTTTCTAGATTGAAAATTTCGCTGGAAGAACAGATTTTTTCATTAAATGAAATTTTTCACACCTATTTTGTAGAACAATATGCCAACTTCTACTTGGGTGGATTAAAGAGATGGGAGCATCGCTGAGGAAAGTGTATAGACAAGGAGACTATGTTGAGAAATAAGACCGAATTTAGCAAAAAAAGTATCCCTTTCTGTGTTAGGCTAGAAACTTTTCAGACTATCCTTGTATTTTGCGCATATGCTAAGCAGAAATTGTAGTGCAGATAACTTCTGATAAAAGGGGAATTTTGCTGAGATAAGTCAGAAATTACACAGTGTTAGTATGTGGTGTAGTATTTAATATCCATTGTCAATATTTTCCAAGGAAAATAATATTTCATTTAATGGGAAATATGGTACTGGCAAGATTTTCTAATACAAGGTACATTATGTAAGATGGAAAAGTTGGCATCACAGGTTACACTGAAAATGTAGTTGCCGATGAACTATCTCAAAAAAATAGTTCATAAGGAACAGAAATTAAAAATTAGAAAAGTTCTGTCGTGCAAAAGTTAGTATCGGGAGAATACTTTCGGCCAAAAATATTAAAGTATGTATTAGCAAATCTTGTAAAAATGAAAATCTTTCCAATATTATATTTTAGAACCATACTGTATAAACCAAAGATATTCTAAAATGTTAAAATAATGCACCTCTGCGTTAAATATCGTTTTGCTACTACCGGCTACGTTACAGCTCTGATTGAAGGGACGCCAAACCTTGTTTGTCCTTCACATAGGATGTAATGAAATTTTACGTCCCTTGTGACATAAATAACTATTATCGTAAAAATATACATTCTTTATTAATTCTACAAGGTTGCGTGTATACGGTGAGTCTACTTATTGATAATGCATGTTGCTGAGATAATTCACTTCGGCAAAAAGTTTTCATTCTGCGACAAGTTTAACAACATAAAATGATATTCATGTATGCGGGCTCAATATCTCCTGTTCCCATTTATCTTAATTTTTGAGATAATTTGGGATGACCTGCTTTCTTACCGGACGATATCTTAAAGCGGTGATTCAAATTCTATTCGGCATTTAGCAAATATCTCAAATTATGTCAATTATCTCAAAAACTGAGATAGATAGGTCTGGGGAATGAAAGTTGACGTGAATTGAATAAAGGCACCTAGAAACATCATAATATGTGGGGTGTTCAATTAAAACAAATATATTTTATATTGTGCAGCACTTGTCTCCGAATATTTTTTATTTGAAACTTCTTCCCCCCATATTATACGTAGGGAATGAATTATCTCCCGCCCACGCACTAAGCATACATTTATATTTCTCCCATTGGTTTAAATTTAATTATATTTTACATTAATATTTCATCAAGGTCAGAGTTTTCGTTTGTCACATACGTTAGATTTTCTCGTTATCCATAAAAAAGCAGACTTGTTCTTCTGTTCTACGAAAGAAATAGTTTGGGTAGACCCCGCAATATTTAAATATGGCAACAGTAAATATAAATTATGATGTGTTACATAATTAAAACAAAATTCTTATTACGCGCAGTAAAATAACAACGTTGAGAATTCATTAAATATAATTACGGCTATTATGTGTGTTTTTTGCGACAAAATGTTTATGTTTCTGTATACAGTTGTGTGCAAAACAATAGCTGTGCTGGAAGAGTTTTCGTTGGCATATCTTAATTGTAAAATTTATTACTTTCATTCATCAATTTATGCTTTCGCTGTGAATTTATTACCCACAGTACTGTATAATAATATAATAGGGGGCATTATGAGGACGAAGTACAAAATTATAACAAACGAAAAACGAAATTATAACAGCAATGAAATTGAAGGGTGCATGAAGTTGTCTCCTGCACTTTGGATTCTTTAAAGTTCGTAAATGTCCACGTTTTGTGCCATAAAAATCTTATTTCGTGGTCATTCAAAATTAAAAGTGGGAGGCCACCTTTACGCACCCGAAGTTTACACTAGAAAAAGAAAACATCGGCACAGATAAAGTGAGATTTATTGTATGAATATTCAATTTTTTTATAGTGATTGTTTGGGACAAAAAAGTGGTCAAATGCCGCTGTTCAATGCGATAGAGATGCAGTTTTTCTGTAATGAAATAAACGGGCACGTTCGATAACCTATAAATGAATTTCTTTTACAATACTCCGAAAATATAAATAATAGCGGCAATTTATTAATGGTGCCAGTATGCTTTTTCTGGCCTCAAATGTGGCTACTTGATGAAATAACATCTCATCCTCACTATATTGAGAGACGTAATGACGAGATGCCAATTTCTTGTTGATACATGTTTTATTAGCCAAATCTTACGGTTAGAAAGGATAAGATTTTATTCGCAAAAGATAGTATTAATTTAATGGCGTTACCTATCTAGATATGGGTAAGGTGTACAAGATGTTAAATACACGAAATACAATCATTAAGGAAAACAAAATATTAGTTAGCACTTGTTGTTAGACAAGAACTTCCTGATTTGTATCAAATAAATACATTTGTTTTTAAATGCTGTGATTATTTTACACGCGATTGCGTAATCTAGACTTAGCAGCTTATCTATATAGTCTTCTTAGTTTACTAGGAAATCTACTTAAAGTCCCATTAAAATTGAATTTATAATTATTTTTATTACTTAGTTGTTAAAATGTTAGTAAAGTATAAGTTACAGACATAACATTCATAAATATTAACTGATTAATTTTAATGCGGGAATTTTATTGCCAAAAATTGTTTAATAGCGCTTTGCAAAAATTGTATAAAAAACACCACGAAGATAACTTTGCTGGCGAATTCCCTGGATTATTTAATTATTTTTCTCTTCAATCTTAACAAACAGTTATCTTATAGCAGTATTTTTTATAGAGATAAAGAATTTGTTTTTGTTATGCGTGATTCATTGGATAAAATGATATTTATTTATATGCTGATTTTGGTTTTATTTGGTTGGTGATCACGGAATTTTTGCAACAGGTAATACGATAAAAAGAAAACGTAAACATATGAAATGGCACATTGGTTTTTTATAATTTATAGTTTCTTCTTGTCCCTGCTAATTTTTATTGTTCTTTAAGACAAATGCTAATTAATGCTTAATGTTTTTTTTCTGTTGTTCTTCACTCTTCAAATGTTGTGGTTTAGTTTCACATTTAAAAATATTTTGCGTGATTGTTGTGCTTTAATTTTTGTTTTCTTTAATTTTGTTTTAAGTTATCGTTTGGAAAATCACTAGAATAAACAACCAAATTTTATTTAACTTTCTCGCCTGGTTGTTAGACAACTTATCAAGCATTTAGATGACTTGCAAGTAAATTCAGAAAAAATTGTAACTGTGTCTTTGTAGAGTGATGCAGAGAATAATAACAATTTTTTAGGTGCCCAACCGTCCATATCACCCTTAGCAATCTACATCAATATCTTCGAAAATGTGAGAAGTATAAAAAAACACCTTGAACATCTTTTTATCTGTTTGGAGGGGACCACAAGATGGAAATAATTGTTTTCCTCTAGCCTTATCGATGAACTGCTCCGTCCATACTTTACAAAAATTAAGTTTTCATTTAGTGCAAAAATATCTATTCAAAATATATATTCATACATATTTTTTTCTAATTTGGGGAAAAAGCTCATAAATGTAGCAAATCCAATATTAGAACACAGGGATACAATCTGAAGTTAAGTGAAAATAATGAAATTTTTATTGAAATTTATATACAGGATGTTTAGTTCGCCGGCGTAATTCTAAGACGAGCTGGCAGGGGAGTCGGTTTGGAATTTATTTAATCAAAAATACTATTATGCGAAGTGTCAAGGTTTCAGAGAAAAGGTGTTTTGCTACTATAACGGTTATCACGATTGTTTTCACAAGTATAAAAAATTCTCTAGATGCAGGAAATATCATTCGCCATATAAATTTTCGAAGGCGGGTCTGCTGAAATGCTGCAAAATGAAATGACAAGTATGTATTAATCAAATAAAAAATGTTTATTGAGTAATACTTGAACATCACAAAATGTTGAAACATAAAACAATTTAAACTTCTTGAAAGAACGATGCAAATGAATTTATTTAAATTCCATCCACATGAATTTTCCATCTGCATGTACCTGGATTGCATTCTCCTTCAGCTTTTGATTGTCTGCACCAATCATATTTATTAGAACTCGCTATTAATTTAAGAGTAGCTGGTTTAAAAAAAACAGCACGATTCCAAAAAAAAAAACTTCAATGGTACAATCTTTAGATGTTCATGAATACTTCGTACGATATGGATTGCTCCAGTAAAAAAGCATTATTTAATGTGATTTAATTTTTAATATTGATTGTGAGTGATCACAATTAAAGAGGTTTAAATGAAAGAATTAGTATTTATTATTAAGAAGATATATTCCGATTTTATTTTACTTAAAACATATTTCTCCCATATACCTGCGATTAACATCTTGGAATAATTACCATACTTTGGGAACTGGCACAAATATTAATTCGCATTTGTTGCCATTATAACTTTGCTTATCTCGTAATAAAGTAAACAAAGCACTTTGACCTTACAAAGGATTTTTAATACTGTAAGTATTTAAATAATACTTTACTAAGTGAATCATCGATTGTAATTTCTACTATCGCCTTAAATCTCTTTCAAACCAATAGTGGTTCTTAAAATTTCCCCGAACAAATCATTATCTGATTGCATCGAACACAAATAAAGATAAAGCAAGGACTTTACATTTTATAAACCCAATGGAAATCCCCGTACGACTATTAACAACCCTAACTGGTAGAGATGGTGTGGTATATATTGGGGTGAGATGTTATGAACGGTATCAGTTTCGAAAGTTATTCGCAACTAGTACAGTCGCTGTTACATCGCATAAATATCCATACGCAATATGTCTTCTCTAACTATTACAATTGTGCTTTGCTTCGCTGCAAGTGTTTTATCCTATCCAGTAGATGTGGTTGAAGACGATTATGGACAAGAGTTCGCTTTGGTGCCATTGTCACGAGTTAGAAGGTACAAATTTTAAGATATCTTACCAGAACACTGTATTTACAATTATTCAATTTACCATTATAGAGCTCAAGTATACGGCAATGCTGATATTACTGATCCTGGCAGAGGTATTGTAGGGATTAAAGGTACTCCGATTGATACCACTAACCATCGTGTGGATGCCCATGCTTTTGCTACGACCAACATTAAACACCATTCACCTATAACCAAGGGACTAGAAGCGTCATATCTACATAAACCAACAAGTTAGTTTATCTTCCATTGTTCTAATTGTTGAATATAGCTTCCTTGTACCGATCATAATTTTTTTTGTCTTACAGATAGCAATTTGGATTTAAGCGCTGTAAATACACCTCGATGGGGTACTGACGTGAAAGCATCTGGAACATACAACTTCTTCCAAGATAAGAAAAGTAATGCCAATGTAGAAGGTTTTTACAGTAGGCATTACGGTGGTATGCCGGGAACCCTCAAGCCAGATTATGGAGTAATGTTGAACTATAGAAGAACTTTTTGAAGTCATTAAGGAAAACTTTGTTACATTATCTTTTATTAATGCATAAGTCTATAAGTTATTAAATAAAGCTATTTTTAGTAAATAATATTTCATTATTTTAATATTTAGTCGTACTTAATATTATAAGAAACATCTTCTATAAACGTACTTAATTACTAAGACTATTACATCAAACTTAAAGAACAGAAAGGATAGAGTTTATTTAACGAGTATTCGGTTATTGTTACTACTTCCTTACATGTGAAATATCTCTTTTGATTCCATTCCATTCATAAAAAATAAACAAATTGAATGCCTTATTCTTTCGAAATTTTGATAGGCCTAAAATAATGAGTTCTGCTGTTCATAGTCATTTATAAGACAAATAGTCAAGCTAAACTAGAAATACAGAACTGCTAACTACTCCTTATAAATTTATTTAACATGTGCTTTAAAAATTACTTTAAGTGGTAAATATTGTATTATTTTCGAAC
>LR737381.1:27351539-27419536 GCA_902655005.2 Marronus borbonicus | reverse complement strand
ACCTTACAACATGGACCATCTGCAAGTAGCTAACTACTTGGTGCATTATAGTAATTATTAACAGTTACTTTGAAAAAAAAAGTTGACTTGAAAAATCTAAGAAAGAGAAGTGCGAAAACCTTTGTCACGTTGAATGTATAAACGAGGAAACGAGTATTGTATCACAATTTTCTTCAAAAAAAAGGAGTAACCGCCAATGAGTATACAGCCTATGTTGTTTTATTAAAATGCCATCCAACTTCGGAAATATTCAAGTTAGTCGTTGCCATTGGGAAACAATCCAGCAAAAACATAGAAAGAGTAACGCTGTGTATCGAAAATGAAGAATCTCACGTTGAACATTTGTTGTTCATGTATTTCTTACTAAACTTCTTAATTTTTCAACAGAAACGTTTGCATGTAGCTATTTTCACAAAAAAAATGTTCCCGTTTGTCATTGTTGAGCTTTCGACTATCTTTTGACTTTAGTTTGGAAAAGATCATTAGCAGAACACAACATTCGAGCTTGCCTTCCGGTGGTGTTTCACCGCGAGAGGTTGGAGGGAGCAGAGCTACTTCGTTACATGTCGGCACTTCCGTATAAGGAATTTCTAGGTGATTTAACAATGATGCGTGCAATATACTGTTTGCAAAAATCGGACAAACAATGTTTTGTCAGTTTTGGAAGAACTACCAAGTCCGCAGGTGCTATATACGTATGTATTTGCCGTCTGTGCGGGAGACGTTTGAGAATTATATGAAAACCGCAGTTAAAAACTGAACGGTTGTGACTAACTATTAGACGTTAAAAAAAATCCGTAGTATCGATTGTAGCACGAGCAATGACTTTGAAAGGACTGCCACACCCTTATTTGCTAGCCTGCAAAAGACAGCAAAGATGAACTGCCGAAGCTGTTCATAATGTATTAGAACACTAGACAACTTTGAAATTTCACCAAAGCAAGTGTTTATGATGGGTACCGATGCCGCCGCGGTTATGCTTCGTACAGGTCAATTCTTCAAAGCTGCATATAACCCCGCCAATTTAGCGCTTTCTCCTAGTCAGTTGGATTTGTCTTTCCATCGCCATTCCAGAATCGTAAAAATATATTTCTTGGAGATCTAATAATTTTATGTTAATGACAATAAACAAATCTGTGTGCGTTTATTAGACGACTATGACCTTATAAGTTCTTGTTCAACTTCACTTTACCTACGAATCAGATTGGCTGCAAAGCTGGTAATAATTAATTCAAATTGATGACCGTCTTAGTTTGTTTATCTTTTACTTATACGTAAAGCAAATTGTTTATAAATAAGATCTTAGTGTGGGAATTTTCAATTTACAATTATTTGTAATCAATCATCATGTATTGCAAAACTGGGAATTTATAAATGTTTATAAAAATGCAGGATTGATTTATTGCAGTGAAATATTTGTTTAGATAGGAAGGGTCATAGTTCATCGAAAATCCGATATACATACACTGTGTGTTGATTTGGATTTTTTCAATTCAGTTAAATAGATGGCAAGAACACTGCGATGAGCTGGGGCGTAGATTGTCCACGGGATTATACGGCATACGCAATACATACACAACTGCAAAAAAGTGTTAATTTAGATTCTGTCAGAATGTTTTACTTCGCTTATATCGAATCAAGGATGCGATACGGTCTAATCTTCTGGGGTTCTTCAAAGAAGGCCAATGACTTATTTGTCCTTCAGAAGAGGGTTGTGAGGTGTATGGTGGCGGTTTCTCAAGTAACTTCATGCAGGCCTTGCTTTAGGCAAATAAATATACTCCCTCTACCCTCATTATATGGTACATTCTGGAGATCCCACTGTTCTTCAAGAAAAACGAGCGAAAATTTATCCTTAACCGAGATGTGTATGATGCAATGGCCACTCGTGGCTCGCGTAATTTGAACGTGCCTCGACATAGGACAACTCTATTTGAGGGGAATCCTCACTATAGAGCCATTCGATATTATAACAGACTTCCACATGATCTCAAAGCCTGCGTAACACTTCGCCAGTTTAAAAGTAAACTCAGGGTATATCTGCGTGACAAATTTTTTTATAGTATGGCCGAGTTTCTTAGTAGCTAACACCTATTTCTTCATTATTACCGTTTACTTATTTTATGTTGTATTTTGTCCACATATAGGTTTACTTATTTAAACTTTTTATTTACACTAAAGTTTTATGTATATAAAAGTGCCCCAGTTACTTATTGAATCTCTTTTATTATTTTGTGTATTATTATTTAACTTAGATTTTACCTTTTGTACTTGACGATGTCTCTGTTTTTCCTTAAACTAACGACAAATAACAAAAAAAATTAAATAAAAACTTTAACGCAGATTAAATTAAAATTGATTCGTAATGATTTTATTCTCAAACACCAACTACCTGAACAAATAACTAATATGAATTAAGAAAAAGAGAAATGTTTTCTTATCTTGTGGATATCACTCGAAGAAAAATGGTATCATATATAATAGGGACATTAAAAGATTCCTCAAATATTTACATAACAATTATTCTGACTTATTTATTACTGTTCGCACATACTTCGGTCCGTACCCCATGCACTGGGGTACGAAATTGGCGCCTATGCCTGGCAGGTCATGGTGTAAGTCCTCCTCTCAAATCAGGGTCAGTTATAGTATGCATGAATTAAGTATAGAATATTTCAAGGATTTTCATTTATTTTTAAAAACCTTGATACACATTTCGACCGACAATGGTTGACAATGAAGAATAACTTTTAAAATGTAGAAAATGAAAAGGATTACGAATATTTTACATATTATATTAGTTTTTAATAACCTTTGTTTGGTTTTTAAAATGATAAATAATTGCAAATTATATATATAAAGTTGAATGACCGACTTCCTCAAGCTTTCTTTCCAAAAAACTAATAAAAGTCTGTATGACTAAAGCGTCCATGTAACATTCCCGCACGATAAAGGTAATACTTGCAACAAGCAATAAATCTATTTAAAGCTAGGCTTGTTTATGCTTCTACGAACACGTGAATATGGCCAGACTTTTCACAATACACAAGTGGAGATAAAACAAGGATTTTACGTTTTACATTGCCGAGAGAAAATCCCCGTTGGGGATTAAAAGCGCCACCAAGTGCTACGCATCGTATAAATTGATTCGATATTCCATTGACTGCATCAGTTTTGTACCAAATCTGCAATCATAGTGCATTGTGTGCAATTTCGCAAGTATAAAATGTATTCCGCAAGTCTCATCTTTCTATGTTTAATTCTGAACACATTGGCTTATCCTGTGGACGTGATTGAAGATCGGGCTGGACAAGCATTTGCTGTAGTGCCTTTGTCGCGAGTTAGGAGGTAATAATATTACAAAAAATATGTAAAATATTTTCATTCTGGTTTATATAGTATATTTGTACTGTTAATTATATATTTATACCTAGAGCCGAAGCGTATGGTAATGTTGATATAACAGATCCTGGAACAGCCATCCTTGGAGTTAAAGGAACTCCTATAGATAACGAGAATCATCGCTTAGATGCAAACGCTTTCGCCACAACGAATATTTTGCACCACTCTCCCATATCCAAAGGACTTGAAGCTTCGTACGTACATAAACCAACAGGTTAGTACTTTTAACTTTATGCTATGCACGTTTACCTGCTAATTTTAACTCTTCCTTATCTCATAGGCAGCAACTTGGATTTAAGCGCTGTAAATACACCTAGATGGGGCACTGATGTGACGGCATCTGGAAAATACAATTTCTTCGAAGATAAGACTTCCAGTGCTAGTCTTGGAGGCTTTTACAGTAGGCATTATAGTGGTATGCCTGGAACCCTAAAACCCGATTATGGAATAATGCTTAATTACAGAGGAACTTTTTAATACAGTTAAAAAATTTTGGACACTTTCTGTGCGACTGAAATGTAACAACGTCTGTTTTGTAAGCTGTTGAATCATTATTAAAAATTTATATAAATCTGTTGTTTTCGTTTAGAAGAACATTATTATACTTATTGGTTAATGTACACTGCCGTTCAGTGAAGTTCGGTCATACAATAAAAATCTATTATATCACACTGTATACAATTATGAATACATAAAATTAGAAAAATATTAAGCATACACTCTTTTCTAAGGGATTAAAGCCATAAATTATTATGTAAAGTAGAAATATCGCGACAATTACGTCCCTTTTATTATCATTCCAAGAATTTCTCGGAAGTACCGATCTTTTGAAACGGGTCGTTTGGGGATTATTAACGAACAATACATTTAGGAAATATACCGCAGTATCATTCTTGTTTATTTATCACAGACGTAAAGATATAAATTTGCTTCATTTTACTGTTAAACGTGTGTTGGTGTGCATCTGTCGTTTTTGCGCGAAAGTTTTAAGAAAATTTACTTCAAAATGGCACGTGACAAGCCTACCAGTGTAGAAAAACGTTCACGCATTATTACGCTGTTTGAAGAAGGATATTCGGGACTGCAAATTGCTGAAAAAATAAATATGAGAAGTTTAACAGTAAATGACATCATAAAGCGATATCGAACAACTGGAACTATAGAAAATCGTGTTCGTCCTGGAGCATCTAGGAAAACAACAAAAGCTGAAGATTTGAGAATTGTATTATTAAGCAAACGCAATAGAAAATTAACAGCGCCACAAATAGCAGCCGAAGTCAATCGCGGCCGTGATGAAAAAGTTTCGGCGAGTACGGTAAAACGTCGACTTCAACAAGCGGACTTCATGGACGCATTGCCATTCGAAAACCCTTATTACGTCGGGGCAACAGAGCAAAACGGCTACAGTGGGCCCGTTCTCATCTAGATTGGTCGTTAGATGACTGGAAACACGTGCTTTGGAGTGACGAGTCAAAGTTTGAGGTTTTTGGGCAAAATCGACGAGTTTATGTCCGAAGATCTAAAACCGAAAAGTGATCCTGAACTGCATTGTGCCTACAGTGAAGCAAGGGCGTAGTTCTGTGTTAGTGTGGGGATGTTTCTCCTTTGCTGGGACGGGAGATTTATGCAGAGTGCATACTCCAGAATCATGCAGTGCCATCAGAATTGCGTATAATAGGCCGTAACTTTACATTCATGCATGACAACGACCCAAAACACACTGCGTTAGTGTGTGAGAACTATCTACAGGAGCAAGAAGAACAGCACACCCTGAAAGTAATGACATGGCCCCCACAAAGCCCAGATTTGAACCCTACAGAGTTGTCGGGGGTTGAACTGGACAGGAGGATCCGAAAAATATGCCCAAGTTCACAAGAACATTTACGGAATATTCTGCATCATGAATGGATTAATATTCCACAATCCATTTTAACAAAACTTATCGAAAGAATGCCTAGAATAGTTCGAGCGGTGATTAACAGCAAAGGAGGTTTTTTCGATGAAAAAAAAATATAATGTTCAGTATGTTATATTAGGCCAGAATAACTTTTTGTTTATTTATTTTTGTCTTTTTTACCTGTACATACAATAAAATTGCATTTTGTTTTTAGATTCGTTTGTTTCTGTAACCTTTTCATGTTTTTTACCAACCGATCGAACTTCTCTGAATGGAAAACGAAACTCAATTGTTCATATTCATAACTCATTGTTTCGTTTTTTCTTTTTAATAACTTCTTTAAGAACGCAACACGAAAGGTCTAATTTATTCTTCTATTTTTATACTCCTACTACAAGAAAATGCTCTCAATTACTTTTTGAAGATGGATTTCACATTTAGCTTAACAAACATTCTACACTGATTGGTCGGCTATACCGATTGGTATCTAGTAGATTGTCTGAAAATCTTGACCTTCTACCATTTGCACAATACGCACAATTCTACAATTCCAGACCTGTACATTTTCTTTAACAAAAAGTATATTACATTTAGTTACACTATAGAAAGTTTTCTCGTTCCTCTATATTATTAATTGATGGAATATATTGAACTACTGGTGACGTACAGGCTGATCTAAATTAAATGCAGTTTCCGGTATAGTGGATGTCACAGTGGTGTGCATTTAATTTAGATCAGCTTGTATAGCGAACTGTTGGGTGCATGTAATTTGATTTTTAAGACGTTTAATTTACTGCGAAAATATCGCTCCAAAGCTATAAACGTTTTGCACACTTGGTTACTTTTCTTATATTACAATCTACTAACCAATCAAATATGCACATATAACAAATAGGACACATAGTGACGCATTGTAGACATCACACAAACATTTGCTGACATTCAATGAAGCATAACAGCGTATGATGGGGATGAAGGGAAACAGTTTAAAAATGTGCCTACTCTCACCACAGACTAGTTACAAATCAAGGGATGACCGCGAAATGAATTTGGGGAGAGGAAAATTTAAAAATCAAAGAGCCTACGCACGTTTACCGGCTGAGAGGGTATCAGATGGTCTTTCATGTAAACTTTGAGGGGCTCTCGTTTACCAACAGCCCCTTAACAGTATCGTCCCTAGTTCAGGACTATTTTGAACTGTGGATGTTGTACATACGTACGCATGGTCGATGAAGTTGTTCACTCCTGATTTAGGTGAAATTTTAAAGCAAACGTATTCTGCGAGTTACTGAAGTTGTTGTAGTTGCACATCACAACAGTACTACCTCCGTTAAAAAGAAATAGTTTACGACGAGATAAGCTTAATAATTGTTGAACATGTTAATAGTGATGTTAAGTCTTACATTTTATACACTTGAACGCCAAACAGTTCCCTAGTCGCGTTGTTACGGCTTTTATTTGCAAATAAAGTCAAGAATCCATTTTTATTTAATGGAATGTACTAAATTGAGTAGGTTGTGATGGGTAAGCTGTAGTCTGCCGAAATGCGACAACTGTACATATAAAAGAAATATTTCTAACGGATGAAATAAGGACTACGTTTGGTCAGATAGAAGCTAGAGCTGTGTTAGCTTCATTTAGTATCAACCTACCATGTTGAAAATTCATCTTTAGTTTATCAAATCATTGATGAATCATGAAAAGTATAAAATTTAGCCGATCAAGAATCGAACTCTGTGATTGAACGCCATTTGCAACTCTCAACGTTCGACCAGTTAATATTACCCATTCTAAAATATTCTTGTAAATGAGAATTCCAAGCTATCAAACGCTTTAAATTAGATCAACAAATATTCCTGCTGCGCGCTTGCCACTGTCCAACTGCTTGTAAGAAATCAATGGGCGTGGATTTGTTAGTTCGATAAGCGTGTTGATTTGATTTGACTGTTTTATATAAATAAATAAATATAAATTTAAAATAAATATTTAAAAGCGGTTCAATTATTTGATTATATTTTTGTTATAGGTACGTTATCGTATCATTGACTAAATATTAAATTAAACGCCTGTACGTCAGGCAATATAACATACACAGCTGCATTAAGTGCTGTAACATCACCATTAATTAACACCGATATATACTGAAAGTTAATGATAACTAGTTGTTAGACGCTCAAGCTAGCAAGCAGGGACGGCGGGATAGTATTGAATTATTATATTGTATTTTCGCGAGTCAGAGAGATTCAACGGAGAATCCACGATTAACCCGAGGAATCAGTAATAATGATAGAAAAGGATTGTTGCGTAGTATGATAAACAAGATCCACATTCGGTGACCGAATTCGAGAGAATGTGGATCATTCGTATCCTCGAAACGACCGCCCCGGATCAATTAATTAAACTTATATGATACGGAGGTTGCTGATGCTTTTGTGTTGTTTACCGAGGAATCAGAATTAAATTAAATTCTATGAGTTCATAGTTTGATTTGCGCCAATACGTCAGAAGCTATACACGTATGAACTGATTTTTTTGCAATTTCTCCTATTTAATTTGTATTTTAAAACTTTATGCGGCAAATTCAAAAACAAACTGGAAAATTAACTTGGAAGCTTTTCTCTACGCAACATGGATTAATTACTCTATTATAGAATTCTGCAACTGCTCGCTATAATTGTCGCTTAGTTTTGGAGACTTTACCTACTTTCAAAGTATTGGTTGTGTTTAGACAAGCCCTTGTGCACATTAAACTCACTTCTATGCCTAGCAGTGCAGTGCGCGTATCTTTTCTGCCAGCAACTTTTTTCTAACAATTCGGCAACCATATCTATGTTTCATTATTAATAAGAGATATTTAGAAAGAATTTGTAATGTTTTACTGGATGAAATTGATCATCATTGCTCATAATGCGCCGAGTTACGCGCCGTAGGATTCCGCCTGTATATTATTAATAGATTACAATATAATCGATCCATACAATGAATCTTTACATGTTATTCACTTTAACGCTTCTATTTGTTTATTATTTATACAAATGGATTAATCATATGAACTGCAACATGTCATAGTAGATATGTTTGAATATACGTATATTTGCAATAAAAAGTACCCACCAAACGGCCGAGGGCGTCCTTCCTCCCTTTCCTGGCTGCCCGGATACATTTTATTCCAAGCGTATGACATGTGGGATCTTTTTCAAATAAAATGCGCATCAAGCTCCATAAATCTTGTAAAAACGAGAGAAACTCAAATATTAATTAATAATTATTTACGAAAAATTCAGATTTACGTATCGCTAGATGCTAGTGCAGTGTGTGTAGCTTGGGTCGCGTGAATAATCGAAGATTTTTAGAGCTTCGATCCTCATATAATTTGAAATAGATGGTACATGTGCATGTATAAAATTGTCTAGTCACTTGAGAATGGCTTGTAATAAAAAGATAATGGGGAAATAAAATAAAATTGTATGTTCTTCATCCAGATAGAATTTACTAATATACTTTTATTATCCAATTTCGTATTGTGTACTTCCAATCCAGAATGTTCGATGTGACTTTTGTAACTGGACTCGAATTCCTTCAAATTCTAAGAATTCTTCTCGAATAAAAGTATTCCTTCTTCGTAAATAATTAACATGTTACACGTTATAAATGAATAAGTTATTTTTCTTGGGGAGGTTCGGTGTTTCTCAGGCAGACCTCAAGATATGACATAGGATTAGCTTATGGCACATGTCAACAGATTTTGTCGGATGAACTGAACATGAGAAGCATAGCAGCAAAGTTCCTACCGCCACTGATAAGCGACGAATAGAAACAATATTGCATGTATGTTTGTGGAAAATTGGACGAACGGTTTTGAACTGAACGGATATTCTTTGTCAAATCCCGAAACCGTACAACAATTGTCATAATGAAAAAAAATCTTACTTTGTTTCGTCTAAACAAAGCCCGTCGAGCAACATCAAATCGTATTAGCCACAAAAATATTTGTACCTTCAGGTCAGACGATTAATAAAAGTTATATCGTGACTCCTAAATGGCTCATAATGGAAAAGTCCGGAGAAATGGCGCAGAAGTGACTAGGTTCCCCAGTATGATAACGCGAGGCAACATACCGTTGTCATCGTGTAGCAGTTGTCGGCGAAAACCAACATGTTCATTGTTCCTCATCCAGCATACTCATCTGGTTTGGCTCCCTGCGTCTCTTCGTTGTGTTGAAAGATGGAAATCAAATTGAATGGTTGCCCAAGATTTGATAGGATAGAAGAGATTCTAATTGAGTCGTGGACGGCGCTGAGTATGTTAGCAAAATAAGACTTTCAGAATACATTCCTTTCATGGTGGAGGTACTAGAATCGGTGTTTACACTCCCAAAAGGGAGTAATTTGTGACGAAGGTGAATCAAATCCGGAGATCTTCTATTTAATTTATGCTTTTCGCGAAATATCATT
Source organism: Marronus borbonicus (assembly GCA_902655005.2). Classification (NCBI taxonomy): domain Eukaryota; kingdom Metazoa; phylum Arthropoda; class Insecta; order Coleoptera; family Scarabaeidae; genus Marronus; species Marronus borbonicus. Next base: position 27,409,783 of record LR737381.1, on the reverse strand, counting down.
TTAAATGCATGTCCATTTTGTTGTTATCTTTTAAAACATGAATTTTAATATTCTGTTGTTGAAACTTACATCAACAAATTGTATTTTAACACATGGAGCGTACAACCCATAACTACCTCTTGTGGCTGCTTCGATTACACAATACAATAGATTGTATAGAATATAACACATTTGATGATAAAGAATGATAATTACGCGATTAATATTTGATGATTTGTATACTTAGACATATTGTTTTTTTGAAAATTTGTAGTAGCATAGGCTGCAAGACCGATCTAATATGTATTTACTGCACGTATAGGGAAGCACGTGTTGTTACCCTATGTTACGCGCCTGTCTGACATCCAAGTGTTTATTATACGGCCTCTAACACGATATTGATGACGGTCTGGACAATGTATACGTCGAATTTCATCTAATGTGCCCTCTAGTGGGTCGTTGTACACTTGCGATAAATCACTAGATAACGATAGTTTTCGTCAAATGAAACTGAACTGAAATAGTAATACATACATCAGACTGTTAAAGGCCTCTTGTTCAGGAAGTCATTTAAACCAAAAAATTTTATATATAACAACATATATTCATATGAAGTGGAAAAAACATAAACATAAGAACTAAAGTTCAATATTTCATTGCCTCTCCATTCTCCTCGATATCTCCTCAATAACTTGGGTTAATTTGAGGCATGGATTTTTAAAATAATTCTGAGGTAGATCACTCCAAGCCATAAGGTCGTTTTTATTGCGAGGCCTTCTTTGACCAAATTTGGAACGATAATCTTCAAACTGGAGCAACTATTAGCAAATCAACAGAACACATCAGAAAATGCCTAGAAACAATAACCAAAAAATAATGCTAAGATAGCTTAGCTTCCTCATGGTAGCGTCGCCATCTCGTGTTTAGCAGTCATGTGCTCGAGGGATGGTTTGGGGAACAGTACCCGGTTTATGTCGCTGCTTCCTGAATGGCAGGCATGCGTTTCTTTGGCACCAGAGGGCGCCAAGAAATGTCGAATTTGTCGTTTTTAAAGTTGTGGTATTAACTGTGAGGCAACAGCGATAGAAGGTAGAGATATGAAAAATACTCTCGAAACCACGCTGATGACGCCAGGTAGGCAGAAACATGTCCATGTGTTAGTGTATTTTTTTCTGTCTCCTTTTATTGCGTTTGCCGTGAATTATTCCATCAATACCATGAGGAAGCTAAGCTACCTTAGCATTATTTTTTGGTTATTAGCAAATGGTTATGTAACGTGCATGTTCTTAACGATTTCAAGTGATTTGTGTGAAACAAACCCAATTTGTGTGTTCAAGTGAAACAAACCCAATAGCGGGGCTACTACTTTTTGTAACACGATGTATATCTCAGATACTCACTTGATTTTAAAGAATTGATTTTTAATTCCATCTTCGTTCCATTCGATACACTGTCCTACTTCGTTTCATCTTACAAACCTGTAGCTTTTTGGTTACAATAAAAGAACGTTTCAGTGTTTCAGGAAAAGTTTGTTTATGATAGTAGCAGGTTTTACACTAATTAGACTAAGACCTTCGTTCCATTCAATGCGAATATCCTAGTGATCTTAACATCGCGTGGCGAGATCTAATTCTCTGATTGGAAAAACCGCCTAATTAAGCTTAACTGTCTTCGAATTTTTCCCCCTTTTCTCATACCACCTGCTAGTACTTTTCCACCTATCTAGAGCCTATCTTTCCTTTTTATTTAACTCCAGGATTGCGTGACCGTGGAACCAAGTACTTACATGTTTATTTAAGTTTCTTGGAGTCCCGGAGATTCGGCGACCTTCCGGACACGTTTCGAGAATCAATTTGTACTCAGGGGACCGCAACATGTCACACGGACCCCAATACGTTTGGGTTTTTGTATCCCACCAACCGCTACCGTGTCGCTACGTGCATTGATGAATGTTTTTGTTTTTACCGATCCACAGCAGAATCGGTCGCTGTTGCAGAACGTGAAGACGTTGTTTGTTGATTAAAAATGCTATGTGCTAGATAAAAATACTGGATTGTTTAAAAATATAGCCATGTTTTAATAGCCCGTATTGAATGAGGTTGTTAATCATAGCTTTCTGCGTAATATTGCTTGTTAACATAATAATTTTTCGCAACATGTTGTGCAACATTTCATAAACGAAGCTTCATATTTAAAATTATCGAATATACCCGATCTTACAGATTTAATTATTGACATCATAAAGAGAGATAACTTGAAAATTGCTAAATACAATCTAAATTCATGAAATAATTCAATTACAGCTACCACCTTCCACAAAAGTGCACTGATGGCCGTATTACGGCGAAACGCCCGTCTGCAAATAGTAACTATTGGTAGCTTGTATCATTATTATTAATTATTCATGGTGTGATGTCACTAGTCTTCATAGAACGTAGCACATTACTAACTTCTTTACTTCTGTAGAGGCCTATACATCCATTAATTTCAACATTTTCAGTGAATACCTTTAAGTAGACACAAAAACAGCTACCACTTTCTACCAAGGTGCCTGATGAGCCGTATCATTTTATTTCATTCAAATTCAATCAAAAATTCAGATGGATTTTGAATTTTTCAACAACTTAATTTGACTTATTTCAAGTTATTTTATTTCAATTAAGGAGTTAATTTGTTAAAAAATAATCAACTTTATTATATTTAAATACACAAAGTTATCACGACTTCCGATAAAATAAATTATTGGTTTTATCTGCGGTTGCTGTAAAAGTAAACCTACATCTTGCAATATTGAATTACAGAACCGTCCCCAACATGTACAGACGGATAATCATTTTTCAATTTTCGTTTGCATCCCCTATCCCGGATCCTTTAAAAATGGAGACCCATAACTCAAATTAATGTCTTCGGATGCCCGTGACAAACGGTTCATGCTCATAAAGAGGTCAAATCCAGGAAAAAAGCCCACCCGAAAGATAATAGCCATCGCCAAAGGACCCTTGTGCTGGAGGGGGCATCATCTTCGCAAAGTTAATGCGTTTCTCTCGGTATTGTGAACGAGCCCCTCGCTACGACGCGCGAATGGTGGAAGAAGCCGCTCTCTCAGTCAACCACCGCCGATGTCTAAATAATGGTCCTGGGGGGCATGCATGTGCGTCTGCAATTGATTTCTAACTTGTAGCTTTTACTCGATCCCGTAGGATTGTAGATTCGATGGGTAAATGTATGTTTATAGTCGCCGGAGGTTAGAGATATGCGATTTAAAGTGAAATATCCTCCAGGAAATACACGTATACGGATGATATTTGGAACTGAAGTTACCGGTTTAGCGCTGAGTATGATTTGTTTAATGAATATATAAACGCGGAATTTCTATGTATATTCTAGGTACTGCAGTTAGCGTTCGATGGCTTTCATTTCTGATATAAAGTTTTAGAAAAAGTACTTTTAAACCTCGATTTCCCGAACAAATATAATGTATTTAAGAAAATCCGCGATTTCTCGAATGAATGAAATTTTCGAAGAATCCAGTACAGACCAAATAAGAGATTGCTTGCCGGACAGACATGCTAATCACGCCACTCCAGGGTCCATGCCATGATTGAATCACTTCTTAATACTTAAATCTTTCTAAATTTTCGCCAATAAACGCCAATATACGTTAAATAATGTATTAAGAGCTTATCAAAATGATTACATAAATAGTTTGCTTCCAATACATTAATTTACATTAACAACTAAGTGACTGGGATATCTCTGGACATCTCAAAGCTTTCGACAATGGAAACTGTAAGATTCTGGTTGAAAAACTAAAGGGATTTCCAAGTCCTCTGCTGAATTTAATTGGGTCCTTTCGTCTTAACTAATATGTATCTTTAATACTTTATCGTAATCCAAGTTCAATAAGCATTCGAGAACATCAATATTATAGCTCACTTCAGATAATTTCGATGTATAAAACTCAGAGAGCACCTCCACACTTAGCGACGACAAAGAAAAGGAACGCTCGCAGCGAAATTCGATATACATTCCAGACGATAATGTATGAAATACTATTGAGAGCTTGTGATTCCCACGTATTGAATTTCTCGTGTCTCAACATACGACAAATTCCTTAAGGCCTTTGTCGGTACAGTAGCGTAACACCCTCTGCAACTGAACTTGCACTACATTAAGAAAATTGTTGAATTAGTAATGTTCTAGTAATCTTCTAGGTGATGTATTTTCGTTTGCAAACAGTGTAAAGCGTTGCACATATGTACATTGTCCATTAAACGCCGTAACTCTCAGTTTACAAAATATGTATTCAATTGTTGGGCAAACAATATGGGATATCTATCCGTCGAGATTTGTACGTTTATATAATCAATCTCCCTTTAGACGAGTATCTCCGAATAGTATGTATTTCGTTCGTAAACGCTTCGCATTTGAAATCTCGGGGAATCCATTGTCCAAAGGACCGACAACAACTGAGGAATAGTTCTAGACATTCTTCGACAACCGCTCTAAGGTAAGCTATTAGATACAGTTATTTCCGAAACCTTTTCCCATACGGGCACGGAGTTGCCATAACCGCCATCTACACACTACGATGTTTAGTATGGGGATCTGGGAAACAAATGGGGACAGACTTGCAGTTTTATAAGCTCAATTAAATGAACCCTTTGTTTTTTGAAATGCCAAATAATACTAAAACGATGACCTGTAATATATGTTAGGGGCATTTGATTGGTTGTCCTACAATTGCATATGGAATCTAAAGAGTAAAGACATCTATCGATTTCGAAAACATTAATCTTTTGCAAACGTTGCTTACATATAAAACTCGAATTTGTTACTTGGTTATAATGTTATATAGATGTTTTCTCAGCATTGTTCGCTGGTATACGAGAAGCAAGTTTTTATCAAACACGCATCACCAACTATGAATCAAACCTATTTCACCTAGTGATTCATTTCTCTTACACACTTCCCAATCGATGTATGTATGTAATCTGTAATGAATGCAAGTGTCTTTTGTTTGCTGAATGAATAATGTGAAAGAATCACACATAAGTAAGATATTTTAATTCGGTAGAAATCGACTTACATACACTACCGTTCATATATTTGGGGACGATTAAAAAATACAGTTTTTTTTTTAATTCGGATAAAAACTAAAAGTAATTTGTAATTTAATTCACTTCTGTACATTGAGTATACTACACAAAACTAAAAATATTCCAAAAAGAAATGTTGTACTAATTATAATTAGGTCTATACGGATTTTTCGTCTATATGTCCACCCTTTGACTTAGTTACTGCGGACATATTCGTGGCATTCTTAGAATTAAAGATTTCAAAAATGTTGCTGGGATCTCGGTCCATGCTTCCTGGAGCTTTCTCCATAAATCTTGTGAACTAGTCACTCCTTTTTGGCGAATCCTTCTGTCCAGTTCATCCCATATTAATTCGAGAGGCGACAGGTCAGGAGACTGAGGTGGCCAAATCATTCTTTTTAAACGATCTTCTTCTTCCAGAGATGCTAGATAGTTTCTGCATATACGAAAAGAATGCTTAGGGTCGTTATCCTCTTGAAACGTAAAGTTTCGACCTCGTAATCGTTCCCCACTTGATACAGCATTCTCTTGTAATATTTTGAGATAGCTCTCTTTACGAAGTATTCCCTGTATTCTTACTAAATCACTTACAGCTGTTCCCGCAAAACAGCCCCAAACCATTACGCTACCTCTACCGTGCTTCACTGTAGGTAAAATACACTCTTCATTAACTCTTTCACCAACCTGTCGCCTAACAAACGTCCTCCGTTTGGAGCCAAATGTTTCAAATTTGGACTTATCTGTCCACAGCACGTTGCACCACTGTTCACATGTCCAGTGTGTGTATTCTTGTGCCCGCTGCAATCTTTTTCTTTTATTTTGAACTTTCAAAAGCGGTTTTCTGGCAGCTACTCGTCCCTTTAAGCCTGCCGCAATTAACCTTGGTTTCACGGTCGAATGCGAAATAGGATTTCTTCGTGAAACATTGACTTGCTGCGTTATTTCCGGAGCCGTTAGAAATCTGTTTCTTTTTGAAACAAGAACCATGAACTGATCCTCTGCAGCTGTTGTCTTCTTTTCGCGTCCAGAACGTTTCTTATCAGCCAAAGAACCCGTTTCCGTCACCCGTTTTAATGTTGTAAATACACCATTTTTCAATATTTTTAATTTTTTAGCAATAACTGCCATTGAGTGTTCTTCATTACGTAAAGTAATAATAGCAGAACGCGTTTCGATGAAAATTTCTTTTCGTTTTGCCATTTCAGCACCACCCGTTTATTACGATAGTTAAATTTAAACTAAACTACTATCAAGATAAATTTTATTTTAAATACAAGACGATATCTGCTTTGTTTGTTATACTAAGTGTTCTATGAATCTCACATTATTCCTTTCTGGAAATATTCGACAATATTTTCAAGTTTATAACCCCATAAAAGGGATTAAGAGGAATTTTGCCTGAGGCTGCGGTAGAATATAAATTTGATGGGATAGAAGAGAATATTGTTGTAAATTATGTTCATACATATAGAAATATATGTATATTCTTTCATATAAAACACAATCAATTGTCAATATTTCAATTTTGGTTATTTTTCGGAGTTTTTCTTAGAGGTCCCCAAATATATGAACGGTAGTGTACATACGTAGTTAATGATGCAAGGATTTGGTGTTACTCTTGTAAAATCGAGTTATGTAAAAGTAATTATGTAGGTACTTAAGTACCGTAAATTTTAATTGCCTCTTTCTTTTAAGGAAAGAATTATTTCCATTTTATTGCGATCCGAAACAATGAAACGCTATTAACGATGAGAATAGCGAAGTATTTCTTTTGTGCTGGTTAGAATCTAATAGGGAATACTCTGTAACAGCCATCAAAATTACAAAACATAATTTATGCCCGTCCAACAAAACCTTAAGTAAGTCTGTAAGTGTTGTTTTTACTTTAGACTTTGGATTTTCACTGTACAATTGTAATACTTGCTTTTCAATGCTTTGGTGCTCGGAGAAACTCTTATTTAGGTCGAAAGTTTGTAATATTTTACAAAAAAAGAATTAATCACATGTGGTGTCATCCATTTTTAATTTAGTCCTCGATAATTTCGAGGACTAGATTAAAAATGCTTAAAAATTACTGCAGATTAATTTGAGCATTAACTAACTAGTTTTATTACCACATTCATGCTAAAAAGTCAGCCTCATTCAATCATATTAAAACATGTACGGTGAGCTTGAGATGCCATAATTGTTAAACCAACATCTGCTAGGAGGTTCTATTAAATTTTAAATATGCGAACGATTACATTGTGACAGTAATAGCAACAAACTTAAAATTGAAAAATTTGAAAGTTATTTGTGGAATTTGTCCGCGTCGGGATAAATTCCATAGACTTAAATAACTACCTCGGGCCCTATTAAAACATCCAGCCAGTCGACGTAAATAGAAGCGGATTGTTTAATTTATACGTCTGCAGTGTGCGCCCGTGGTGCCTCCGCCTCTGCTATACGTTTGCTGGGGTCTTACCATCGTCGCCTTATCCATTCTCTGGAGATTGTCAGAATAAAGGCGCGCTGTGGTGTTGCTTGTTTTTAAAAGACCGCGAACACGTAGAAATTAAGCGTAGACGTTGGACATGTAGGCAGAAATTATGGATTGTCTCGGCGACATTAAGTTAACATGCAAAAATGTGGAGATGCGTTTTTCTTTTCCAGGTAGTACGCTATGAGATGTTGAATTGCGATAGTGTTCTTGGTCTTTGTTCGTTTAAAATGCAGTTTATTGTTATGGAGCAACACGCTGCAATTTAGCAGTTCGCGTTTTATTAGTCTCAAAACATTTGCATATAGTGATCGTCAGAAGAATGAGTGCCTTATTCTTCGCATTGCGAGATACCTTTATCTCAAAATAAATTTATAAAACGTTATAAATGATCTAATTTCGTTGCAAAAGAATTTAGAAAACTGTTTTGGGTTTGACTTTTTGTACATTCTATGCCGGTTGGTGTCGAGACTCTGTTTACGCTGGAGAGATAAGAGAGGCAAGGCATTGCAAGGAAATCGAAATTTTTATGATAGTTATCTGAGAGTTCGTGTGCCACGCCGTGCATCGAGACAAAATCTTTCTTTCAGTCTTTGCTTGACCTTTCTAAAATAGAAAATTCAGATTTCACTATTCACCTAATCAGCATTTGAGCATAGATGAGTCATTAGTAGGCACAAAGAGCAGATCAGCACTGACGCAGTGTTTGCCGAATAAAAAGCACCATAAATGGGGTATAAAATTTTGGATGCTAACCGATGCGATCTCGCATTATTGTCTGTCATTTTGTTGCTATCGGGGAGCCAAGGATGAACGTGAAAAAGCAGAAATAAAAAAAAAAGGCCTTGCTCATGTTGTAATAGGTAAATTACTGAACATGGGTAATTACTTCATGAAGGGATGTCGATAATTTTTGTACCAGCATTACGTTAGCAAGATCTCTGTTTCAGAGGCAAACATTTTTAACCGGAACAATCCGCAGCAACAGAAAATATATTCCACCGCAGTTGAAACAATAGCCGAAAATAAAACCAGAGTAATTCGAAGACCGAATCAGGAGAGAGAAGTAGAAAAACCAGCAATCGTAGATAATTATAATAAATATATGGGAGGTATAGACGTCTCACGCATTACGCATATTTAGATGAGAGAAGGACATTGAAGTTTTGGAAAAAGTCGTATTTTCCACATTTTCACGAATGGTTTTGAATGCGTATATTTTATACCAACTGAACACTTGTGAAGGAGATGTTATAACTCGACTGGAATTCATAACCAGTATCATTCAATCCAACCATGTTTGTTGAGCTACAATACCTGCTCATCCGAAAATACACGAGGTGCACTTTCTGATAGACAGGAAGTGATTATTTGTGGTGGTATATAAACACGTACATGTGTGTGCTTCTGAACGGTTTGCTTTGTTAGTTCTTCGTAAGACTTATTATTAAAGAAAAGCATCAAAGTATTTAATGGCATTTCTTGAGGTTTTTAACCACACACTTATGAGAGGATTTTATTGTATTCATTAACATATTTAATTACTTAAGCAAGTAGAACGAATAACTATACCCGTATAACTGAACCTGGTGCAATAAATTGAAAGCCATTACGTCGAAATCTTAATAATTATCACGTAAGGAAATTACAAACAGAGACCACCAATCGATACTGAAGGCAGGTGATCGAGATTTTATTGCAATAAGCAGTTTGCACGATGCTAGCGCGAGAAAGGAGGGAAGATCTCCACATACTCGGTAACATTAGAACGTGCAGCTGTTCCTTCTTTTTAGTTGTATTTCGTAATTAAAGTCGTTCTGCTTGAATAAACGTACGTTCCAATAATAATGTGAATGAGAAGAAAACGATGTAGAATACGTTGCTTCGACTTCGTAATAACATGTTTAAATACAAGAGAGAAACAAAAACTATATTCTCCGGGCTTAGTATTGCGAGAAGACTGGATCGGAAGTAAATTTATCTCTGCATAAAGGCGTATGAATGTGAACTAGGCACACCGTCATGCATTAACGACTTTAAAATTCCCCTCTGCTGCATTATATTTAATAGTTGAAGCAGATGTACGTACCCGATCGGATTTTTAATATCACTTCAGCTACTCTGTTAAAGGCATTTACAAACCTAAATAAATTGAAGAATTTGTAACTTCGTGCAAAACAGCCAACGACTATGCAATGGATGCTGAATACACGCTAATATCCAGAATGTTCCATTACAAACATCTTGTTGAGTAGCTTTTCTCTTGAGAAAATAATTTTTCTTTTGACCTATCAGGCAAAATCATAAATCAGCAATAAGTACATCATGTTGTAACGTTTAATTGGTGTTTAAATGTTATTTTTATCCGATTCCCTATCTTTTTTACATTTTTAATTTAAGCTCCAAATTTAAACGTCCTTCTCCATATTTTATGCTACATTTTTATTGCTTACAATTCTATTTAACATTTCACCAGTTTTTCAACAATAGGATTTAATTAATGTTGATGATAGGTAAGTAAATGAAGAAAGGGACTAAATCTCATAAATATCTTTATTTAAGGATTACGCTATCGGTTTCATGTGTGCATCACACATCACCAGGTCCACATATTTTAAACAAAGATTACAAGTTCGTCCAAAAAATTGAGGTAATACTACACAGCATTATGAGAGTTAAATCAAACAACTAACGATTTGCGTTATTTTATTTTTACAAAATTACTTAATCGATCTTTGCATGTACTTGATGTACACAGCCTAATTATTAAATAAAGATATTTCTGAGATGTACACCATTTTTCCACCTACGCTAAAAATTTGTTTTAATTTAAGTTTTAACTTGACTGTTCTAGCTAATGCTCTACACCATTGAAATTGTAGATTAAATGAATTTGTAAGAAGCAGAGAGGAACAATTGTAGTACATAATTTACAACTACAGGAAAATGATGTACAAATGTATAAACTGTTAAAGAAATAACCACACAATTGACATGAATAATTAATTCGTTTATTGAAAAATGTATATTTACACGTACACTAAAAAAGACAAAAATAAACAAATAAAAAGTTATTCTGGCCTAATATAACATACTGAACATTATATTTTTTTTTATCGAAAAAACCTCCTTTGCTGTTAGTCACCGCCCGAACTATTCTAGGCATTCTTTCGATAAGTTTTGTTAAAACGGATTGTGGAATATTAATCCATTCATGTTGCAGAATATTCCGTAAATGTTCTTGTGAAGTTGGGCATATTTTTCGGATCCTCCTGTCCAGTTGGTCCCACAACAACGCTATAGGGTTGCTTCACTGTAGGCACAATGCAGTTCGGGATCACCTTTCGGTTTTAGATCTTCGGACATAAACTCGTCGATTTTGCCTAAAAACCTCAAACTTTGACTCGTCACTCCAGAGCACGTGTTTCCAATCATCTAACGACCAATCTAGATGAGAACGGGCCCACTGTAGCCGTTTTGCTCTGTTGCCCCGATGTAATAAGGGTTTTTGATTGGCAATGCGTCCATGAAGGTCCGCTTGTTGAAGTCGACGTTTTACCGTACTCGCCGAAACTTGTTCTTCACGGCCGCGATTGACTTCGGCTGCTATTTGTGGCGCTGTTAATTTTCTATTGCGTTTGCTTAATAATATAATTCTCAAGTCTTCAGCTTTTGTTGTTTTCCTAGATGCTCCAGGACGAACACGATTTTCTATAGTTCCAGTTGTCCGATATTGCTTTATGATGTCATTTACTGTTGAACTTCTCATATTTATTTTTTCAGCAATTTGCAGTCCCGAATATCCTTCTTCCAACAGCGTAATAATGCGTGAATGTTTTTCTACACTGGTAGGCTTGCCACGTGCCATTTTGAAGTAAATTTTCTTAAAACTTTCGCGCAAAAACGACAGATGCACACCAACACACGTTTAACAGTAAAATGAAGCAAATTTATATCTTTACGCCTGTGATAAATAAACAAGAGTGATACTGCGGTATATTTCTTAAATGTATTGTTCGTTAATAATCCCCAAACGACCCGTTTCAAAAGATCGGTACTTCCGAGAAATTCTTGGAATGATAATAAAAGAGACTTTATTGTGGTTGTCGCAATATTTCTACTTTACATAATAATTTATGGCTTTAACCCCTTAGAAAAGAGTGTATGCTTAATATTTTTCTAATTTTATGTATTAATAATTGTATACAGTGTGATATAATAGATTTTTATTGTATGACCGAACTTCACTGAACGGCAGTGTATGTATATTGTTTCTCAGAGTATCAATTCAAATCCAAGTAGCTTCTATTCTGTAGCTTGAACTGCTTTATTTATATTAACTACATGTTACAAAAGTTATTTATATACAAATGCACCAGACTAAACTATATTGTTCAATAATAAATTAGGATGTGTTAATTAAATGCATAGTTTCAGTTTATTTTCGCATAATTTAATAAATCATTGTATGAATACCTCCGCTCATTTGTACGTTTGCTTTCTAACGAGTTTATTTCCGATGATTTTACGGGCATTTACTGCGTACGCATTTATATATTTTTGTATGCCCACAAAGAGAGACTTTGTGTGTATATGTATATGTGCTCGTATCTGACCTTGAAGTTATTTCTCACTCCTTCAATTTCATTCTCTTGACTTGTTAACATCAACCTGCTTCCAGTACAGCTTCTCTCCTAGACGTCAGGAGCAGCCCGACCGCATGCACTACTATAGACCGTCCAAACGAAGAACAACAGTTTCGACTTTCCGGTCTTAAGTGCATACGGGGCGATCATTCCTGATTCTTGTTCTTCTTTGCCTTTCTGCTCTTTCACTTGTTTAGTTCCCGTCCCACGGCCTACCCGTCGTTGTCGCCGATAAAGTCGAATCTTGCAAGCTGCATCAGTGAACCAAGAACCACGGCGGTTAAGTTACGAGTTATTCATCCGTTTCGATTCGGAGACCGGAAAAATAAACAAAAGCGCAAATAAAATAAACAAGTAACACGTTTGAAGTGAAAGTATTCCGATAACGATCGAGGTTCGCTTAAATAATAGACTTATCAGAAAGGCGATTTGCTTACATTGCCGCGCTAACTATAGATAAGTCGAATGAACTTGTTATTACTTGCTATACGTATTTAGCGCCAGTGTTACTTTCGCCATAGCGACGCGCGGTTGTTTTCATCAACGTGCGGGTCTATTTTACATTGTCCGCGTGGTGATGCTCCTGTTAGGGCAAAGGTGGCATGGAGGACGAAGAACCATTGACACCGGCAGTGAAAAGCGCCGTAAACTTTTTTAATAGCCTGAACAAAGTCGAGCCGAAACCGAAACCACGACCTCGCTTAGTGGAACGGAAGATCCACAGCGAAAAAGAAGAAAATAAAAACATCAAGAACACGATGAACTTGATCAATCAGATCAACGGCGAATTGATGAACAACTTCGAATCCAAGATATTCAGGCCGAATTTTAAAGGCGGAAGTACGGAAAAATTGATCGTCGAAGACGATGATAAATCGACTATTATTAAAACTACCAATGGAAATAAACCTGATTTAGTACTGGAAATACCCGAAAAACCGAAACCATTACCCAAACCGAAACCTAGAATGAATATCATGCAAAATAAAAGCAATATTTGCTCAACCAAATCACCAAGGAATCAAGTCTCGCCGAGTGAAGCTCGGTATACATCTAGCGTAAATATAGGAAATAACTCCCTTAATACAAAGAATACTTCTTCGAACGATTTCGGCAGTTTTAAATTTGAACAGAAACATGAAGATACCACACCAATCTGCGTTCCGAAATCGAGAGTTGAAACGTTTAATTCTGTGTTGATTTTGAAAAGTAATTCGTTGAATCCTATGTTTACACCGGATCGAACAACCGTACTAGATGAATCTTCTGACTGTAAAAGCATAAAAAGTTCAAGTTCAGAAATAAGTGATAATCATAGTTCCATCCTTATAGTGAAGAGTGGTAGCATCAATGAAGTTTGCAATCAAAATGTGAATAATAGTAATGGTGGTAAACTTAAACAAATACGCGTTACTAAAAGTGTCCCTGTCAAACCTAAGCCTAAAATCTTAGAAAGATTTTCAATGAAGAACCGTGAAGTATTCAACAAGAACGATCCAAATGATATCAATAAATCGAAAATTAAACATAACGCAGTGCTGTCATCGAAGGATATAATCATACCTAAACCAAAATTCCCGCAAAGTTATAAAACGCAAACATTAGAGGACGAATTGGAAACGATAGAAAAAATTTTCGAAGGAATCACCCACACACCACAGCACAGCCCGATTAAGAATTCACAAAGTTTAGAAGATTTAAGGCTTGGCGAAAAAACGCTCGAAGAAACAATAAAGCAAACGAAGGTCAATATCAAAAACAGCATGCAATGTTTGTTGGAATTCGAAAAAGACAAACCTACCGTCGACATTAAAGAAACCGACAATCAACATTTTGTGCAGGCATTTAAGAAATCCAAAAGGAGCGCGAGTGCCGATGATAGACCTAAAAAAGTGAAAGACGTGCAACCTTACGATACCTTTGACGTAGGAACTGCTATTTTTAAAGCAGGTAGTGTAGTGATTGGTGATAGTGACGCGGAGTCTTGTAATACCCAAAAAAAAAGTGGTATCCGAAAGAAAGGAATATATAAGAAGATACAAGTAAACGTCAGTCACACAAAAGAAAGGTAAAATAATCTGTTCACAACGTTGAATGTAATTAATGAAATTTATCACTTGTTGATCGTATGTAAATATAGATTAACTATTAGGGTCAAATCTATTCTTGTACTTAGCGTTAGTAACGTGTGCCACACCGTTCAAATGCGTAAAATGTAATTGTTATGCTGTTATTTGTTGCTGCAACAAATGGGAGGTTATTGAACGGAAGTTGGTTATTGAAGATGTGCGTGCTTGCGCATCGGTAGGCGCCCTGGCAGGCTTTCATTTTGCAATAGGCGAGGTACTAATTTTATGTTTGCCTACATGCACTCAAGAAAGTCTCACAGGCGTTTTGTATATCCAATCTAAATTTTATGTTAACAATTAAGTTTACAGCTAGTGTAGATAACATATTTATACTAACCAATTTATCGTATCGAAAAATAGTACTCTTATGTAATATCAATTGATCGATAAACCTGAAACATAATTAGCGTTTTGTATACAAATTGCGAGAAAATATATTTAATAATTCGCAATGGCTGGATATTAAAGTAGAGAAGAGATACGTATTTAATTTATTACGAAAATATTAAATACAGCTATTACAACAAAACAATAAGCAATACGAAGACCGAAATAAAGAAAAAAATAAAACTGATGATACAAAATAATCTACAAAACTTAGGAGAAATTGTTCCTCGATATGTCAGAAATGAAGGGTAATCCTGTGTTTAAAAATTACCAGGTAAGCATTGTAGTAATTAAATATTTGTAGAACTCGGTGAAAGAAGTTTATGGGAACCTTGCACCTTCGTTATAGACCAACAAATATCGGACAGCGCGGGCGTACGAGCATTTTTAATGAAGAATGTCCAGGTAGTCCAAATGAGGTCACCACACTAGAAATGAAGAAGACCAAAGAAGGTCAAAGCCACTTTATCGAGCAACACGACAATAACCACAGTGTTTTTGGATGCACGCCGCATAATTCGCGCTGATTTCCTTGAAGAGGGCAAAACGATTAATGGCGATGATTATGTCAACTTTTTGGATTGTTTCAACAATGCCATGAAAGATAATTTGGTGAAAGAAAGAATTTTGTTCGATGGTGTTCAACAGTGCACGCGTGCATCGCCATGGCAAAATTCTATGACGATACGAATTGCCTTCGTACCCATCATATTCGCTAGATATAGCCTCCAACGATTATTTCATGGTTCGGAATGTGAAAAAATGGCAGATTTCGCTCAAACGATGAAGTAATTGCAGAAACAAGCGACTATTTTGCTGAGTTGGGTGTATCGCATTTTTTTAAATGCAATTGTTAAAACAGTAACAATACCAAAATGGGAGTACTTTGTTTACAGTGAGCGCTTAAAAAATCAATTTTGTGAGAAAATAGAAATTTCATACGTAAAGGTTTTCGATGGATATTTTAGCACACAACAACAATGCCTCGAATCGCTTCGTTTAACTTTTGTTAATGAAGCGCAATCAGAAAAGATTGTTTACAACTGGTTTGCAGAATTTAGTCGTGCTTTTCTCAGTGATGAATTTCGTGAAGGTTATTATTCCAAGAGACATCGATGATAGTAAGATAAAGGCATTCTTAGGCACATCGAAGACTGCTGTACATTCGATTTTGCTTGAATATTTAGGTATGAAATAGATCTGTTTCCTTTGATTTCTGCATGATTTGGTCTAAGCACAAAGGAGTCGTGTCAATTGATGTAAAGAAATGCCCAAAAAAATTTGGCGGAGGAATTTCATTCACGAAGCATTGCCAAGAAAATGACTTGCTTGTTTCTTTCGTTGTATTGAATATGTCGCAAGCATTGCTTTGTAGAATCGAAAAATAGTTAATGCTGAATGGTATGTAACAATTTGTTTCCCAGGAGTCATCGATGGAAAAACAATCGACAACGTTGATGCCAACTCTAACACGGTATGTGAAACAATTAATTATTTGAAGGATTAATGTCTCATTGCGTAGGCAGGGATTTTTACACATATTTAGCCGCAAACAATATAAGTAGTAGTAAAGTAACCACATATCTTCACTTAAAATTGCTGGAATTTTCGAAAGTTTATTCAAACTACATCACTTCATAAATATTAAATATTACGTTGGTATCATTCTACAGCTGCACTTAATTGTACTTGTTTTAACAGTGATTGGCATTTATTTCAATCGAAATGAAATACCGAAGACATATTGTCTGATTAATAAAGTGACCATTTAGTTTAATGTTCTTCTGCGATATCAAATAAGTTCGTATGTACAAGTGTGCTACTAATACTTCGCAAAAAGCAATTTCACCCAATGTCTTCGATGCATTTATTTATCAGGTCGATGCTTCTTAGAAGAGTAGAAATAGTTGCACTTTTTATGTTTACTGTAACAGCAATATATAAGATACATGATTGGAAGGAATTAAAAACAACTGCAACTTTGTAACAGAGATTAAATAAATTGAGAGCGGTCAAGCTTTCTGTTGCGAGATGTTTGTTGCGAAACAGTTTACAGTGTTAGAATTTTTTACTTCGGCACTAGTATAGGGCGATTTACATCTGGCAAGCAAAAACTTGCAACCACTACCAATAACATAGAGGAAGTTTAGCAAATAGTGCTGATGCGACTTTTTAATTAAGATCAGAGAGCATCCTCAGTACCAAAAGTGCATTCGATTGAACATTTTCAACGCCCTGTTGGCACAGTTTCAGTGAAATAAGTCGGAGCTTAGCGTTAGTTAATAACTATAGATCAAACTGGGTTACATTCCTTGTTACTGTCAAAATAGTGGAAAGAACCAAAGACTGTTCCATTGACCAGAAAAGTGACGGGATAATCGAGGAGTGTTAATCGACTATCTTGGAAAAGAAAGAACAATAACAGGGGCATAATACATATGTCATAACTTGCCAACCTGAAAGCAGAGATTGCAGAAAAAATGGCCGCATTTGGAAAAAAAAAAGGTTTTGTTCCACCAAGACAACGTACCGTCTGACACTTCAATGGTCGCCATGGCAAACATTTATTTCTCTGCTTCCTAGTCTCAAAGTTTCATTCGGAGGATAGAGATTTTCATCGAATATAGACTGGCAGCTATATTGAGAAGTAAAGCTGAATTTGACAACAAAATAATGCCTATTAAATTGGCGTTGCCACTTCATAAGCCAACCAGCAAACCAGTTACATATGTTGTTGCTAATTTGCTAATTTTGTTGCTCCAACTGTTTCCGGCAAATGATGTCTAGGCTAGCATATTAACTCAGCGTAGCCACTTGCTGTAATTTTTGAGTCATACAGATATCAACACAAATTAAACGGCATATTTTGTTGCTAATTTGTTACCCAAGAACTGGTTTTGTTACTACAATCGTTTCCGAGAAACGATGGCTTGGAATATTGAATAGAATGGTTTGATTACTTAACCTCTCTACCCCTACTGCCGTCTAAAATATTTTATGTTTAAGAAATTTGTTTTTTTGCTCTTTATCCATTATAAATGTTTTCATTAACCTTATTCCTAACCGGTCTCGTATATTGGTACTTTTCTGCACTTGGTTCCATTGTATACCTTTCATACGGCGAACGTCCGCGTAAATCTCAATATTATCCAATCTCTCATTCTTATCACAACAGAATATGCAGAAATACAAAAGCTAAAATAGTTTTCACATTGTTCTATGCTTCTGTACGCTACTCATTGTTCAGAAACTAATTTCTACATCAAAGTTTTATGAATCCAACGTATGTAGCAGTTATCTCAAAATTCCTGTTGTGAGTATTTTTACAATAAAATAATCTTGATAAAGCTATCTGTATTACATAGCACATTGAAATATTGCATTTTTTCTTGCATAAGTACTTAATGAAGATAAAAATTCCAAACGTGTACAACATTAACCGAAATGATATTTGTAATCTCGCCTATGGTTAAAGAGCATCAAAATAAAACCAGAACTTTTTAAAACGTATAAAATTATAGTACTGCTAGCGCGAACTAACCCGAGAAAATGTAATTTGCAATCAGAACGGCGTCACGTACCGGATTCGCCATCTGAATGAGTAATTAACTTTTGTTTATTGTTGTAGAAAATAGCTAGATTAAAGGGAACGACAGTTTGTAGCTTGTTTGTGGCAGGGTCGAGTATTAAATAGTCATTAGTAGCCATCAAGGAGAGATATTTTGTTTCGTGTTTATGCTTACATTTTACCGTTATCAAAAGTACGAAATAGCGTAAGGTTCGTAATGGCGAATCTTCTTTCTGTATAATTTTTTCTAGAGTTGCTTTCGATCTTATAAAAATCGAGAACCAATATTTTTTCTTATAATTCTTCCTAGTTGCATCCAGCATTATATAAGATGTTAAAAAAGTATTCAAATGATTAATATACATTGACTCCCGTCGGTGAAATATGAAAGTCCGTGATTTCCTTGCTTTTTGGTGCTAACCACTTTTCACTGTTTGTATCGTTTATTGTTGCTCCTGTATCAGCTCTTGTTAAGATATTGTTTCCCTTGTTTCCCTTTGCTAAAAAGATCCCGTTTTTTCCAATAACATCAAATCTTAGCTGCTACTAACTAAAACATACTATTTCCTTCCAGAAATTACATCTACTACCTAACTTTTCTTTACTTATGTTGGCATTTTGAATCAACAGTCGAAGATCGTCAGTGTCAGTATATTTTGTTTACTGTTGTCATGGTTACCAAACAATATTAACACCAGAAACCAATTGAATGGAATTCCCAAATGAAAAGGTCACTTTTGACTGCAATTAGCTACTTAGGCTCGAAATCTCGAGTCCATAGAAAGCATGCAACTCAGTCAGTTTCACTACACGCCCGTGTATCCTCGTTTAGCATGTATGAGGTCGAATAAAGAATCCAATGGTTTCTTAGTTTGCGTGTTTTTGATACGTTTGTGTATAGGTATTATCAAAAATTAAATTAACTTTTACATTAAATCCTTACATAGCCATATTTAAATAAAGTATATAAATTGTTGATAGTTTAATTCATCAAGTTTCTGCGGAACACATTGGCATAATTGTCAAAGGGGTTACTCTTTCTGATTACATTTGTAGTTATTACAAGATGGAGCGCCTTCTATTTTTCCGCGATACTTAAACATGTTTTTACCATGTATGTAGATCACGTGAAGAGCATTAATTCTGTGGCTATTTGGTAGATTATATCACACATAATTAACCCCAGTTCAAATAAATACAAATTGACTGCATTTTGTGTAGCATTAGAAGAGATTTATTTTAAAATGGTGAATTTTTTAATTTGGTTTATTCCATTAAATTGTTTACAACGCAGCAAGATTTTAATTTAAAATTAAAGAAATTAAAAAAACTAGTTATTACGTGCAATGCAGATTAAGGTCCAACATGTGGTGGTCTTCTCTTTATTTATGAAAACATGTCAATCACCAATCGAGACTCTACTGTAACTATTGGCTGTGTTGTGTTTATTATTTATTGTGAAATAAAATTAGAATATCCTACTTCGATAATTTTGCTATCGCATACAAATAAATATAACACACAAATAAATTACTTACCTATTAACCTTGTTTATGCGACATTAAAATGAATAAAATCGATTCATTACCTAACCTCAACCCATTAAAGTCAAAATTTCAACATTTTTAAGATATTTATTTATAGTCATTTATAACATTTGGTCAAAATAGCGTGTTATGTTTTCTAGCAAGCTACGAAGAAAAAGAAATAAGAAATTTTAGAAGTATGGCAGTATTTTTGAAAACTTGTGCCAAGATAAATGGATCTTCCAGCACTTTGCCCCTAATTAGCTTGTTACAATTACTGTTACGTACATGTATAGATTTATATTCATTACGTAAAAATCGTGGCATGTAAGAGGAGACCAAGCCAAAACAGTAAAATATCATCACATATAAACAAGGATAAATTTACTCAGTAAGAAGGCACTCAATTTGATAAAGCACCCTATGACAGTTTTTTCCGATCGCACTTTTTCATCAGGTCGAGGCGAATGGCCAACGCCAGTGTTTGTCTTCCCTCCGGAGAAAAGATTTGTCTGCTCGGCGTCCAATTATTATCATTTTGGTCAAGATAAAATGCTATAATGATGTGTCATTGGTCTTGAGCCATTTGTCGTCGCCTTAACTCGGAAAAAAAATCTCTCGGATACGTAATTAAATCTGAAGAGATTCACACTCCAATTACTGATAGTAAGTAGCGAGAGAGAAATGAAAAAAAAAGCAATAAAATATGAAGTAGGTTGGCGAAGTCGTTATCTTTGATAAATAAGAGAACGCTTGCGATGGGTTTGTTTCTTACGTAAAAAAAATAGGGTTTATGATTTTTTTTGGGTTGAAGTGGAAAAAAATATTTTTGATGAATTGGAGATCAGGTCGTTTGTCTGATACCTGTACTTATCTAAAGATTAAGTAATCTTATTTGGATTGTCTGAATAGATAGGTTTCATTCTTATAAGTGTGCAAATATTGCATATACGCAGTTAATATTTTCCGTAGAATTATGATCGTCAGAGATTTGCTATTACCAGGCGGATGACGAAAAAATTAAATAAACTCTCCTTATCTGGCTTAAATTAAATTGTAACACGATCCCGCCTTAGTGTATACTTAAGCTCGCGTGCTCTACATTTTTATGGAAAAAACGTTGAAAATAGGAAACGAGAACTTACAAGGACGTTTGATGATTGCATAGGTAAATAATGTGACGCAGATTTTTTACCTTCAAAATCAATATCAATAAGTTATCCAAATATTTGCATTTGAAAACATTTTTATGAAAGAGATCTTCAAATTTACCGTTCCCATCTATGTTTAGCATTTTTTAAATTGATATGATAAGCCTACCGAATTAGCTCTAAAAGTTAGTTCACCAAAGATTATTTGTAAAGTCTGGAAGAGAACATTACTAAGCGAGTAATACTCCTTTCTTTATTTTGCGATTTCTTCTGTATGGAATATATTCGGTACAGATCAATCTGTACAACTTACTTCAAATCAATCGTTACAAAAATTCTTGTCGATTAAGCCTCTACTGGTGACGTGGGAATATCATTGGGCATACAATTTGATGCTATTTTTTTATATGGGAATAGTATTTTGGATACTTGAAATAAAAAACCTAAATGGTAGCTGCATACAGGTTTCTACAACAAACATTTGGTTGCCAGCTATGGAACATGAGAAGTTCAAGTTTGCGCTTTTATCAAAATTTCCCTAAATCTTAAATTTTATTACCAATATCTCTTGAAACGTTTGTTACTTTTTCCGCAAGTTCTTGAAGGATTTATCTGTGTAGTTGCACTTACAAGCATTGAGGATGGAAAAATACTTAAGTTTACAAGCTAAATAAGAATTTCTTGTCTGTCAAGCAGAACATTGATGGATTTGGCATTTCAAGAAAGTACATAATGCTGTGTCAGGCGAAATAACCGAATATATTACTCGTTTTATACGTACTACTTTGGAAAACCTACAGTTGTTACTCAGCAAGTCAAGCCTCATACTGATATCGGCAGAAGCAACATATATGACGCTGATGAGAATGGATTTAATCTAGAAGTATACGCCGGCGGTACTTTAGCAGTTAAGGGTCAGAAAACCGTTGAAGGTATTGTGGAATCTTTGCACTCTGCAGACGGGCACTTGTTTTCGCCGCTAATTTTGGTATTAATGAATCTACGAATACATTTGTACCTCGAGTATCGCAATTATTGTTTAGACCCGTAAATGTGCATATTTCTTCTTCAGCGTCTGAAAAGCTCATTGCAAATCCGCTAAAAGACGTTTTCTTCCCACATATGAGACCAAACAGTGTTCTGTTGATCTGGGCATCGTGTTTGTGTAGTTCAGAAATTGGAAAAAAAAATAAAATGTAAACATCTTAAATATACTCAAAAAAATAACGGTAACGGTTCAACATCTAGATGTGTTTAGTTTTAAACTTTATTGTTATTATTAACTGTCTTAATCCGTTATTACAATACCGTTTTTTACGAGGCAGCGCCTATATTTTTAATAAATAAATTGTTTGGGGTAAGTGATCGCAATTAATTTTTGAACGTAAGTTTTGTAAAGAAAACAACGCACAAACGACTATTTGAAAGAATACTCAAAGTAAACAGAATTTTTGGAAAGGTCAGAAAGGGGACAGTAAACATGTCACCAACAGAACAAAGTATTTCATTTTGTACCTGATTAATATTTAAATATCTTTTCAAATGAATAAAGATTATGATAATAAAAACACATAAATATAATTCGTTTAGTTTTCATTGTACTGTAACGCTTATAAAAATTCCAGATTATCAAAAGATATCCTTCAAAGATGATATAAAAAAAAAACCTCCCGTGTGTTTCCGTTACAATATTATAGATATACAGGGTCATCTATCTCCGCGGGATGGATTCCGCGGATGATTGTACCTTTGTCAATGAAGAATCTTCAATACGGCTTTATTTCTTGTTATGAAGTCTAATTTTGGGCATGATTTAAAACTGTATTGAAATCTACAGGCTGTTTCATAAGTTCGTAGCTATTCAAAGTTATATTTATTTAAATCAAATATTTTATGTATTAATAAGATGCTGTTGTTCTAAGATTAAGGGTTTCAGAGTTATTGAAAAAGTCGACATGTAGGTTATTTTTACGGAAGTGGGCGTTACATGGATGTGATTTAGGTACCTAGATTAAGCATAGAAAGACCTAATGCTGTGTGAATATGCGTGGCCTATAGACGTATGCGCACCTGCACATCCATATTCTGTTAATTCTTGCTCACATCAATAATGAACGTTCGAATTTGGTGTCGGTATTTGTTCCTTCGCTCGACAATGATACCTGAACACAACAAAAAGGAAACAAACTGTAACCTGCTGGTTTATGTTCGTTCGCAGAGAACAATGTTAATATAAATTGAACGGGAGAGTAGCTATCGGAATACTAAACACTTTCACAGTTCACCTGCCAGCTCTTTATTTAATTTACCTACTGCTTGTTTTGGTAGTTTGAGAAATTGCAATTCGTTGAGTCACTCAGAAACCGTAATAATACACGCAATCGACATATTGCAGGTTAATATGTTGTAGTTATGGATCTTCATTAATTACCGATTTAATACCTTTTTTTAGTGAAAGTATACACAAAATGACTTTATGTAATATCGTAATATCTTTGATCTATTTACTTACTCTGTTTACCTTTGAGTTTATTTTTGTTGTATAATAATAGTGAGAAATATTTAAAGATATTTAAAAAATAAAAGGAATAGCAACTTACTTGTTGTACTTTTACAGTAAAGTCTTAAAAACCATTATGTCATAGCTGCTCTTGCAAAATTACGTAAAGTTTGTAAGAGTTGGTCCCATGGTCGCACCTACCTTGATCGGCTATATTCAGAACGGAAGAAGGGTGATTCGTTTCATTACTCAAATATGCATTGGACCATGGTTGAGTTGATTGCCTTTAAAGAATTTAGGTTTCCAGGATGAAACCGCATCGTAATTGCATGAATCTGCCGACGTTTCGCTCTCAGTTGCATGGAGATTCTTCTGGGTTGCTGTATGCGTCGCTGCCGTGAGTTTTTCGTTTTTGTTTCGATAAAGATATTCATTAAAGCAAAAGTGCAAAGCTTCAATGAAGACCTTTAGCACATCGGTATACAACGGTTCGTTTCAATATTAAATAATTTCAATTCCTCTACCTGATTTGCATAATTGCCAAGTCTTTTAAACGTATTTACTCCAATAAACCTACCTGCGGAAGTGAACGCGTGCGTGTCCAAGCGGTAGATAGTTTTGATAATCACTGCGCTCTAGAGCTCTGTCGGGCAGTGTACATTCATTTCGGAATACCCATTAAATACGATGTTTATGATAATAATGGATATTTAAACTTAAAAATCAAATGAATGGAATAAGGTAACGAAAAAACTGAAAAACGCGAATAAGATAAAAATAGGCACATCGAAAACTGCGGTACATTGGCTTTTGCATAAACATTTAGATGTGAAAAAGGTTCACGATGGATTCAATATAATTTGGCCCAAACACAAAAATGCCACATGTCAATTGATGTAAGGAATGCTCAAAAAAATCGATAGAGGAACTTCAAGATTCGGATGCAATATCGTAACATGTGACGAAACTTGGATGTATTCTTACGAGCCGGAAACTGAGCAATCAGCAACCTTTTGAGTGTTCCCAGGTGAATGGAATCCAACAAAAGTTCCTTCAGCAACCGCAAGGAAGTGATCACTTGTTTCTGCTTAACGCTGAATGGTATACAATTTGTTTGTTAAAAGTGGGATCAATGGTGTGGAATCAAGAAAACCTATCGGCAACGTTGCATCATCCTTCATCGTAACAATGCCAGTTTCCACATCGCACGTCAAATAATTGATTATTTAAAAGAGAGAATTAATGTCGCCCTTCTACTTCTCTTTGTTCGCGAATGTTAAAAAAAATGCACGACAGCGATTTTCATGAACTGTTGAAGACTTTTGGAGATGCCACCTTTAGAATGGAAAAAATATTTCAAAAATTGGTTGAAAACTCTGCGAAAGTGTATAATTCTTAACGGCGAATATTTTGAGAAACAATAGAACGATTTCTACTAAAAAATTATTGTTCTTTCATTATTTTTGCAAAAATTTAAAAGGTATCCCCCATATTAAACGTATTTAATGAATAAAGCGTGCTGATAAGCTTACTTATATTTGTAACTATTTTATTATACAGCAATATCTTCAATTATACGCAAACATGATAATAATAGGTAAGACTAGATAAATTGGAAATAAATTATCTAGTATCGTTACAAATAATAGGAATACTTTTTTGTTAATTAAGTGTAAACGCAAAATGTGTAGAATTAATGCCTTACATGCCCGTATAACATACCGAGGTACGCGTGTATGTACCTATTCTTTCTAATATGGACTATAACAAAAACGGGTTCAATATCCTGTAAAAGGAAAACAAACGAAAACTACGTTCTTATAGTTTAAATATTTACATAATGCAATCTACTGAATGTAACTTTGTTTGCCCGTTTTATAGTTATGTACCCGAGATGCTTATTGAAAAAGTTGAAATTTATTCGACCTTGCACAAATTACACTCGTCCAAGGTTCTCTTCCTCGGCGTATCATTTTATGGAAGTAAAGGAGAATGTTGTACGACTTGCATGCGCATATACATTCTAACATGAAAACAAAAATTGAAGATTAAAATCTTCAATTTTTGGCAGCGAAAGTAGAACAAAGTAAAATGTTTATTAATTACCTATTGCGTTTGCTGTATTTATTTCAATCTATATCTTGATTTAGAGAGAAGCAGTAGTTGCAAATAGTTTGTGATCTTTAATTTTTAAAATACAATCGTGCCAAACAAAGATGTATTTAAGAGATGGAAGGAATGACGAGAACTATAAAGATCTTCAGATCACGTTAAATTAAAATTACGTTTGGACAGCTGTGGAACTCTAGCTCGTAAATACACATACCTGATGCAAACACAACATAACCGTTACTGCTTTTACGACCTGTTTAATGTGCTAAAATTATAGTCTCTACTAAACCCCATGCCTGCGAATTAATATAAACGAGAACGATTGCGGTGCATTGATTAAAACAAAGAAAGCTTTGTTAAAATCACAAATAAAACACAATTAAAACAAAATGTGGTGATCAATTTCTAATTTTGTTTGTTACGTTATATTCAATTTTTTCAACTTGTTGTTGTCCACCTGCCGATTTGCTTTAACACCGTTTGGTTAATTCGTTGATGGTCCATTTCCTTTCTCTTCGATATGCTGACTATCTAAAAATATTTAAATATACTGGGTCAATTATAGATTATACTGAGTTCCAACAGGACCTAGAGGGATTGAACTTTAATAAATGCAATTTTCAAGTTTCGTATAATTTAAGTAAGAATATATTAAGATTAAAGCTTTGAGTGTCATGCTAAATTCTAAATTGATGTACAGTGACCGCCGGACTGCTAACACAAATTTAAATTTTTAATAAATTATATGTCTTTCTTTCACGAATTTTTATAATATATTTAGATGAAAAGTATTTACTTAAAATATGTCATAATTTCGACAGACATATGTCTTGATTTTTTATCGAAGGACAATCTTTTGTGATACTTCGCTAGAGCTAAACTGATGTATAGGCATGTTAAATATTAAGCGACTAATCATTATAAAAAGCGAGGAAGAATTACATCTAGCTATCACTTTAATCTGAAACTTATCACGGATTTTCTTGCCGGACCCCTAGTTTTGTCGAGAAGTGTATTTTCCCTATCTTCTATGGTGTTCTATCATCTTTTCACTTACTAAACGTTATGGCGTGAAATGTGACGTTCATATTGAATTTTACGATCTCATAAAATTGCCCTTGATTAAACTGGTAGGCAAAGCAGGAATACAAAATTGAAAATTCCAGACGAAGAGATGCTGTACACGCACTGGTGGAACATGTACCCAGTATTATTCTTATCGCAATTTAAAAATGAGCGTGGCTTTATTTTTTTATTTTTATGTCAGTTACAATTTTAAGTCCTTGCATTTGTGGGCTGATTTTTATATTTTTATTACATTGATGTGTTTTTTAGAGCTCTGTCTATTTGTCATTTGCAGCCAAAAATGGCTGATGATAAAAATCATTCGTCCATGCTGTGTTTTTTATGTTGTTTACTTACCTCTAGTAATTATCATACAGTATTCTCAGAAATTATTTTATGCTTTATTACCTTGAAAAAACATTGAGATATCATTTCCAAGTAAATTATTTAACATAGATTCATACCGTCCAACAGCTAGGCTGCACTGCGGAGACTGCTACGCACTGCATTGTTTTAAGTTAAACGTTAATGTTAAAAAGAAAGATTATTTAAGTTAGTGAATGTATTGCTTCATTGAATTGGAGCCTTCAATAATTTCTAAAAAGCACTGCTAATTCTTGTACTTATTATTCCTACGTGTGAGTAGCTTAAAATAACCTCAAAAATGTTGCTGTGTATTCAATGCCAGATTTCAATTATTTTAATTTAAGCAAAGTTGTCAATCTATTGACTCTGTGATGCGCTGAACCTATTGATGTTTTTCAATAAGTATAAAATTGGATTATTATTAATTTTGTTAATAAAAAAACTATTTTTCTTTTGTTAGTGTAATAACTATTTGTCGTATCACCCATTAAAAGAATCCTGTATTTCTATTCACTCTGCATCTAAATGAGAAAATCACGTAAGTAAAAATCTACCTACTACTTAACACATTAAGTTTGAAGAAAATCAATGTATTGAATTGGGGAAAAAGTTTCAATCACTATTGTTCGGTGTCATTGAAGTTTTAGCAAAGGACGTGTAACCATAAACGTAAAAAGGCTAGAGTAAATTAATTTTAAAATTGATTTGAGGCATAGTAGAACGAATTAGTTAAAAGCATGAGGAAAGCCGTTTGAATTCCTTTCAATTGCTACAAATTAGACTTAGCACCAGTATGCGAAGGACGCCATGCAGTGATTCCAATTTAAAAATTCAGCTGCGAAAAATTGTTTTCTTTAGTCTGTTTTCAATTAATTATTACGTAGCAGTTTCTTTAGTATATACCGGCGATAAAGAAAATATAAATTTCACTCTTCAAGTGTTTATATTTACGCTAAGATAGGTTTAAAGTTGTGCGTTTCTTAGCTGTTGTTTACAGAAGGTCGTAAAAAGTGGTGCAAGTTGAAGGAGTTTGTAAGAGTGATGTGGAGCATTAACGGTTGTAATTTTGTTTTGTGAAAACTTTATAAACAATTAATTCAAATTTAATACAGGTTACGCCATTTGTGTTCGATAGCCTTAAGTTTTTATCAATATATTTTTAAATTAATTTAACATTGTTCTTTTGATATAGTTTTGATTTTAGTACTTTTCGTCTTGTTAGTCGTAATTTAAGGGGTACATGTATGGACGTTCAGCGTACTTGGTCGCCTTACTAGAATTTTTCTTTGAAATTGTGCAAATTTTTGATTTTTTTAATGTATTTGGTTACTGCTAAGTGCAAAATTGTAATTGTGTACATCAGGATTTATCTGGACCTTCCCCGCCATGTCTATATACAATAGCGATCACCCTTCTTTTGGATAGTCCCATCCTAAGCAATCTGTACTGGACCAATTTATAATCCATACGGCGTCAATTTACAACTTATTTAACTTATATTGGACCAACTTATTTTTTGCACTGGATCAATTTACCCTTGGTACCTAAATTAGTTTGGGCTAAGCTCACAACAGACGAGTTTTAGTTAGGGCTTATATATTCCGTAGAGCCGTCATCTCGCGTAAAACATCTTTCAGATTTGTTAATGTCATATGCTAGTTGACGTTTACTGTAAAATTTCAGGAATTTGCAAATTTTTTTATTTTTATATTGTCGCTATATCCTTATGTTCAGTTAAAAAAACGCACCAAAGACGCACGTTAAAATATAGAAAAATACAAACGTGAGCATTACTTTCATTTCAGATTCGAATTCGAATTTAAATTTTGAAATTACAGAAATTCATTGACTGAAACATTAAGCAAATGTCTAACAATTTATAGTACATTCAATCAACTGCTACAACTTTATGGATTGCTTTATGGCAAACATTCTACGTATACGATTATTTAGTGTGCAAATTATTTTTGTGTAGAATTCCAACTACATCTTGCACAAATATCTATCTATCCGAATAAGGCAATAAAAACATTTGAACCGTTCCAATGCAGTACTTAAATAAGGCCAATTACATTAACACCAAAAAATGCCACAAGATATACTTTGGTATGCTGAATAGACAAGTAGGTTAATGATACGTATAGTAATCTGAGGCAGTTATGTAAAAACGCAGTAAACGGTGAAACTGTTTAGTAACGGTAGGCGAATATTCTTTGTCTATTTGCACGTACCGGGTATCCGCAATTAATTTGTTTCTAATGTTCAAATAACGTAATCACGAACTTTGTGGAACATATCGATGGTAATCATAATAATTCGTAAAATGCGTAGGCTTAGGTCTTCAAAGGAAGTGCTCCAAATTGATCGATCGCTCGATCGATTCAAGTCCATGGGAAATGTCTGTTCTTTTAAACCGAAAAATAGAACAGGTTTATACATGTAGAAAGCTGAACATAGATTAATATGTTTACAATTTATGTACCTATAGTCTGTACGGGTATGCAATTTTCTAAGATAAATTACGAAGTATTTGAATTATGTATTAACATGAATCTTCCACTCAGATGTAAGTATATGGCGTAGGATAATTAAAGAGCAGTAAAGTTTAGATGTTGACGGATAAAGTACAACAATTTGTGAACGTTAAATTTAGCGTTTACTACTTTGTCTGGTCTTGCGATAAGCACTACGTAGAAGTTAAATCAGTACCTGTAATACATGCAATAAAAGCCTGTAAGGTTGAGAATATGTAGTATATTTATTGGTGCCTGACCTAGTAATCTGAAACCTATACTTTAGTAAAGTAAAATCCTCACGAAACGAACTTGTTTCATGTCAATATTATCAAGTTAATTTTGAGACCAACAATTTTTGTTTTAAATGGCTAACATGCGCTTATATTAAAGAAATTGGAAAAGTAGACGTATATAGCGATTTTATAGGCAAATATGTCGTTGCAATCACCATTCAGTAGCGTAGCACAATAGTTTAATGAAAATAAACACAAACAAAGGCTGCCCTTTTATAGTATAGTACGATAGTAACTCTACGATGCTTCTATTTCAATTATTTTGGTTTATACAGGTGTTTTCTGGATTTCTCAAAAAAATCAGACATTTCGTAATAAATTTGAACAATTTTTATGCGTTCTTCGAGGGTGAAACTCTGCATCATGTAACTTATGGTTTCTCGATGGCGTATGTCAAATATAAACCTTCAAAGTAACAGTAATTTGCAAACAATGTAAAATTAAAATCTCCAAGTCCCTTGTTTCAAACTCTTTTGGAACTTGTGCAATCGCTATTACGATAAGAAAGTTATTCTGTTGTTTTCTTAACCTAATTTATTTACAAAAAGAAGACTCTCCAGTACCTTATCAGAGTTATTTTTTTTAGAAAATATTTAGATTCACAGTTTTTTCAAGCAGGAAAATTTCATGTACCAACCGCGGATGGTGTGTTTGTACCTTATGTCGAATTAATAATTTTTGAACTGTTACTGAATGGTCGGGTACGGACAGATCTAATTGAAGAAATTTCATAAATTCAAAAAATCTTTCCTGCGGTCCTACAGTCCTGGACTGTGCCGTGTGCCCTTACTTTTGTAAGCATCATGAAAATACTTTATAACCGTTATTCACTATTTTAAAAGTTGCGTAAAATGTGTTGATTTTTCAATCTATGTATGGATTTGGCGTAAAATTCTGGCCAAAATTATTTTGGTTACTTCAATGGGCTTTAGAGCAAACGTATTATGTATATTATTTATTTTAGTATTGTTTCTTCGATATTTGTATAGGCTCAACTGGCAACAAATATAATGTCCCTTAAAAGAGCTTTTAATCTTCTTTTTAAAAGCCTTTCCCCAAAATTTTCACATAAAAGAGGAGTCCTATTTAAATAAGTGCATAATGTGTTATTTATTTTTCAAATTAGGCAGCATATGGTAAAATAAAAAGTTCATAGAAGAAGTACCCGTACCATTACAGAGTAGGTATTTCAATGGCCGGCTTCTATAATAAGCATCTCTTATATAGAAGAACAATTACAAAACCTTAGAAGTAAAGCAAAAGATGATCAGGTTACATAAAGTTCATTCAAGTTTGAAGTATCCATAACAAAAAAATTAAAAAATTTGTTTCGGAACCCAAATCATTCGCGAATAGCAGAACATGATTCTTGATGGTATTACGTTGCGTTTGGTTCAAGTGAAAGGAAATAAGATTTTTTTATTTTATCACCACGTTACTAAGTTCGAAGGAACTTTTATGACCAAGTAACATTTTAGGAAATTGAAATATCACACTACGGCATTATCACGCGGTAGGAATCTCCTTCATAATTTTATTAGTTCTGACAACAGCAGTTTTATAGATTTAATGACACAACCTGTGATTTACTCACCAACGTTTTGCGTTTTATTTGGTGCAGTAGTGTGAATAAAAGGAATATCAGTGAAAGGATAAAAATAATATATTTTTTTAATGCGGAAATACACATAGATTTAGTTTGTGCCTTTTACTTCGTAATTCATTGTTTTAGAGGTTTCTAATTGAACGTCAACATTTAAAATGCGCACGTCTGCATATTTATTAAAACCATGTCATACAATTCAGAGCACTGCTCCTAGTTTGTCCTCTTTTCGGCAATTGTGTACTTATATTTGGATTAGTTTCAATCTTATCTTCATTGTAAACTAAAGTAGTAACATTCATAACTGACAGTTTTTCTGTCAGCTGTTAAGAAACACATATATAGAGCCCCTTATCGCTCGCATGCATGCGCATATACAATACCTGATAAGCATAAGGTTTCCAGGAAATTTGAATCTAATATGATGGTATTCGCATATGCATGCTGTTTCCTGTAATGCATATTTTATTATCTTTCACGTACTTTCGAAGATAAAGCCACTCGAATAGCGGACGCGGTAAATGGAATATTTCATAAATTCCATGTTAACTAGATGTACAATTTATAAAAACTCTGTTTTAATTTCTTCATGCTATATACGGTAAACACAATGAATAAAGTTTGATATTGAACTGGCTTACTTATTTCTTCATTCTTCATAACAACCAGCAACAATTGCCAATTTGCCAAATCTCAATTCTAAGAGTACATATTATTCTCATTGTTTGTTGTTATTTAATCCTTCTCTTTGTTTGTTTTGGTGCTCGCTGCTTTTCTGTACTATAAAGTACATTCTATAAAGAACGTAGATGTGTTTAAATTTGTCGGTTTTAAGACAATAAAAATACGCCTGCATTTCTTTTATGTTGTTATTTTGGGATGGTCTTGGTATAGCTACTGTGCAAAATAAAGTTGGTCACTCTGCTATGTATTTAGGTTTTCCGAACTTTATCGTCTTTTTTTTACATATCAGGATATGTATTTCACTGTTGTTTATATTGGGCCTTGTCTTATTGCATACCTCCAGTACGGCGTCGATAAGAGGTGCCCTGGCATTATTTTCGCTCAGACTTCACAGATAAAGGCATCAAAAGATACGTGAAGTAAAGCAAGTCAACGCCAGTTCGAAAACAATCAAACGAGGATTAGAAGAAGCAGATTTAAAACCAAGACAGCCCGCCGTAAATGTTCTCTTCAAAATGATAAAAATTTATTGTTTGCAATTTACTCGAACACATTCCCAGTGGAATATGGACCAATAGAAAAATGTTCAATTCACAAACGAGACTAGAATTCAATTGTGGAAGCCAGATGACCCAACAGTTTACAGAAAAGAACGATACGTCAGTTGTAACCTCATATAGAATGTTAATTTTTGAGATGGCGAAATAATGCTTTGGACAGGTATCATTTGGCAGAGATGCAACAAACCTGTAGAAGTGATTGGACGAATAACTTCTTTTAAATTAAAAACATCATGATCACGTTATGAAGATTCGTGTTAGTGTACGGTAACGCATCATGCTTACATAATTACCTTGATACGATTCAGAATAGTCTAGCGATCATATAGCTCGGACATGAATCCTATGGAGCACATGTGGGATGAGCGAAAACCTCGTATACGACGAGGAAATCCCGTTCCAAAAGCAATGGAAAAGTTTCGATTTGTAACATAAGGGGAATGGAATGTATTCTTCAAGTTTATGTTTAAACTCTACTTACAGTAGCATTCCGAGAAAGATACAAGCAGAGATCGAGGAGGGAATACTCGATATTAAGTAAGGACTAATTTTAATTTAAATAAAAAGTCTGATACGAGCCATGGTTTCCCTTCCATTAAAAACTTAATATTGTTCATTTGAAAATGTAATTTTAAATAATTTGATAATTTTGTCCATGACTGTGTATCATTGTATTAATCATTAATTCATTAATTTCTATTGAGATATGTAATCTATAGCTTAGTACCCCAATATCCGTTTAAACATTACCTTCATTATGCACATTTCACTGTATTCGCAATATTGTTACTACACAGACTAAGTATATAGGTAGTCGTAAAAATGATATCAAAACTTTACGACGATGCTGTAGCGTGGTGTACGAGGAACTGAATATAAAAACATTTTTGTGAAAGTGGCGGAAAACTAACTTAAAGGTCAATGCGTCAATGCAATATTTCGGAGAAAGGTATTCCTAAGTGGGTACTTGCCGCTTCTCGTAGTGTCGATCGTAAAAGAGCAGATATGTCGCCTAAAGTACGCATTTCATTATTGTGTATTTATTAGCCAATACTCGTATACGTATACACAGCGCATCATAGCGAAATGTATATTTATTTATGAATTAGTAAAGATGAATTTCAATCAGGCTTTTTTAGAATATGAGACTAGCTAATGTTATGACAATATGGAATTTTTGAAATTTGTCGAAATTCTAAATTTTCTTCAAAAATTACGGGTCGTGAATCCGGGAATGTCCCTAGACACTCTTTGAGCAGATGAAAATAGACCTGTTAAGACGTAGAAATGAAAATAACTACTAACCTTAAATCTTTTTTTTGTCCTTCTTCGAACCCCTTTTCTTCACTAATATAATACTGAACACACTTATTAAACACTTTTAAATTAAAATATTTACTCAAAACTATTGAACTTGGAGGAAACGCTACGTACAATGTGCCTGGACGACAGCTAGACCTAAAGTCACAAATCAAATTGGCGTTGTTTTTCACCATTGTTCAAATACGTTGGCAATTGTTTTATTCCATAGACACCTATGATAATTTTTACGCATTGAAAATGTACTATTATTGAAATAGATGCCGAAAGGAAAGATTTTTGCTGTAGCATAATGCAGGGACGCAACTGATGCTGGGAGTCTGTGTTCTTTGATGACACTCTTCTCTACATGCAACACTACAACGTTAAATTACACTGAGAATTTAGATGAAACGGACCGGAAGACATTTAATTGACAAAGAAAACTTCTATAGGACTAACGTATGCACTAGAACTTGCTGTAGAAATTTTAGACATTAACGTGATGAAAGCAGAATGACAGATAAAAGTAGTTAATATAAGTCTTCCCCACGGTTGTTGTAGGCTGGACTTATCTTAATGTTCTATATTAATTTTCTTATTTTTACGTCCCAGAAATATTCGGCTAAACACTTTCTCTAGGGATCGGGCTTCCTACCAACAGATGGACCAGGATAAGGCGCTAATGACAGCTAACCTCGTTATTGTTATTTTGTAACGTTACAATATACTATAGCTTATAAATGAAATGTATTGATCAGAAACGATATCTTTGTACAGCGGTGTAGGCTTACTACTACTGCGTTTATTATTTTGTTCCGTACGATTGGGTGTTTTACCATGATGAACTCTTAAAACGTTTCGAATATTTTAATTGATACCACACCAGACGATTCCGATGAAGAATTTGATTCCACCCTAACCGCACTAGTTCTTACTTCTAAACGAGTACCCCGATTCGGGATATCATACCATATAAAACCAAGAAATGAACGAAGTAAATTCTTACTTTCTAATGAACTAAATGACAACAAATTTTTGAACTATTTTCGAATGAACGGAAAAAAACTTTTTAATTTTTTGGGTACTACACAAGGACACGAATCCACGTGAAAAGCATCTAGAAGCATCGTGGAGAATAGCGGAGTAAGAATGGGGAAGATATACTTCAAAATATCGACCCAATAAAAAATGAACGTGTATAATAAGATTACTATAAAAATGTTAATTCATTAACATTAACTAGAAAAATAGTTTTATACAATCTTATTTTATCCTCTGGTATCTTGTTTGTACCCTTAGAATGTCACAGTTCTAATAACTCATAGATATAGCGAAACAAATTTTGCTCCTACATGGTATTGGCAATCACCAAACTTTTCCAAAACCCAGCAACAGTAAGCAAAACTAACATAAACTTGATTACGGCGCTACGTATGGAAGAAAAACGAATTATCTCTGAGCAAGTGCATTTCGCTCAAACGACGTCTAGCTAGGAGTAGTAGGAGCGTAAGACGGAAAAAAAAACGAAGTGTATAAACAAACTGCAATCCAAACGTAATGAAATATTTACAGGATCCGGCGCGTCTAGGGGTAAGAGGAGCGCAGTGCGGCCAATAGTAAAAACATTCCCCGGATATATAAGAGCTGTAAATGAGAACCGGGAGGGAGCGCTCGAGGTGAGAGGATAGCGTGTTAGAAGCAAAGACACCTGATCCCGGCTAATATTGCTCAAAACACGAGCTTTTACAGATTAATCCCCCCCTACTGGTGCTTGGGGGATTTGTTGACATAATGCCCCATCGCGTATCCCATTAATATGGAATTTCATAGGGATGAAATATCACACCTACCGGCGTATAGAATCGCCTGCCTTTCTCTAACCGCTGACTGGATAGTAACAACAACAAACAACTTAATTTATTATTGAAAAGAACAAATTGGTTAATAACTCAAACATAGCTGTGTTAGTTGCGGGGATACACAGGCAGATGGGTTTATTCATATGACAAGTAGAAAATTATGGGTAGACGATTGTAAAATAATTAATGAAATTGGTAAACTTGGATAACGCTTAGCTACATTGTACATACAAAAAGAAATTAAACTCGAGGGATCTATCGAAGTTATATATTATTATTCTAGATGGGAAGATATATATTAACTAAAGCTTAATATATAACGGCAACATGTCATTACACTTCATATTCATTGGAAAAAAACCGTGGAAAAGTAAAACCTTAACTTCGCAAAAACTTCTAAAACTTTCACCGTAGTCTAATGTTGCACAAAAGCGAAATTAAATATGTATGTCATTCATGTCGCGCTAATTACCTCAAGCGCAAATTCTGCACCTACAGCAAGGGAGAAAAACTTTCAAATTCAATGAACCGAATGAGTGACTGGTCGTGCCAATAGGGGGCACCGCGTCGTATAAATTCTTTTCTCTTTTCTCGGCTGTTCCTTGCCCAGCCGATAAATTTGAGAAACTGGATGTCGGTCGGGTCGGCAAAAAGCCTTTTAAGAATTAAATCAACGAAGACGAAGGAAATTTACATCCGTACTACGGAGCGCAAGTGTTTTTTGGGCGCGAAAGAGGGCAGGGGGTTATATTGACAGAGAATGATTGCGATCAATTTACGCTACGAGCTTTATATTGGACGTGACGTATCAAATTCATTAACGATATTAAAAGATATCCGGGGCTTTCATTCGGGACTTCTTGTTGATGTATTGGATAATTTTCAATTTTGAGAGACAATACTGGCAGGGGATTTGCGTGAATCTTTGTTTTAAAATTCCCAACACGTTTTTTGCCCTTAAGATTGCTTTCCTTTGGATATCCATTAATGCTGTAAAGCATAATTGCGATTGAACTCGAAATTAAATTTTATGGAACGAAATTAACTTGGGCGTCCAGAAAACGATGTAATGTATTGTGGAATTTTTATTGTTAAACCGATTCATTACTCTTCATTTTAAATTGAAAAGAAATTTGTTAAAGTTTCGAACAGGAAGTGAAGAGATTAGTTGTATAGTGAGTGGGAAAAAGAGTATATGTAATATATTTGCTAAACACATCAAAAAATATCTAGAAGCAATAACAAAAAACACAGCTACTCATGGTAGTGGCAGAATCACTCACAGCAAAAGCAATATGAGGAGCAATAACAACATGAGATACACCTGGCTCGTCGTTCTTGAAAGAGCTAAAAGGCAAACAGTGATGTAGGCACAAATACACTCGGAACCACGTTGATGACACCAGGTAGACAAAAACATGTCCATTAGTTAGCGTTCCTTCTCTTCACATTGCTTTTGCCGCGAGTGATTCCACCAATACCATGAGTATAGCAGCATTTCCTTTGGTTAATATATTGCTTTTTTGAGATATTGAAGGTTTACTTTTACCGACTGTTTGGGCATAGTTAGTTAGAACGTTTCTTAGATATCTTATTATCCGAAAATTTAACGTTAGCATACGTGCCAGAGTCGTTTTCCATAAAGTCAAATGCTTTTGAGGTATTTGTGTGTGCCAAGGTAATTGCTGCACGTGGCGCATATAGTTTGAAAATTAAAAAAAGCTATAAATTATATACGTAGTGGAAAATGTTATGTGTATTATAACAATAGGTACACTACCGTTCATATATTTGGGGACGACTAAGAAAAACTCCGAAAAATAAGCAAAATTGAAATATTGACAATTGATTGTGTTTTATATGAAAGAGTATTTCATTTCTATATGTATGGACATAATTTATTCTCTTCTATCCCATCAAATTTATAACGCACTTACATTCTACCGCAGCCTCAGGCAAAATTCCTCTTAATCCCTTTTATGGGGTTATAAACGTAAACTTGAAAATATTGTCGAATATTTCCACAAAGGAATAATGTGAGGTTCATAGAACACTTAGTACAACAACCAAAGCCGATATCGTCTTGTATTTAAAATAAAATCGATCTTGATAGTAGTTTAGTTTAAATTTAACTATCGTAATAAACGGGTGGTGCTGAAATGGCAAAACGAAAAGAAATTTCCATCGAAACGCGTTCTGCTATTATTACTTTACGTAATAAAGGATACTCAATGGCAGTTATTGCGAAAAAATTAAAAATATCGAAAAATGGTGTATTTACAACATTAAAACGGGTGGCGGAAACGGGTTCTTTGGCTGATAAGAAACGTTCTGGACGCAAAAAGAAGACAACAGCTGCTGAAGATCAGTTGATGGTTTTTGTTTCAAAAAGAAACAGATTCCTAACGGCTCCGGAAATAACGCAGCAAGTCAATGTTTCACGAAGAAATCCTATTTCGCATTCGACCGTGAAACGAAGGTTAATTGCGGCAGGCTTAAAGGGACGAGTAGCTGCCAGAAAACCGCTTTTGAAAGTTCAAAATAAAACAAAAAGATTGCAGTGGGCACAAGAACACAGACACTGGACATTCGAACAGTGGTGCAACGTGCTGTGGACAGGTGAGTCCAAATTTGAAACATTTGGCTCCAAACGGAGGCCGTTTGTTAGGCCACAGGTTGGTAAAAGAGTTAGTGAAGAGTGTATTTTACCTACAGTGAAGCACGTTGGAGGTAACGTAATGGTTTGGGGCTGTTTTGCGGGAACAGCTGTAGGTGATTTAGTAAGAATACAGGGAATACTTCGTAAAGAGGGCTATTTCAAAATATTACAAGAGAATGCTGTACCAAGTGGGGAACGATTACGAGGTCGAAACTTTACGTTTCAAGAGGATAACGACCCTAAGCATTCTTCTCGTATATGCAGAAACTATCTAGCATCTCTGGAAGAAGATCATTTAAAAAGAATGATTTGGCCACCTCAGTCTCCTGACCTGTCGCCTATCGAATTAATATGGGAGGAACTGGACAGAAGGATTCGCCAAAAAGGAGTGACTAGTTCACAAGATTTATGGAGAAAGCTCCAGCAAGCATGGACCGAGATCCCAGCAACATTTTTGAAATCTTTAATTCTAAGAATGCCACGAATATGTACCGCAGTAATTAAGTCAAAGGGTGGATATATAGACGAAAAATCCGTATAGCCCTAATTATAATTAGTACAACATTTCTTTTTGGAATATTTTTAGTTCTGTATAGTATACTCAATGTACAGAAGTAAATTAAATTACAAATAACTTTTTGTTTTTATTCGAATTTAAAAAAAACTGTATTTTTTAATCGTCCCCAAATATATGAACGGTAGTGTACTTATTAAGTATGCTTTAAAGAAGGAGATTTTAAGGATGGATCATTAAACTTACAAATAAACAATAACCGTTATATGGAGAAAGTATTCATAGTTGTTATGTTCTTATGATCAATGCGAAACGTGCCTATTTTGTCGTTATATCATAGTTCTTCGTAGCGTTCAAGAGGCCTGCTATATGACTATTTGTAAAGGTTACCATCCGCATTAAATATATTTTTTACTTACATTAACCGACTCTGTATTTATGAAGGCTATTAAGCATTCTCGTTTCAAGAAGTCAAGTTATTGAGTGTATTTATTATAAAGGAGCCGTCGCTTATAGCTAACAGTTAACTTGCTAATTGTCAATATTTTGTATTTTCTTTCAAAATCGTTTTTTAAATGAATTCCATAAACGGCTATTTATAGCTGCAAATAAATGTTAAACATGTTATACAGGGGCCTAGTCCATTTTCAACAAGAGGAAAGTGAATTTTTCAAAATGTGTATATATTGCTCCACCTACTTTGGTTCGTTTATACACATTGTAATCCAAAAGGATAAAACACGCTTTACTTTGCTACTGGTTTGTTGGAAAAATGCATAAAATTGATCTATTTTCCAATAGAAGCAACTAAATAAAAAATTAGGCTTTGTTTTCATTAATATTATTTGTTCAGGCTTTGTTCAAAATATGTTGTAGATTCTGCTTCCAGCGAGTATTTCGTTTCGTCGTTTCTCCCTGTAATTGGCGAAAGCTGTTGGTAGATGTGAAGGCATGAATTATTACTATTGTTGTTATGCCCTTGTATTCGTTTTCCTCTTGCTCTGGGCTCCAACGGTCTCCAATTCGTTATTTCTTTAACCGCTCTTACCTTCTCTTCTTTATATGCGTTCGAACCATCTTTGCACCTTTACGAACTAAATATATCCTCACCTTCCATTACATCGCTTATTTCGTAATTCGTTGGCGCTCCATATTTGTCGTTCTATATTTTTTTCGGTCCCAAAATTCTTCTTAGCACCTCTTTTTCGGTGATTCTAAATCGTTCTTCATCCTTCACTGAAGCACTGTATACAGTACAGGCGCAACATACAATGTAACGTGTAACCCAACATGTAATGCAACCAGTATGTACAGACGTTGAGTGTTGCAGTTACCCAAGTTGCATTGAGTGCGCAGCAGTCATCCGAGCGCTATCGGTTTTTGGCGCGCCATCAAAGAGTGCAGTATGGACGGAAATTCTAGTCGATATGTAGGTACGCACGTCTAGTAAACTGAACCGAAAATTGTATTAACATAATAAAAAAATGCTAACACTATAAATAGAAATGGAAGGATGGAATGATGGAAAGATATTGTTGTTAATAGGAAAAGAAAATAAACTTAAAGCTTGATAGTTGGAATAAAATAGCCAAACTTATGGGCACAACAGGTGAAATATGCAAGAAAAAAATGAAATAGTGTCATTAACGACCTGAAAAGGCAATGCGTATGTTCTTCAAACGTTTTCGAATTTTCGACAGTGTGTTGCTTAATACCGTGGAATGGCCCAGTTTGAAAATTTATTTGGGAGACATTCACGCACGAGTCGACAATTCTAAATGGAATATACAAGTACTTGAACATGTACGAACATTCTCGAATACTAAATTTTAATATCCTTAAAAGTTACTTCAGTCCGTACGTGATTTGTTATTTTATGTTATACTTTACCCGTTTAAATTTTGCCGACCGTGCAACCATAAAACGACATTTTATTTATCCACTCCTATCGTATTTTTCTGCATCTTTGCGCAGTCGTCCCTTTCCTCTTTTCACCCTATACATTCCCATCCCACACCATTTAAGATATTACGGTACGTGTACAACATACTAAAGCCTATGCTCTTCTTCGAGTGCCCCATTAAATTTAGTCGAAAGCTCAGGTAAGTACTGGCATGAAATATGCAAAACTAAGCAGCACCAAGAAGCATCCCAGCGTCGTCGTATCAGACCGTCTAGGCATCTTTACTCCACGTCGAAGCACCTCGCCTGATATTCTTGTCTTCGTCGCACTTATGTTCTTAATCTTGTATTAGATATTAAGCGGTCTATACAAGGGACGAAGAAGAAAGATGTTTCGTGAAATTTTAAAAATGGAACCGTTCTACGCAGGTGGCCGACTGGAATACAGAATCTTAGCCACTTGAAGTATTCACGAAGGGAACTTAAGTGTATGAAATATTGTTGCGTTGAGAAATTTTTCGAAATAATTTATTAGGAGATAGAGAATTGCGGAAGGGATGTTATGTTGGTACATTATATATTTATATACCTATCCAGTAACTTGCTATTTCAACTATATAATTGCATTAATTTTTAAATGAACACCGATTTTTACAAAACCGAAACTTTGATTAACTGTCGGCAAGAATTGAATCCTATAATGACTTGCTTAGATGTCTTTTATTTATTTTAAACAGAAAATATTTGTTGAGTGTAGGCTTTCACGACCGTAATCCATAGTAGAAATGTCTTTCGGGTGATGTCCTGTAGTTAATGTTTTACTTGACGTTTCGCTTACCATGCTGTCAGCTTCTTCAGAAGATTTCTAAAGACTGCTGTTGTTGTCTCTTGCTCCTCGTTATATATCCTATTTCTGTTCCGCTTTGCTGATCCATAACCGTTCCGCTTTGCTGATCTATAACCGTTCCGTTCCGCTGAATCGCGTCGTTCGTTGTATGACGACTCCGTAGTGCTAACTTCCACGTGTTGCTGATCTTGTATCCGTCTTCGCGATTGAAGTTGTTGGTGTTCTTCATTATTTCTATGGATTCGCGTATTATCCTCGGGTAGTAGTGGTTGGTCCTGGCTAATACCTTAACGTCGCTGTAGGTTATGCGGTGGTCTTCTTGTTGGTGCAGGTGTTCTGCTACTGCAGATTTTTCAATATGCCTAAAGCGTGCGTCTCTCTCGTGTTCTTTCACTCTGCACTGAATACTCCGTCCTGTTTGACCGATGTAGCTTTTTCCACATTGGCATTTCAGTTCGTATATGCCTTTCGCTCGTAGCTTTGGTAACACGTCCTTGTTAGGAGGGAGTAGCTGGTCGATTTTGGTCACCGTGTTGAAACGTGTGGTGATGTTCTTTTTCCCCGGGGCTTAGTATCTATCTGAGCTCCAATTGAAAACTTATTTTATAATATACAACGCAAACCAAAACATCTTGTATACGTCCACATTCATTTATTGAATTATCCAAGAAAATATACCATCTTAATGTGATAAAATCTGAATATTTGAAAACCATATTCTCGAACATGGCTACAACACGACAATTTTTGGGATCACTTTCAGGGCATAGCAGCTCCCGGATATGCTGTTTACTTTGTTTGCTGTGGTTGTCTTTAGTCCTATGTATGTTCTACATCCAGCACTCACCGTCTTCCTGTATTCGCACATATTCGGCACCTCTTCGGGAAGAAGGAATGCGACATATCTTTTTGTGGTTGGTGTAGACATTATAAACACTTCAGAAAAAAATTGTATCCTCTGAAAATTAATTCGACTCCTCGTAGTACCGCCTATTTTAACTGTGAGGGCAGCGAAAAACTACAGGAAGGGTGACGTATTGTTTAATTCAACAATAAATTTGCGATGTGAAAAATGTTCTTAAGCGTCTTTTTCGGTGCTTTTTAAAATTTCCATCGCCCAACGTAACAATGGGCAATAGTAGCCTGTCTGCGCACCCTCTACTATTATCATCTTTATGATTAATACCTGTGGGCTAATTGTTAATCGCAGCCTCTTTCGATTCCATTCAAAACGCCGGCCATGTCGCGTTTCAGTTACCGGATATTAATTCCATAAATTACTTCAGACAGAGGAAAGTTAAATCTGTTGGCGAGACACTGGCACACTACGATTACGGAATCCCGTTTGTCTTGCTGGAGGCGGTTATAGGGATAAATTTATCCCCTCCTTCTAGGAGGTCGATGTCTCTTGAACACGATGGACAAGATTGCTAGGTTTATTTTCATAGTTCAAGTCGACTAGGATTTTAACTTCGAAATAGTGAGAACTTTATGGTAGTTCTCTAATAACTAATTAAAAACGGAAGCAATCCGGTTCGAAATATAAATAGTACCAGATCTAACCGGGGAATTGGATGAAAAAAGGAAATAGTACATCGTAAATTACTGATAAATATGAAATAGAAAATTATTTCAATTAATTTGAATTTCGTTTAAAAGATTAATTGATTAATGCATTAAATTAGTATTTTAGAAAAGAAGAAAAATCGAATAGAGTATCATTTATTGCAGACACAAAGGACATTATTATATGAGCATGAAGTAGTTCTTCATCATCGTTGCCATCTTCATCTTCTTCGGATTTGCTTCCTTGAGTCAAGGGTAATATTAGAAAACTCTAAAATGATTTTAGTCCTATTTTCTAAATTATTGACCAAAACAATTGTTTCATCCATTGTAACAGCTTCTGCATTCCACCGGCGTTTTTAACACTCAAATGGAGATTATCTTCATCCTCATCAAACTCTATATTATTAAATAATATATTTTCCCAGCATTTCTCAAAGATCATTTGTTTTTATTTATTCTATACAGACGAGAAAATTAATCCGACGGCATCAAGAGATAACTTTCTCTTGATGGCTTTTGCAATATTGTCTTCTTTAGAAATTATAGATTTCAGTAAACTGTTTCCGTAATAAAGTTTAGTTAACCTACATAATTTAATCCAGGGGTTGGATTAATGGTGTGACGTTTAAAGGGATAAACATTGCAGAAATTTTCTCATTAGGTCTCTTTAGTACGTTCGCCGAAATGTGAGAAACCGCGTTGTCAAGAAACATCCTGTGGAAGATTTTTACTTTTTAGAAATACTGTAACCTTCAAGTACATTGTAGAAATGTCTTTCGGGTGTTGTCGCGTAGTTAATATTTTAGTTGACGTTTCGTTGATCATGCTGTCAACTTCTTCAGAAGATTTCTAAAGACTGTCTTTCGTCTTTAGAAGTCTTTTTTTAATTTTTAGATTTCTACTATGGATTACGGTCGTGAAAGCCTACACTCCAGGCTCCAGGCGCACACTCCAAGTACATTAAAAATTAAAATGTGTGGAATACCATTATCTTGCATACCATTAGGAACAAAATATTAAAAAAAGCACTCTTTAAAAGCATTTGTTAAGAATGTTTCCAGTTACTGGCACATTTCTTTCGTCAGGAACCATCAGTATAGGTCTCTTTTCATTTTAGGAAATTCCGCTTTTCTCAAGGTTCGTTTCTTTTTTTGGATTTGAAGAATGTGTCACAGACTCGATAATATTTTTCTTTTTGTTTGTAATGGAACACAATGTTGACATTGCTGCACTGTACTCTCTTAATAAAGCTGTAACACTCAAATATCTTCCTCTATCTTTCAACAATGTTATTTTTCCACGTAGGGAAATTTCGAGGAAACCCATATGTAGTGTTCACACTAACAAGATGGTAATGTTAACACATGTTCATGTTGGTGAGATTCTACTGTACACACATGCAAAAGTCGAAAAATTTAAATGGAATGCCCCATTTTCAATAACTAAATCGAAGTAACTATTTCTTATGTGCTGTTCAACTAAACCTTTTTTATTTGTATAT
This sequence comes from Marronus borbonicus, assembly GCA_902655005.2. Classification (NCBI taxonomy): domain Eukaryota; kingdom Metazoa; phylum Arthropoda; class Insecta; order Coleoptera; family Scarabaeidae; genus Marronus; species Marronus borbonicus. Next base: position 27,364,967 of record LR737381.1, on the reverse strand, counting down.
ACATTAACATGACAATTAGAGGTTATTGAAGGTTTTAGCCCATCTACTGACACAATACTAAAATGCAAAATGCACTTTGTTCAACCCGCCAGTATCTCTCATAAATGTAAAATTTTATCAAAGTACTTCTTGTTGATAATTATTCAACAGTTAAGGAAAATCCGACCTCATACTAAGCTGCGGAGCATCACATTAACAAAATTAAACAGTCATAATTTCAATCCCTATAAGACGACATTCCACGACCAACTTACGCTCCACCCAATACTCGATTAACCTGTAACCAAGTAATTCTAGCTAACCCTTCTTCTGTCTTCTGCAGGTCTTTTCGACTCCGCTAACTGCACCAACTTTAAATCAGGACTAATTCCGTTTTAGTAATCAACTAACTGTTAGCCAACTGCAGTATATCTCGCCAGATTCGCTAACGAGGGTCCAAATTAATTAATTTAAATTCAAGAGAGGCAACATACATATTGTATGTATAGCCCTGTGGAAAGTTATACCCTGTTAGAGGGTGGGTTAAAGGGATTTACCGATCTCTATCTCAGGTAAGAGAGGTTGTTACGGAAGTTTTTACGAGATATAAAGGATACAGTATGGTAATTGTCAAAAATTTACACTAAAAACTTATAGGAAACTTTACATTCAGTTGTTTCTTGTTTATATTGTTCAGTTCTTGCAATTTCATCAAAGTCTAACTAATTTTTTTAACAATTTTACAGGCAAACTTTTTTCTTTAATAATTTTAGTGATTGTTTTTTTTTCTATTTAATATTTTTATCTTTGTCTTGAGTATGTAATTAGGATAGTTTGAACTTGTTATCGGGAGCCAGGATAAGGGCGAAAATGATGCACAAGTACAACAAATCTTTTTAGGTGAAATGCATTAAAAATCAGGTCGGTCACTGCCTAGTACCAAGAAATAATCTCAAAACTACCTAAAATATTTCGATTTCTACTCAAACAATCAGAAGAAGGTTAAAAGAAGCTGGTCTGGTTAGTAGCAAACCAGCACCGCCACTTCTTACCAGAGAGAACAGAGTTGCTAGATTGCCTTCTGCCACAGATCAAAATTATTGATCTATAGGTGTATCGTTCTCTAATGAAACTAGAGTGAGTTTAAAGTCTCCTAATGGACGTAAATGAGTCTGGACATAGCTTTCAGCGATGCAATATCTCTCCAAAGGTTCCATTTGGTAGAATTATAGTTCTGCAATGTTTTGGGGTGGAACTTGTTTTAACGCTCGTACAAAGTTAGTCCCTATTCGACCGACTTCGATAAATGCAAATTATTCTGCTTGAAAAATAAGAAATTTTCTGTGTGTAGATGTGTAAACATATACAATAACACTAAAATGTATTTTGATTTAAATTAGTTGTTTTATTCAAATAAATATTTCTAATATTGTAATATTAACGGTATTTTTTGAGTTACAACAATAGAAATGAATTTTTAAATTATTTACATTGCAGTTATACAAATGTTTAATATATCTTCAAAAACCACTTTCACATCGATAACAAATACAATTCAATTCCAACATTCAAAGCAAGAACTAGACTGCTATTCTAGTTCATTGCAAAATTATTTGTGTGTTATCGAATAGTAATTATGTAATCAGTTACAAAATATTCCATAAATTGTACAATTTTACGACTTCTTTCTATAGACCAACAGCTGGCTTATATTTTAATAAAATCGACAAGGTATCCGATTTCGTGACATTTCTGTAATGGATACCTAGTTATATAAAAATATAGAGAACATTCGTGACGGTTTACGAACAACAATTTGTTTTTTCCTTTATATAATTGTGGTGCTGAATAGCGATCTTGCATTGCAAAGATAGTTGTTTATATTGGTCGCTATTGTTAGAAAGAACGTTGCGTGTCTCGCTTTCGTATAATTTCAGGCAATTTTCGTGAAAAATACATGGCGTACACGTACGGAATAGTAGCACAATCGTCATACAAAGAAATGGAATTCGCCCGTAATAAGCCATTCGAATATTACAATCGTGAGAGACGCGATGTGTCGGAGTACTTAATTCTGCTTAACAGTAGATTTTGTTCGTATCCAGAGGATACGGACGGTGGCCCAAAAAATTAATGTAGTATTTCTGGCAGATAACAATAATTGTATCAATATCATCCTAAATTCCAGTAACCGTCATATGTTAGATTTGAATTAGACTGTTGTACTTGGAATTCAATTTTTACAACTATATTTGTATAGAGCTCTTATGGACATTGATTGGTCATTTCTTGAATCACCTAGTGATAATAACGAAGCTTTTTTTTACACTTTTATGATAAAATTTATCAATGTTTGGACAAATACGTTTCCTACAAATGTAGCTGTAAACGCAGAAACTATCCAATAAGAACATATAACATTAAATTAAAGAATCACTATCATCACCAAAAATACAAAAAATTTAATGACGTGGACGCGTAGCAACTGTAATGTTAGATTTGTCTTATGGTTTCCCCAAGACTGAGAATGGAGATTCGTATACAACGCCATCTTCAATTGTGAACGCCTTTCAACATTTTTTTTCAATCAGTTTATACACCTTCTTCCAACTCCGACCAGCAAAACCCTGCAGCATCAAATAATAATCAATTGATCAGTGTGATATCATTTCAAGAATCAGATGTCTGTCGTGTACTGAAACAGTTAAAAAATAAACACACAACGGGACATGACAACTTACCCAGTTTCATAATTAGAGATTGTGCAAATGTTTTTATTAAGCTATTGTGCTATCTATTCTACCTTTCTTTAACAACTTATATTTTTGCAAATTGCTAGAAGCCAACCAAAATCATTCTTAAAAAAAGAAGCATTAATTCCATTGAAAATTATCGCCCAATAGCGAACGTTGCTAAAGCATTTGAGATATGAGCATGTACGCATCTGGCCAACCCGTTCCGAATATCAGCATGGTTTCGTGAAGAACGGATGGATCAATCGTTGGATTTCTCCAAAACGTTTGAAAGTACAGATCATAGCCTATATCAAGCTAGACAAACTTGAAGCCATGGGGTTTGCTTCACGTCTAACATCTCTGTTCCAGACGTACTTTCTAAATAGAAAACAGTATGGCTATGGTAATGGCCACCAATCGGATTTCTTTGTACCTATCGCAGGTGTATCTTAAGGAACCAATCTAGGCTTCACTAAGAGGGCACTTTGCTCTTCCTATTGTATATTATTGATGATAGGGTCTTTGTGATGTCTTGAAATGTGAGAAGCTATTATTTGGAGGTGCTGGTTTCTGCAATAACAAATCGCTGGTCTCTCCTTGTGGTGTTCCTTAAATGAATGTGTCCAAGTGCATCATCCGCACATCCTCTTATAAAACTAATCCATTATATCAGGATATCATTCTAACAACATGCCTATAAATCGTTGTACGACTGCTAAGACATCATCCAATCTTCTCTGATAGGGTCACTCGTTTATGTAACGTCTATGTATTAATATGTTAGAAGCCATTCAAAGAACTCCTCTGACCTCTAACATCGAAGCATCTCGAATCCAGTTTAGAGTTTCTCAATATGCAAGCCGCTTGTGTAACTTATTTTATTGTCCACAAGCAGAAACAAAGATTCTTGCAAGATCTCCAATTTATCGAGTATGTGCCGCGTTCAACACGTAAGTATCGTAACAAATTAATTTTTTCTTTTTTGTCTTGTAATTAGACGAGTATCTGTTGGGTAAATAAATAAATATCATAAATATTATTATTATTATTATTAAAATAACTACATGTGAAAACTTAACTACCCATGGTAAACATGTGAAAATTAAACCTGAATTATTCGTTGTATTTCGCAAATAGCATAAGTTTTACAGCGCCTTTCAAAGTTTGTATTCTATTCTTTGTACGCTGAAAACGTAAGAAAAAAGAAATTTACGATCACGCCATCTGTTAGTGCACAATACTAATTACCATTAGGCATCACCGACGCGTGCTTTGTTCCCATGCTCAAAGTTTTTGTCGACTTTTTTCTCTTCTATTAGGAGTTCCTTTTTTCTTGACATCGCGTGCGCTGCGATCATTTGTTACGATTTTCTTTTACTTTTTGAAACGCAAACGATCAGGGATGTCCGTCGTAATTTCCTCGTCATTTATTCTTTCCAATATCGGAGCCGCTGAGCACTCAACGATTAATCTAGTGTAAATTGAAGTGAGTCGATTATGAGTTCCCAATTTAGTATTAACGACTACCCAATGTATTAGCGCTATTCCATCCTGTAATCTGTAATAAATGGAGTAATAAAATGTTGCGATAGTTTAGTTAGAATTTAGGGGTTAGTTTCAGATTGGTAATAAATTACAATTTTTACGACTACAGTAGTATTTATTTCCTCATTTGATAGCTAGAAGTACGTATTTGTTATATAATGAACATATTATACAGGGTAATCTAAATAAAATGCACACCATTGGTAACTTTATTTTTAAAACAAGGCCATCGGTCAAATTAGAAAACCAGTAGCATTTTCTCCACCGATTGCAATGACGAAATCGGAAAAACAATTGAGCAATTTATAGACAAAATAATGTTTTAAATGGAATACCCTGTGTATTGAAACTTTTTATGAAACAATCATAACGAAAAGCATTAGAGTCCAAATAGAAGACAAGCTAGAAGACGAACAAAGTGGTTTATAGAGAAATAGAAATATCCAAAATTATACTTTCACTATTCAGCAACGAATAGAAAGGACCATAAGCTAAACGTAGCATTCATTGACATGGATAAAGCATATTCGATATAATCAAACGAGAGCAATATAGAGTAGTTCAGAAAGAAAAAATGTAAATAAAGAACTAATACAGGGGCGAATATAGTAATTAACAACAAAAGTATACAAATATCAGATAACCAAATAAGTTATGAGTAAAAATTCAGCACCAAAGCCGCAGCGGCGGCATGAAGAAAATGAGATGATGCTGTGAGTGATTGAACGGCAACAGGAACTTTCCGCAGGAGATTTCAGCTTGACCAATGAAGTACGTTCTGGAAGACCGAAGATCATTTACAACGGGAGTATTCAATAAGATGTGGAGAAAAATTCCAGTACAACGTGCTCTGAAATTGCAGAAACGTTCAAGGTGAGCGATGAATTGTCACCATCCAGGAAAAACGTGGAAGTTAAGAAATTCATGTGACCCCAACATGAATTATCAGATGATAAAAAATTCAGCCGCCTTACAATTTGTTCGGCATCGGTTGTTAATTTGCGAGGAAAGGTGGATATTCGACTTAAATTCTAAGCGTTATCATCATTGGTTGTCGCCAACCGATCCAGTATCACACACTTTCAAGGTCTCTTTGCACCCAAAAAAGATTTTATTGAGTTCTCGGTAGACAGCAGCCGAAATTGTGCCATATTTACGAGTTTTTAGAAACGGCTCAAACTATCACTGCTAACCTGTGTATTGTGAACCGCTTCAGCGAGTACGATCCAGCACTCATCCAGAAACAGCCTTCTTTGATTAATCGAAAGAAAGTGCTATTCTTACAGGACAACCTAGACCTCATATCGCAAGAGTGGCTCAGGAAAAGATTTCTCAACTTGGCTGGGAGACATTATCACACCCTCCTTGTTTTCTTGATATTTCGTCAAGTTATTATCACCTTTTTTTTTCTTGACAACTATTTGAAGCATGGGCGGTTCTCAACACGAGTTGCTTTCTCTCCACCCTTTCCTTTTTCAAATTCAGCACCATACTTGTTTTATGATACTTAAAATGTTAATCTCCTCATTAAAAACAATAAACCTACATTTCGCTTTTTCTATGTTGTCTGCTAAATAACATTTTTTTTCTATATGAATCGATTTTCGTAAACAAAACGAATAGTAGATGTAGGTTATTTTATTTTAGGGTAACTTCGTTTCTTCTAATAAAATTTATGTTCAGATAATTTAACTGTTAGTACAAAAAAGTAGGTTCAACAACAAGGATTCAACGTATTAAGGCTGAGGCTGTCAGTAAATACTGACCCAATTAAATTAATCTCTGATAATTATCTGATCGAGTGATACGTAGTTATATTTTTAAACTTTAGTTAACTACCTGGTATTTTTTTTTGTTTTTTTTCAATAAGGGTTAACCCACAAGATTTATCCTTGGATTAGTCTAATATGTATAAATAGCCCGAGATACAATCGTTTCTCCATAGTATTTTGTATTACCACAACTAATTTGCTTATCTTATCTCGTTGATTTGGTTGCATACGGGATCTCTAGCAATATCTAGGTAGTAAATAAATATAACTCATTGGATCGAGTTCAAGCGCCCGATTTTAATTATTATTGTTATACTTGTACAGGTTACGTTATAGATCCAAATGTGTGTGGAGTAGTGTAAATAGTGCACTTTGGGCGATCGTGTTTCAAACGTTGAATTGGGTATAGATATGTCAGTATTATTATACAGGTAAGCTGATGTGACATATTTTTAATATTAAACCGCCTATATGTTGTTGTAGACTTCGCCGTCGTTGTTTTCGTTTAAAGAATTTGGGTTTCCGGGTTGAAACCGCGACGTAATTGTAGAATTAAGAATTCTTCGTACAGCAGCAACATGCCCAGAAGAAGTTCCATACAATTGAGAACGAAACGTCGGCATTCTCATGCAATTACGACGGGGTTTGGACCCGGAAACCCAAATTCCTTAAACCGCCTAATTCTATATGAAATATGTTTACCGATTTTATTAAGCAGAATATTAGATTATTACTTTTATTCAATGTCTTCAAAATTATTATTTTGCCGACATAATGACGGCCTCCGTCATAAACGCGACGTGCCAATTCACCCCACATGTTTTCAATAATGTTTAAGTCTGGTGACCGTGCCGGCCACTGTAAAGTTTTAATCTTTTTCTCTTTAAACCATTCAGTAATGGTTTTTGCTTTATGAATTGGCGCGTTATCTTGCTGAAAAACAAAATTGCGCCAGGCCCATTGGTTTCCAAAACGTAGAAGATTGTCACGCAATAAGTCTTTATCCACCACAGATGTCATTTTCTTTGGGCAAAACACTATCCCACTTTTATCGCGAAATCCAATCGCTGCCCATATCATCACAGATCCACCCCCTAATTGTCTGGTCATTTTCACTTTTGGTTCCTTTCTCAGATCATGATAATAATGCGAGTACCCATCCTGTCCGTCCAAATTAAAACGTTTCTCATTGGAAAATATAACTTTTTCCCATTGTTTCTTCCAGGATACGCGTTCTTCAGCAAATCTCAACCTCACTTCTTTGTGTTTCGCCGAAAGTGGCGGTTTTCTCAACATTTTCTTCCGTGATATTACCGGTGACGCCTTTAAAATCCTTTGAACATTACGCACGTGCGTTTGTACTTCCGCCTGTTATGCAATAACTCTCGCAGATGCAGAAGAATTGGATGCACACCGCAATATCATGCGTTTATCCCGCTCACTTACAGCTTTCGGTCGCCCCTGGCCTTTTGGTTTGCCGTAATTTTCCGAATCTTTTAGGAAATTTCTAACGCAATGATCGCTTCTTCGTAACCGACGAGCAATTTCCTTCTTACTAACACCATCCTGGTGCCAGACTAGAACTTTACCCCTTTCTATCAAGGATAATTGCTTTTTTCTACCCATGTTGCAAACACTTTGTAAAATATAATTTCTCGTGGTGAAATGTGTGCACTTTACCAGCATAACCACTGCATATAAAGAGAAGTATCAAATTAAAACATTTTTGCTTATATCAATGTAATAAATGCACAGGGTCTAAATTTTTGTCGCATTTCAAATTCCTATTTTGATCTGGGAAAATCTCAATTACCCCTCATAAAGCAATAAATACCCAGAAATATTTATAAATGGACTATTTACATAACAAGTATTAATAACGCTCATTTACATTTTATATAATGTCTATAAACTTTGTTTCGTAAATAGAAACGATACCGCGTCTATGTTTTTGTCGGGTAGTGTAAATGTCCAAGTTATACTTGAATTGCGAAACGTCCAGTCAAACATCAAGTACACGACAACACCCGAAAAGCATTTCTACTATGGATCCAACACTATTTATATGCGTCTGAAAACATAATTGCCCAGTAAACAGCGATTATATTTATTTTTTTTAGAATTAATGTAAATATACGACATCAAATTTCCAAATAAGAAACACGCGATTATTTGATTTTCTCATCTTCCAAAAATTATGAATCAGAAAATTGAAGCAGCATTAAAAACACATAAGTCGATCGATTAATAGATTGCAAAATGATTTCGTTATAAAAATTGCACGCTCAATGTTGTGTTACATTTTGTAAGCGATTAGCTAACAAGAATATTATCTCGTGCAATTTAAATGACACTCTTAATCGATTGCAACGTTAGATACACCGCAACTCGTGAAATTATCCTGCCTTTTCCAACAAAATAATTATGTAAGATGCAAACACTTCTTTAAAATAACCACATTTTATTTTCAGCGCGCATTTCACGTGGAAATCGAGAAATAAGGTCGTGGCAAACATTAAACTCAGGTAAATATTTGTAACCATATTTATAAACTAGCGCGGTACGTAGCTATAAACAATGTAAAGTTAACCGTATCGCTTTTGTTTGTTTCTTTATTTAAAGTACCGGTTACAAATCCAAAGTAGGGAGACCTTCGATCATAAATCATAACATATGCTGTATTAATAAATTGGAAAAGACATTTTTACAACAAACCTGATCGGATCTTATCTTGCTGCGTATCATAAATACACAGCAACGTATATTGTATTGTGACAACACAACATATTATTTATCGACAAATTTGTCTAAACAGTGTAGACACAGGGCCGTGCCATCCATGTGTTCAGAGTGTTCATTGAACACTAGATACTTTAGATATACTTATAGAGAGACTTCAGGGCAATAAACTTGATGCAATCCTATCGCAACATACACATGCGTCTGTATTTTTAAACACTAAATCATAACATAGAGATTTCTAAAGACTGCTTTATGACAGTCTTTAGAAATCTTCTGAAGAAGCTGACAGGATAGTCAGCGAAACGTCAAGTAAAATATTAAAATAAAATATTAACTACACGACATCACCCGAAAGACATTTCTACTATGGATTACGGTCGTGAAAGCCTACACTCAACTACTAATCATAACATTACAAAACCCTGTTCAACAAGCGATATCTTGATCCCTATTCTTACTTTACTTTTATTATTTGCAATATTGTATCCTACCATTGATTCGATGACCTCCTTCAGTGAAGTTATATTTTATTTAGCTTGATCTTTACCGTAAAAGATAGCTCAAATAAATATTGAATTTAACCATGATGCTCTACGACCTATGCGAAAACTTCCGTAACATTTTTCCCTCTAACGTATCAATACATCACAAAGCACCTGAAATAACTCACTTTGCCCCCTGAAGAATTATCGCTCACAAATAGTTAAGATATGAGCTCCACATGCGTGCTACGGAGCCCCATCCTACGTGAATACGCAGCGTATTACTTATTAAGGTGCAATGCCGATGTGATTTATTAGTGTGCTGGCTTAAAATCCCCACAAGAAGGGTAAAAAGTATTTGCTAGAGCACGGAACGCCGCAAGTGGTCGCATCTTATGAGAAAACTTATAATATACGACGAGTGGCGGCATTGTGCGAAGCTCTCATAAAACGTAGTGTTTGTATATTGCATTTTCTTTTGGGTAGTTATTAAACTAAGTCTTCCAAGTTTAATTTAACATCTAGATGAATCATATTCGTAAGCAAAGGTTACTACTCGGCTCTGACTCGTTATAGGAGGAAACTAACCCGTTTGCCTGAACGAATTAGTTCGTTTCTTGAGGAGACGTTTCCTAACCGTTATCAAGGTAAAACCTTTGTCGAATCGGTCCGTAATTTGTAAACAACTTAACGTCTTTTTAAACTTCCGATCTAAATTGAAGCAAATAATTATTATTAGCGATTATTACGATTATAGTAAATCAAATGATCTTTTTTAACTGATTTCCGGTTAATTTATTCAAATCCATATTGAAATTAATTCCTGAGTACGAAGAGCTTCAAATCAACCGACTTTCCCGGATATACGGAAGACTCCAAAACAGTTCGGTCACGTCATTATCCGACCATTCGAGTCCGATTCCGTTATTAACCTGCATTCGACTCAAAGCCCGATTTTCTTAGATCCAGACCAGCTATCCTAACAAAACGCAAAAATTACTAAACTTTACGATGAACCCAAGATTTTGATGCTATAAGAGCGCAATCACAAAGTCTTATTGCTTGCAAACTTATAGATAATTATCAGCGGCTTCTTTTACATTTATTTTCACCTTCTTTAATAATAGCAAATTATTTTGATAAATAACGATAAAAATTAAATAACAAATTATGCCATCTTGTGGCAACTTCAGAATCTTGAAAATATATTTAAATATGTTTACCAATATCTTCATTTCTACAACAAACCGTTACCGACGTCACCCTTAATTATTCACCCGGTATTACCCGGTAGTAGGTCTTCTTGTAGTTGAGTGTAGGCTTTCACGACCGTAATCCATAGTAGAAATATCTTTCGGGTGATGTCGTGTAGTTAAATAGGATATATAACGAGGAGCAAAAGACCAGCAGACAAAAGAGCAGCAGTCTTTAGAAATCTTCTAAAGAAGCTGACAGGATGGTCAGCGAAACGTCAAGTAAAATATTAACTACACGACATCGCCCGAAAGATATTTCTACTAAGGTCTTCTTGTACTTACTTTCAATTTTAAATGGTACAGTTAGTTATTATTCATCAAACTGCTACTTACGTAATATTTCGTTTGCGTCGTTTTTCCTCCTTGTAACGAACGAAAGGAGAGTTTACTTTTAGTAATAGCTACAAGAGTTATTTACTGTCGCTGCGAATTGAATTAATAATTCCCTGGTGGGAAAGCGGGAATGTTGTTCCCTTATTCTCATTTCTTTCCGTTTGCGAACAGGGAAAATACAAACCAAATAAGTGAAAGAATATCTCATGTACAGAATGATGCATACACAAATATAATTGGAAATTTAATAACGCAAGGTAATTCCGGCAAATTGCCCTCAAAAAGCAATTCAGGGAAATTCCCCATTCGTTTACCCTCATCGGTCGTACCGAATAACAAATCCATCTCTGAAAATTTAATAAACATTTTCTTCGAGCAACACAAGTACGAAATATTCTTAATATCATCATTTAGATACTTAGCAAAGGTTTACTAACGCACGCTGCTCTACTCCCGGAAAGATCGCTTTGGTATCTTGATTGGGCGAAGAGAGACGTCGCTACTGAGGCAAGGTGGAGTACGCTTCGGACCTTTGAGTATTTTATTAAGCGATATTTTTTCAGCAGACAATTTAGAGATGCACGCGGTATATGAGCTATTTAGTGTGGCAAAAAACTCGAAGACTACAACAGCGGTGTCGTTAGGATAAGAAAGTAGCAGGTGGTGCACGAAGCGAGGGTGAAAACGTTTAATAGCGGCTACATCACACTTAATACAGTAGGAGATGTTAGTGCCATTAGAGGAATGCTAGCAAAAGTTATATGACAACTTTGCTTTAAAGTTTAAAGTATTCTATTATTATACAGGGTGTTATATTAAAGTTTCATGTAATCATAATTTTTTGTGCCTTTTCAATATCAAATTTCAGAACAAAATTTATCTTCGAGGGTCAACTTTTTCTTATATAATAATATCCACAAAACTTTAAACGAAACAATTAATTTAACTTTTGGTCGGTATAAATAGTACCTCAGACTTTTCAGCATATTCATTATGACCAATAATATCAACTTTTTTCAAGTCGTAGTTAACTACTCACACGCAAAGTAGAAGGCTTTACCGTTTGTAACATATTTTATTTAATCTGATCAAAAAGATTCAAAAGTCACTAAAGTATATTTCCTGGAAATCAAATTTTAAAGTTAAATTATCTACACAACTAATACATATGTATACATAACTGCTTTATAGAGTTACTAGCTTATTTATGTCTAATCCTGAAATGTACATTCGATATGGAAACTTTTCTTATTTTATCTCCCTGTTCCAGACGTATTTGGTCGACGTGTAGACACGCAAACCACCAAGCAAGATTGTAAATACATCCCGTTAGTAAATTTAAATTGCAAAGAAAGGAAGTTGTGTACACATACTAACTAAATCTGCATAACACATATATTTTCTACAACACCTTCTGTCAACAGGAACACCTTCATTTATATTTCAAAATCGTTTTAACTTCACTCAATCGTAAGCGTTGATATGCGATGCGTCCGTATGTGTGGTGGTTGGTGTAGGTTGGGATAGACTCGTAGGCGACATAGAGCGGATTACAACACACTCTACTACGGCATTTCACTCTACACTTGCGCTGGGCTGGTTGCAGACGTATAAATATTCATAGTGCGTTTAAAATATGCATGAAGGAATTTATTCGTGTAATGAAGTTTGGCCGGTTTAAAACAGTAATTAAGAAATAGAGATATTAAAGTACAAAGCTTAAAGTATGCTCTGAAACAAAATAGAATAGAATAGAACGATATATTTTTATTCAAAATATTTAATTTAATAAAATTTAACTGTAAATGTTCACGGTGATTGCCCCTTTTAGAAACGTGTTATCCTAAATTATTGATGTTCCCAAAATGTGTCTAAAGCACAATATGGAAATACAAGTCCAAGGCACTGTACATTTTATTTTTATCACCTACAATATTATAACAACAACAACAACAACAACAACAAAAAGGGGCCTATATAGCTTTCGGAATTAAGCTTTTAAGCTTAATAAGTACATTGTGACCTATATCAATTTTTATTTGTTATTTTTTAAAATCACAAAGATACTTATACATAATAATGTCTAGCCATTTTCATTGGATCGTTATCGTCCATGTACCCAATTATTCAGTCCTAAAATGTAAATATGCTTGCCAGAATTCTCAGGTCTCTAGGCTTTATTAGGTGTAATACATTAAATTAGTAAGATGCAGAATTTAATTAACATCTTCCATTTGGGGCATAGTAAAAAAAGGGTGACCATCTAAAAAAAGTACAAATTATTATATAAATATAACAGAATCCACGTTTTCAGTCAATTTCAGTTGCCGCCGATTATACACTATCGTTCATATATTTGGGGACGACTAAGAAAAACTCCGAAAAATAAGCAAAATTGAAATATTGACAATTGATTGTGTTTTATATGAAAGAGTTACACATTTCTATATGTACGTACATAATTTACAACAGTATTCTCTTCTATCCCACCAAATTTATAACGCATTTATATTTTACCGCAGCCTCAGGCAAAATTCCCCTTTTATGGGGTTATAAACGTAAACTTGAAAATATTGTCGAATAT
>LR737381.1:27297863-27336539 GCA_902655005.2 Marronus borbonicus | reverse complement strand
TGCCGGAAAAACCGGAAAGGAATTACCGACACACCTGGTAGATGAAAACCGTAATAATTCACGTAAACGGTGCAAATCTTCCTTTAAGCTATACACCTCTGCTTCATTTTCTGGGAAATAAATGAATATTTAAGCCCTTCCCATAAACCTTTCTTAAATACTAATATTTACGCCCTTCATCTATAACACCTTTAAACCCCTTTTCATCAAATTTATTACCGAAATACAATCTCAATTAATTATTCCTTTAATATAGGAGGAGGTTTTCTCGTTAGCACCATCGCTATGATAAAAACCTACGACCTAAGTATTATACAAAACTGCTGTCTTGGGGTCTATTCAGGAAATTATTCTCTTCGCTCTAAAATAATATATTAAAGCCCTCTCCGCATCTATACGAGCTTGCCGGAGGAATGCTCTTTCGCCACCGTCTCGTTTACTTTACCCCTTTTCGTACTCGAAATCGTTTATAATAAAATAGATTGGGATGATGAATTGCGAGACGACAGTTTTCAACGGCTATTTCGTATTGTTTATATATATATAAATGGTTAGAGGATAGGGCTTAAATACACAAAGCTTTATTAAGAAGAGTAAAAGAATTAGGGAAATTTTTAGTTTTTCTTCAGTGTATTTTTAAATTTTTAAATATGTTTTGAAAGAAATGGCAGTTGTGGACTATCGCCAAACAAAATTTAGAAGCATTTTTTAAGATGGAAGGGCTAAGACTTTAATGTTAACCTCTCAAATTTCCTTGTTTCCGTTAAAATGCATTTCACGGCATTTTTAACAAATAATTAGAATATTTGAGAAAATCTTGTTTGGTTCTTTAACACTTACTATTCTGATGAAGCATCCATTTTCGATATTTGTCGATCAAGGCCACGGATTCTTCCTCCAGTATTTGTATAATCGGTGGAGGAATTATTATTAGATTAACGATTATAAGTACGTTTTCTTGAACTATTTCAAGAGACATTTTGAAGTTATTTGCCAACCCAAAACGGTTTTCTCCCATTTTCCCAGTTAGTTCTTTGTTGTTCCTTTTAGTAATTTTCAAATTTATATATATATATATATATATAAGGTTGTACGTTCTATACAGAACAGTAGCCGGTTATCAGTTTTTCCGGGGATCGCCCCGTGTGTGTTACAATTGTTTTCTGTCTCTTTAAGTTTGCGTGTGCCTTTACCTTTTGTGATTTTCCTTCACTTATTTCTGTCCTTACAGGCTTACCTGCAGTTTTCTATTCCCAATTTCTTTATATCGCTGATCACTTGGTCTTTGTCGTGTTCCTCTTCTTCTCACCCCTCCCCGTTTTCTCATTTCGCTGTATATATCCTCACCACCTTAACCTTTGAGCTTTAATAAATCTCACGATGTTCTTTTCTAGAGTTCGATCTATCAAGGTGTTTATTAGAGTTCTGGTACTTTCTGCTTCCCTTACTGGTCGAAACATTAGCAGAATTATCTTTCTACTTTTCATTGTTTGTCATACACATCGCCTGTACATGTAATAGGCTCTGTGGCCAGTTTGAATCCTTTGGTTAATTTCTATGCTTCTATTGTTTCTTCCTTCTATAATTGTGTCCGGATACTTGAAGGTATCCACCTCTTCAAGCTCAAACGATCTAATATTTGTCTATCCTACTTTTGCGGTCTTTGTGTTTCTCATTAATTGTATTATCTCGTTCATTTTAAGTTTTCGTTCACGAAGATTGAAGACTCTATTGAAGCAGCGTCCTTAATCATTGAATCATATTAGAAAAGCAAAGCTTTAATGAAGCTTAAAGCTAGTGTAGTATTCTTTATTTTGCATTCTACATGTTCATCTTGTTTTTCCCATTTAGTGCAGCTGATATTTTAGTGCTACCTGCCCTATCAGTAATTTTTCAATAACCTCGATTCTCTTCTGCTAAGAGGCAACATTATTTTTGCTGTTGTTTTTTTTTTTTACTTTTGTCTTAGTGTGTTTTCTACTAAATTTTAGTTTTCCTTTCAGTTTTTAATTTGATGCCAAATAGCACAACTATAGACCTCAATAAGGCGGTTATCCAGGAAAAGGCACTGCCAACAGCAAGCGTGGGTTACTATTCGAACTTTTATATGGCCTTGGCTTTTCCCAACTTGCAATCTCTACCCTTACTTGGACTACTTCTATCTCCAAGAGCTTTGTTCCAACAGAAATTACAAACTAGTCAGAGCCAATCACAAATTGCGTTTTGCTAACAAATTGCTACTGCACATTAGCAAGGAAGCTGTAGATATTAAAACAATTTATCGATTACTTTAATATTGTTCGAAATTTGTTCAAAGCTACATCAAACATCCAATCAATCATTGCCACCAGGAGCACGAAACCAATAAATGTTTATTTTGGCATAAGTCACTTGATGGATTTACAAAATTTAATAACTCGTTAACCAGTGCAATTATCCTGATAAAAGCTATTAATTTAACGATTTAAGAAAACAATTTAAATTGGGGAAAATGAAGCAAGTGGAATTTATTGATCCCATTAATGTATTCAGCAAGGCCTAAACACCTTTCTAAAGTAGTAATTTCATTCATCAATTCTTTTCGACCATTGAAGGCTTTAAATTGTGCTTTACTAGCATAACAACCGCATGTACTGCGCTGCTTGTACCAATTAAATAGATCTGAATTCCAATAACGCATGCATTTAGAAATACGTATTGCTGCTATTAAGTAAATTGCTGGAAACCTACAAATTGCGTCACAATCTCAATATCTGTTAAAGAAATATTGCAAATATTCCAGAGTAATGCATATTTATGAAACGATTTATATGTATACAGAAACGCTACACGTCTTTCAGAATGTGCTTTGTATACAAATTAAAGACCGGCTGAACGATTGTAGCTATAGTCAGTCAAACTGATAGTCGCCTTTCTGCTTTTATATATTTGGTTTTCTGTGAAAGGAGTGATTTATGAGAGACAAGCTCCATGCGCTTTAGTGAAATGTCGAAGTTGACATTTGATGGAATATAAATTAAAAATTACTGACGACAGATTTCGTCGTAAAAGTAGGACATGTTTGTCCACGAACGGAAATCTTCCTTTAAAGTGAGGAGTACAAAGAGGTCTTTGCGATGTGTCCCAGTGTAGTTGTAAAGATTAAAGCGTTTTTTGTCGGCATCCGACTTTTAGTTTGAAAAGAATGGTATCATCTTTTACCGATAGTATTTAAATTGTCCTTCTTTATTGTGCTGTAATAATACCAGAAGTATATATGTATTTTTGTCTATGATAGGATTGTTATCTAGGTTTCTCATGTTGTTTTGTTCTTCTATCAGAGTTAATTTTTTTTATTCTTGCTGTACGATGCATTGCCTAACCTTGTCTATTCTAGAGAGAGGTCTTGGAGAAGAGAAAAACAATTAACAGATGCCCCGACATTATATACCCGAGATAGATAAATTTGAAATAATCAAGTATCTTTCGCTACAGATATGATTATGAACCTGAGGTTCTGCAGGCCGGCCCAGTCTTTTTACTTACTTATTTGGGTAATTTTTTGAACTTGATTTGAACAAGGATTTGTTACCAACACTTTAACCTTTACCTTTTCTGAACTGCGAACTCTTGTACCGGTATTATTTTATACATGTAGTCATTCTCCTTTAAAGTTCGATGGATTGTGGGGGTGCTTTTATCTCTCTTGCATGACTTAATACGAAGGGAGTTCTATAAATTCAAGGCAATGTGTAAAATTCATTTTATTTTCTCAACATAAAGTCCTTTGAGGTCGATACACATAGCGTAACATTTTTCTATCTTTTGCATCCCATCAAAGAAATACGATTTCTCCAAAGTAGGCGTTTGTTTCTGCAATCACTTCATTGTTTGAGCCGATTTTTTTTCCGCCGAGCTATTTTCTCGTAGTCAGAAATGATAAATAATCGCTGGGGCGTAATCAATGTGGATTATGCTACGTAGATCTCAAAACTCTGTGGCTACTGTTTAAACTGTTCTTTTTCGTAAAAAATTATGAATTGACCCCAAAAATCAATCGGATTGTGCTTTAACATCGTCAAACATTTCTTCGAAGTTGACACATGTGCATTGGTCGTGTTTATGGCCAATTGCGAATAATTGCGGCACTCATCTTGCGGAAAGGTTCCTTACTTCAAATGAGTTAAAATGTTATGCACCCGATGCCTACAGTCCCATCAATCTCACGCATTTTCATTCATGACCATACCGCAAATCTTATCAATCATTTTTAATGTAGTAACCTCGTTTGAAAGACCTAACGTTCTTCATCAAAGATGCTCATAGGACTTCAGCTGTCCAATATTTTATGGTTGATAACGAAGGTGTAAAGCCCCCATAAAATTCAGCGAGTTGCACTTTTATCTTAGCCTTCGTTTTCTTTTTCAAACACAAATATTTGATCAATGCTCTATGTTTGATTTGTTTCATTGTTGTTAAATCACAAAAGTTGTTCACTTTTTCTCACTCATTCACAAACTAACTGACGTACTTTTTGAAAACTTGACGCGGATCTTATCAAGCGTTACTTTTACAGAAAAAAGAGTTATTTCCATTCTAGTAGCGCCATTCTTTGCCGAGACCAGGTGATTATCGAACTCTCCTCGTGAATTACCTTCCGAATTTGCTATAATAAAATTCAGAAATAAGATGAGACGCCCTAGTAAGGATTTAATTTTGACTCTCAAAATAAAGCAACGTAGTGATCTAATGTGACGTTCTTTTCGTGCAAAATGTTTAGTATCTCCTCACATGATGATAAACATTACGTATTTACAGCATATTTCAGTTGAAACATTTATGGAAGAGTACAACTAGTTTCACTGAGTTAATTGCGTGCATTAGATACCAATTCGTTGTAGAAACAAAGCTAATAATGCCCGGATATTACACAAAACTTTTAAAAATCCTTCATGCATAGATCAGTTGGAACTGCAACTAATTGTTTAATTAAATAGAACCTATACTTTCATTAATACTAACGTGAATTGATTCAACGAAAGCTTTTTGCCAGATTCAATGACGTATAAATAATGCTTGCATCATTATAATAATAATAATACGTCACTCTATACAAAATTATATTTAATATAATTCAACACTTCAATTCAATTTCATAATATGTTATTGTTTTGAATTGTGGAAGCTCTACTGCGTTAGCACGTATTACACACTTCAGTGTAAAGTGTAACACCCATTTGACCGCAGTAAGGTTTCCTCTAATTAATTTTATTCGAACAATTTGCATATTTACCACATATAACAGGCAAATTTCACGCCTCCTTCCCGTAGGTCTAGCGCCTGTACATTCCGCTTCTAACATTAAATTAAATAATTAACATTCTCCGACGAAATATAAGCATTAAACGGCGACCACTGGGGCGTAAATTTATTAAACGCACCCCCCGGTATTTAGTCCCGGGGATGATTATTAGGGCGATAACGATAATCTTTCCGCTCCTAATCCGCAGTCACTCTCGCGAAGGTAGTGGTGAAGTCGCATCGTGAGAGACCGAGTCGAGGTTTCCTCTGGCCGGAAGCACTCAGGACCTAATCTTAGACGTAGTTGTTTTGGCTTTGTAAGCCAGTGCGGACCGCTAGAAAGATAAGAACGTTGGAAAGGGAAAGCGTGGGCATAACATTTCAACGCTTCATATATTCTGTTTCGCTCTTTTTGTCGCTTTCTGTTCTTATTCGGTCCTAGTTGCTTATCTTGCTAACAGAAGTTGTAAGTTCGACTCGTAACTGATAATTACGATGATAAAACACCAAAGGAAAGCCCCGTTTTTTTTTCATTAGCGACTCTAAATTTACTTTCTATCTGCCTTATTTTTATGGTTCGTTCTATGTATTGTATAACCTTGTTTCGCGAGAGAAGCGGGTTCTGTGCATGTCGCGGAACTTCGGTTTCATAAGTGTAAGCAAATACCCGTAAAACGATAGTATAACCCACCATATATATTTACTAAAGAATTATAAAGTATAAAAAGTATACTGTTAGACAAACTTACCAAGGTATAATTTATTTTCTGCTGTTAACAAGTATTTCTATTCTTATATCCAAAAATTGTACAACGCTTTGAAATTTGGTCCTAATCGAAGGACTATGCCTGTGGTGCAACATCACTTGCCTTTGTTTGTTTTCGAGATTTTGCTGTCTTAAAGTACGTTAGCTCATGCAATCACTCGAATTACAATTCGAGTCCAACTCGAATTGGTTGGCATGATCAGCAATTCTCCAAGTCGATCGGTTTCGTTTCGAATTACACTCACGAATCAACCGACTTCTTCTTCCGCTGTAAAAATACATATCGGGTCACTTTTAACTGCTTTAAAAGAAAGGATTAACGTCCTAATAATGCATATCTGGAGAAAGAATGCATATTCGTATTAAGAAAGTCCGGATGTGTTAACGGAAAATCCGCTGACAGCGCAATTTTTGAAGCTCTGGACGTTCTTAATATTTGGATGAGGGGAAACCAGTTAACGGTTTGTACCTTGATTTATCTTAAGCATTTGATACCGTAAATCATGTAATATGAATACGTAAGATTTCTCGATACGGAATAAGCGGTTTTACATTAGATCGACTGTCTTCATACTTGGCTGACCGTCCGCAATACATTTTGATTAGGAGTAGTACACGTAATGCCTTGTCGTTAGCTGCTAGTGTGCCTCAAGGTTCTGTTCTGGGCCCACTCTTGTTTATATTAGTTATTAATGATCTTCACCACCATGTTTCTGGTAATTTGTTATCAATTTGTATCATTATTTCGAGAGGTGGTGAGATGGAATTTAGTGTTGTTGAAATGTTGTGTCTCTGTAGTGCCATGAAAACAGCTGGACGATTGACGGTGCCAAAACGTCCATGCTCTCCTTCTATTTTAACCCGCAGCGTGGTTAGTAAATCGCTGTTGATACGACTAGGGCCTAGAACAATTCCTGTGGTGCCATGTAGCAAGTTTCTGGGCGGTTGCATTGATGGTTCCACAACTTTGGAAAATCATGTGTCGCAGTTCTGTAATAAGTTGCGTTCTGTAGCAGTCGCGGTCAGTAGATCGACGCATTGAGATTTTACTAATATTTTACCACATACACGTTGCGTTCTGGCTGAGATAGGCTATAATCCTTTGGGGCCATTCCTCTCGCTTATACTGTTTAGTACTGCAAAAAAGGGCAATGCTCTCATTACATGAAGAATACATAATATTTAAACGATATCGCATCATCACGTTGACCTCTCTTTTTATATATGAATAAGTTATATTTGTCCAGAGGTACAGAAAATTCTATTCTTGATTGAAAAATACAAATAAAACGAGGCAGGTAAATAAACCGCGTAATAAAACAGTGTTTATTATTAAATATTACGTTTATATTTAACATTCATAGATTTAATTACTTTTGATGTGTGTTTCTACACACTTTGTGGTAGTAGAAATTATTATTAGTGCCACTAGTATTATTACATTTAGCAGTAATAGATCATTTCGCCCTGTTACATAAAATATTTTATATTAATTTTATTCGCAAAGAATAGAATGAAAGACAAGAAGAAATTTAGAAAAATGTTCCTGTTTATGCGGTGAGATATGCAAATAATGCATTGGAAGTGGTATTGCGTTAGAAAGATTCTAGCATTAGGAAAAAAGACTAATTAATTCTCTATTTCCTAATATGTACGTGCTGCATGTAAATCACTTGTAGAAACAGAGGCAGAGCATATCCCAACGCCTACAGCGTAATATATTTATGCAATTCGAGTAGGATGCAAAATTAACATTAATAGATCGATCACAGGCTTATTTACTACATATGTAGGTCTGCTATCTATCATACAGAGTTTTCCACACTACTGGTTCATTAAAAGTTTTAGCAGTTAGCATTCTAGCGCAGTTCTGAAGATTTGTATTGTCTATTAGCCATGGAAGAATAATAATTATCGTTTACTTAACAAGATCTGCCGAAAGATTGTATACTTGGTTCTCAATTAGTCAAAGATGCTGCAGAAGAGTTAAATATTTATTTCGAGTAGAGATGTTTCAAGTTTATTTTATATCTGGAAATAACGAATGCTTTTGAAGATCGATGGATTGGCCTTAAGGGACCTTGATTTTGCTAACCTAATCTCCCGACCTTAGTCTCCTGGACTTGTATTTATGGTGCTATGTGAAAGATCAAGTTTACATATCTGATGTTGAGGAGAGAGATAACATCTGATAAACACAGCGCCTAGAAATTGAAATCACGATGAAATTCGAGAGAGAGTTATTAGAAGAGAAATACAAAAAAAAATTGTAGCGTTTCAGGCAAAATGATATTTCAAATATTTTTCGAACTTTTAATTTTAAGTCTGTCATCGTTCATATCATATTGCCTACTTTTCATTCTGTTTCTGCTTTATGTTCTTTGCATATGCATTTCGTACGAAATTTATATAAAACATTTCAATTTAACTCGTTTGAAGATCTTTTGTAAAGAAGTTTGCGCATTTAGATATATTATTTAGAACTCCCCAATTAGAACTGGTTTAAATTTATTTTGGTTAACTGTTGTAAAATTTTAATTGATGCAAAAAAATGCTTATAACTAGAGATGATCAAGGCAGGTCAAATTATTACTTTTTTGCAGAGATTAGACAGACTCGTCTCTATTCGTCTCATAAGAAAGCGTTCGTGTTGCTTACTGGTTTCCCCGAGAACGAGTCTGTCTAGTCGCTGCAAAAAAGTAATAATTTCACCTGCTTTGATCATCTCTACTTATAACTCTTAAATTACGCAAGATAGGGACACGTAATATACACCGATGGTGATTGCGTCTTTGCTCATCGTAGTGTATTTATGTACAGTGTGTTCCACTATGAAAAAAAAACGGTTTTCTTAAATCGAATATGCATAAATTGAATTATAAATTATGAACAGCCAGTGTGTGATAAACCAAATATCAAATCAAATAAAATCAATTGATTTTAGACGTTGAGAACTTTGTATTAAGGTTTTCCAGCAATCCATGGAATCTTGAAAAACAATTAGAAGTGTGTTATTTCATTAAAATAACAAAGTTGGTTATGACTTCCGGTGTACCGGAAGTAATATGAGTCTGAAATAACAGAGCGGACGCGCTTATTATTACCTTTTAGAAACTTTCAGAATAGAAGAGAAATTTATTGAATCCATTGTTCCCGTAAATATGACATGGGTTAAGTCGATAATAAAGACAAAAAGGTGTAATGTGACAAAAAGCGTTGAGAACAGCAGAATGTAACTGGCCAGGATAATCGTGTCACTGTAAAAACAAGCACCTATCCAAAAATCCTGTAACTGTTTTTTTTAAATAATTAAATTTGTACCGCTTCAAATAGGCGGGTAGGTTTTTAAAAATAGTTAGTTACACATGAATACGCTGGTCCTCCAGAAATAGGCTAAGATGCTAACTGCGAAAACGTTCGAAAATGAACGGGTTACGGGAAAAACCCTGTATATCTTTATTCAGGACATAAACGTTATACGTAATGACTTTTCTGCCATTAATTTTTTTCAATACTGTTTGTATCAAAAAGTTTTCCCTTCTAATCTAAAATTAGTTTATCTGGTAGGTTATAATAGGTCAATTACTTCCAATTGAAAAGGAAGTCCGAAAGCGGTAAATACACAACAATTTTATCGTTCTTTGCCCCAGATCCGTTAATGCTATTATGTGGTAGTCAGTCATGTATGTATATACACATACATATACTTAGTGCTGTACCGTCTGCCAATGAAGGAAAAACTAACGCTTTAGGTCAATAAACTTATACATTTCGTCCTGTTGAGTTGTTAGATGTGCACACAACCATAACATGTAGTTTCCTTAATTGATGAGCAAGAACAACAAAACAAAGGAACGCGCGTTTTAAAACAATGAATCGAATACTTAGAAGATGAGGTCATTTACACATGGCTCCATTCAACGTTTTAAAGGGCAAAATCGTATTTGCCGTACTTGAGCAACTTGTTTTAAGAAATTAACACGTGCTCTGCGTCTAATAAACGTAATTTCACAAATATCTATTTTTGTGTGTAAGTATACTCTATTGTTGTCTTTCGAAATTAACCGACCCTGAAACTGTTTGAATATTATGTATAACAAGTGTTATGTAAACTTTTCTAATTAGCAAACAGTTACCGAGATATTCTACAAGTACAATAATAACAATAATAGTAGCGTATAGTGAATATACGTGATTGAATATCAAATCATCTTACATTGGTAATGGGTTGTATAATTATTGCATTAATTGCGTGAGTCATCTCGAATCTTGATTAATATTAATGTTTTTTTATATACGTTTACTAGACATGTGTGCACTTAGCGTGAAATTAGATTGTGTTATTAAGATTACTTCTTTTTTCTCTCGTTAGTTAACTTGAAGTTTTAATGAAATCGGCTGGAGCATGTCGCAATTAAGGCAATTCCTTGCTTTTACTTGGTGGTAGTGTTTCATACAATTATATTCTTGCGTGTTGTGATATTCAATATAAAGAACACTATTTATATTTTAGTTGGTAAATTACAGCGGCATGTATCGCCGGTGACTTTATTAAGAGGGTTCATCAAAATAAAATCACCGGCTTGGTGACCTAGGATTTTTCTAAGGTATTTAATACAATTAATCACCGAGTCTCGTGTGCATATTGGGTTGAGTGGTAACGCAGTAAGGTTATTTATCTGATAGAATGCAACGTGTAAAAATCAACAATGTGCTTGAGCCCCAACGAGTAAGAGCCGGTGTTCCTCAACGGTCTATTCTCAATCTATACTTTTCTTCAATTTTTGTTGTTTTTACGCAACCTTACCACTCTTTCGTAATGAATGATTAATGACCATTTGAATGCTTTATACATCATTTCAGACAGTCTCACCAAATTTCAATTCATTCTGCCGGTGGTGGCTACTATTACCAGCTGTACATATGCAATTTTCTTTTTCTGTTTTGTTTTTTCTTTTGTTTGTTAATGTAAATTCAGATAATATGAAATGAGAACGTGGTTCATAAGTTTATAGTTTTCGAGAAATATGAATACTATACGATGATCTTTGTAGATGTACACTACCGCTCATAATTATTTCGGCACCCTAAATTTGTGATATAAATCATAGAAAAATACGACAGAATTGTACGTAAATGTATTTATTTCGTAGTTTTATGCAATACACGTCAAAAAGAAAGAAAAATGTTTACAAAGTTTAAACTTTTGTTTCGTCAATGTGACCTCCTTTGGATTTTATTACCGCAGCGCGAAGACGCGGCATTCTTGCAATCAGTTTTGGGAGCGTGTCTGGGGTTATTTTCACCCAAGTTGATTGTAGTGCGTTCCACCTACTACCAACGGACGTTGGAGCTGATTGACGTGCGTGTCGGTCAAGTTCTTCCCACAGCAGCTCAATTGGATTCAAGTCAGGGCTCTGGGGTGGCCATTCCATAATCTTTAAAACTCCTTCTGTCTCCAAACGCTGCAAATATTCCTTGCATAGTTTGGACGTGTGTTTTGGTTCATTATCCCGTTGAAAGACAAAATTCTGACCCAAAATTCGTGTTCCTGAAGGTATCGCATGCTGCTGTAAGATATCCCGGTAACATTCTTTTTTTAATGTATGTACCTTCAATTTTGACGATGTCGCCAACAGTTGTACCACCAAAGCAGCCCCAAATAATTACAGATCCACTCCCATGCTTCACTGTGGGGACAATATAGTGCTCACTTGCACGTTCGGCCACCGATCGTCTGACAAATGTTCGCCTTCGAGATCCGAAAATTTCGAATTTGGACTCATCGGTCCAAAGCACCTTACTCCAGTCTTCCACAGTCCAATTTCGATGTTCACGGGCCCATTGAAGTCGTTCTCGTTTGTTAACTTTCCGCAGCAACCGCTTTTTCATAGCAATTCGCCCATGAAGATTGGCTCGCTGTAGGCGACGTTTCACTGTAGCCACGCTAATCGAATTCTCGCGATGTTCATTTGCTTCTGTGGTGATTTCCGGAGCGGTTTTTCGCCTATTTCTCTTGCTGGTGACTACAGTTTCGCGATCTTCTGCAACTGTTGTCACGTTTGGCCTTCCACTTCGTGGTTTATTAGAAATACTGCCACTTGCCTTATATTTTTTAATATTATAATCGACAGCAGCAGGGTGTACTTTTAATTCTCGGGCAATTTGTCTATTAGTTTTGCCACTCTTATGGTAGGCAACTAAAAGCGAACGTGTTTCAATACTTAGTTCCTTTTTTTTCGGCATTTTAAACAATCGTCACTCTGTATTTCGCACACGATCTTACCACCACGAATACTACAAAACAACTGATCCTAATTTGGAAATTTTACCTTAAGACTTACACAAAATTAGTATAAAATCATTACGCATACTATAATAAACGGATAAATCTTTCCGGGAATTTCTACGCTCTCTTTTATGACAAGAATAGTTTATTTTAAATAGCTTTGTCGAATAGATTTTTGCGTATTATAATTCTATTTCAAATAAATATTCATTTGTGGAAGAATGGTTTTTAAAAACAGAATATTGTATAAATAATGTAAGAAAACGTGGGTGCCTAAATAATTATGAGCGGTAGTGTACGTTAATAGCAAACCCTGTCTGGCGTACTCCTTTTACGTACTAATTGTGTGTATCAATAACATGTTTGAATTGCTGATATGATGATTTAAAGACGCCAACTCTATAAAATTCATCCAATTAGAGTTAATTTTTAATACTTCCCTATTTGATTTCCCTCTAATAAACCTAACGAAATTACAAAATACTTTCACAAATTCCTTAAAACATCTCAGTAATAAAGTTTACCGTGGAATTTCGAACTTCTAAAAACTCTAATCTTCGCGCTAATGAAAATTCTTTCTGACTTACTTTAAGCTATCGATTAATACATATTTCCCTTTTAATTGAAGTCGAACTTTCTCCGTCGAAACTTCAACTTCAACGTAATCTATATACGCATATAAATGCATAATATCTACACGGCGGTTTGAAGCGCTACTAAACACTGCAGAAATTCGTTACTCCACCAGACTGTGCAAATATAGGTACGCCAACAAGGGAAAATAAAATCACGCAGACCGTGTGGACGTGCTGCGAATGGGAAAGCTGAAAAACAACGCGCTGCTGTGTACTCCATGAGAGATCAACATATCGCGCGCGAGAGAGCCCTACCCACTCGACTGTTGTGCTTGTATAACCGTAAATAAATAAATTACCAGATGCTATCGACACATGTAAAACTGAAGCGAGGAAGGCTGTAGCGAATTAGTAATGATGGAAAACGGCCGTTTGCTACGTGCTGGATGGGATTTAATTCTTTCTCGCAACGCAATAGTGCATTAAATTGATTCGGAACAATATGTATTAAAGCATATTGTTCTGAAATACAGTGCTTCTTTAGGTAGGAATATTTCGGAAAAAATTAGGGTATAACAAACTAGGTGTTGAAGATCGATAAACTGAAGAAACAATAATGATTAATAAAATAGGTAAAATAAGGAAGAATAATACGAAGAACAAAGAAAATATGAAAATCGAAGAAGAAGAAAGAAAATAATGAAATATAATAACAATAAATAGTAAGAAGAATTAACCTTAACAACATATAAGAAATATGTTCACTGCAAATTGCAAGGCAATAGACTAGCTGGAAGTTTTATAAACACCTTTCAACATAGTATTTTACATAATTTGTAGGCTGTCTACCTACTCAATAGAAACGCGCACATTATTAATTTGCATAAAGCTAAAGTACCAACCATGTACATAATATATGTATTAACGCATTAATGATCTTAAAATAATTTCACTGTAATGTATTACTCAGACAGTAGGATAGAACGTAAATACAAATGATTTACTTTGCACGTTTCATTAAACTTGTGATAAATTATTATTATAAACTTTTTATAAGTCCATTTCTATTCAAGTCCAATTTCTTAATAATTCTAATATTCATCCTACTTGTCTATTCTTCTTGTGGCATAATGTATGAACCTTTTTCCGCCTGTGCCCACGAATATTAAACACACCTTCTTCCTATGAAAGTTCATATGATTCGTAAGCTATTCAAAAGGATGATCGCGAATAGTATTTTAGCAAATTATATATTGTCATCAAAAATTATTGATAAAAAAATTAGCTTTTCTATATTTGTTACGCAAAGCTTATTTTTTAGAAAAAAAATCACAAAACCTACTTCTGAATTCCGTTAGAAAAATAAAAGTTTATTAACAGCTGTTGTAGAATAGTACCATTCCCTGTATCAAAAAATTAATAATAATTTCGGTTACGCTATACTTTGTGCAGATTTCCTGAGTTTATTTAATGAGATATTTGTTCCGTTCCAAAAGGAACGTGTTCTGAATGGATTAGCAAATATGCCTTACGAGGACAACTTATTTCAAATAACTTGAAAATACCTAATTTTACGCTATCTTTGAGAAGCTTTGCTAATAGTTAAAAATTAATCTGTGCAGTAATGTTAAACAATACATTAGTAAATCAATAATAAAAACAGAATTTATACCTAAATAAACAGGTGTTTTAGAAAACCGAACGAATTTTATCGTAACCTTGGCAGCGCGAGATATACATACATCGAGCAGGAATCGCTTCTACACTGCTAAAAAATATATTTTCGGAGATAGGTAGGTAGAGTAATGCTAATATGTAATAACCTTTTTTATTTTAATTATAAATTATATACCCACTCTTTTTAAATTACAAAATAGTAAAATTCATCAACACGTCTGCGTTTCGTTTTGGCACTTGCGTTTAGCATATCCATTCTAGGTCCCCCGGGGCCAGGTGGAGGCTGGGACGAGGTACTTGCCTCCGCAAGATCGTAGAAAATATGAAATGTTAAGTTCCCTTGTTGCTGCTCAGTATTAGTCGCTAAAATGCGGTCGCAAATTCTTCGAGAGCTTCCCCACTTTTTCGAGGGTTTTGAGCAAAATCAGGAAATCAGAATCTTGATTTGCTTGACAGACTGGTCCATTGTGCCACTTAAATCTTGTTTTGTTGATATATAAGTGAATTATTACGATCTTTTTTTCTTCAAAGAAATCCCGATCCCGCTGAGAAAATCACAATTTTCTACGATCGTGGCATATTTTCTTGACCAAAACACTGTACGCTGATTGGAAATATCTTAGGTATCACTTGTATCAAGTAAACTTTTACAACCGTTAGCCAAAAGTATATCATTTGAATAGAGATATTTAAACTCTATTTTATCTCGAGAAGTAAATACTTTTACCGATGAATTGGCTCATGTGAATCTTGATTTTGGTCATCTAGATCTCCCGACTTCAGCTCTCTTGATTTTTATTGTTTTGTTAAATGCTAAAAACCTGATAAATAGGTTATATTGAACAAGTTAGTACTTTGCAGTATTTTATTTACTCAATTAAAATTAATATTGACGGTGTCCAAACTTCTTCACTTCATACTTCGTACCATCCAATTAACATTTCCAGCATATATACGTATCATTGTTTTCTATATGTATGTACACTGCTGTTTAGAGAAGTTCGGTCTGTTGGTAAAAAACATTAAAAGGTTACAGAAACAAACGAAACTAAAAACAAAATGCAATTTTATTGTATATACAGGTAAAAAGACAAAAATAAATAAATAAAAAGTTATTCTGGCCTAATATAACATACTGAACATTATTTTTTTTTTTCGTGGAAAAAACCTCCTTTGCTGTTAATCACCGCTCGAACTGTTCTAGGCATTCTCTCGATAAGTTTTGTTAAAACGAATTGTGGAATATTAATCCATTCATGTTGCAGAATATTCCGTAAATGTTCTTGTGAAGTTGGGCATATTTTTCGGATCCTCCTGTCCACTTCATCCCACAACAATTCTATACGGTTCAAATCTGGGCTTTGCGGGGGCCATGTCATTACTTTCAGGTTGTGCTGTTCTTCTTGCTCCTTTAGATAGTTCTTACACACTAACGCAGTGTGTTTTGGGTCGTTGTCATGCATGAATATAAAGCTACGGCCTGTTATACGCAATCCTGATGGCACTGCATGATTCTGGAGTATTGCAAAATAATTTTCCTTCCTCATTACACCCTGCACTCTGCATAAATCTCCCGTCCCAGCAAAGGAGAAACATCCCCACACTAACACAGAACTACGCCATTGCTTCACTGTAGGCACAATGCAGTTCAGGATCACTTTTCGGTTTTAGATCTTCGGACATAAACTCGTCGATTTTGCCCAAAAACCCCAAACTTTGACTCGTCACTCCAAAGCACTTGTTTCCAATCATCTAACGACCAATCTAGATGAGAACGGGCCCACTGTAGCCGTTTTGCTCTCTTGCCCGACGTAATAAGGGTTTTGGAATGGCAATGCGTCCATGAAGGTCTGCTTGTTGAAGTCGACGTTTTACCGTACTCGCCGAAACTTGTTCTTCACGGCCGCGATTGACTTCGGCTGCTATTTGTGGCGCTGTTAATTTTCTATTGCGTTTGCTTAATAATTAATAACAGTTGTCCGATATCGCTTTATGATGTCATTTACTGTTGAACTGCTCATATTTATTTTTTCTGCAATTTGCAGTCCCGAATATCCTTCTTCCAACAGCGTAGTAATGCGTGAACGTTTTTCTACACTGGTAGGCTTGCCACGTGCCATTTTGAAGTAAATTTTCTTAAAACTTTCGCGCAAAACCGACAGATGCACTCCAACACACGTTTAACAATAAAGTGAAGCAAATTTATATCTTTACGCCTGTGATAAATAAACAAGAATGATACTGCGGTATATTTCCTAAATGTATTGTTCGTTAATAATCCCCAAACGACCCGTTTCAAAAGATCGGTGCTTCCGAGAAATTCTTGGAATGATAATAAAAGGGACTTTATTGTCGTGATATTTCTACTTTACATAATAATTTATGGCTTTAATCCCTTAGAAAAGAGTGTATGCTTAATATTTTTCTAATTATATGTATTAATAATTGTATACAGTGTGATATAATAGATTTTTATTGTGTGACCGAACTTCAGTGAATGGCAGTGTATATACAGCAAGTATTCCGTAGATTTATTTTGACGAAAAAACTGTACGTATAAAGTACAGTTTGAGAATCACTTAGATAATAGAGGGTCTTACATTTCTGTAAATAAAAAAAGTTTTACACGTCTTCTTGTAAAAAGGGAGTAGAAGAATAAAGAGAATGAAACTTGAACCTTTCCCGTACCTATAAATTTAAAAGTGGTAACACACAAACTCATAAAAGTAAATCATGCATTCGGCGGGGTAAAGCGTGGGACCCTACTTTGCCCGTTACTCGACCGAGTTTTTCTTAAAACATAAGTTCCACGAACGGGAGTTTCTCTCATAATTTAGCCTTGCTGCAGGACCTTATTGCGTGTGCAGTGGGGAGGAGAGGTAAAATCCCAGGAGCGAACAAGGTCTCGAAGGAGCAGAGCAAGATAAGCGAGCCGCGGGAAACATGATGAAGTAGCTGGGCATTTCTCAAGCAGCTTCTTACACTCGCGTTGTTGCTGAAGCTGTCAACGCGAAGTTCTTGCGTGACAAAATGCTTTCTCCCTGTTGATGTTTATCTGCACCGTGCACGATAAGGTAACTAGATCAATCTTAAATGCCCTTGTGTACATATATACTTGTCGCATATAGTACGGAGGTCATTCATTTCAAGCCGGAAATTTTATAAGAATTTATACGTCCATCTCGGTCGTCCAATGGTAAGAGAATCTGCTCCTGACTGTGGCAGAGTTGGGTGCTCTCTATTCGAGTCTTAGCAGGATCAATATCAAGTTCTTCTGGTGGATTCAGTACTATCTCGGGTTACCATTAAGTTTAGGAATAATAAGCTGCGCTTTACCCTTTACGGGAAGGGAATGGCGGTAACAACGCCATATACACATAGTAGTTTGTCTTTGTGAAAAATCATTTCTTTTCTTCTTAGGTGTTGACAATGACAGTAGTTTAAAGTATTTCATTATAATTACACAAGAATTGCTCAAAATGAACACCATTGGTCTCCATGCAGTAATAGAGCCGGTTCTCAAATTCTTGCCTTATTTTTTGAAAGGTCTCTTATGGAATGTTTAAATCTGTTGCTTGAGACTTATAAACTATCGATTTTAAATGACCCCAAAAAAAGAAGTCGAGATTTGACAAGTCCGGTGACTGTGGAAGCTATTTGACGTCTACCAATGCAGTGGCCTGCAAATCTTCGTTTAAACCAGTTACGAACATTTACAGTATTAGTGCAGCAAAGTATCATCCTGCTAGAAGAAAAGTTAAGGTTCATCGATCGTTTGATGGCCTACATTGCGCTTTGACAATTATAGGAAGATAATGGGCCTTCAACATATTTAAATAAACGTCACCATTAACCGTTTCGTTAATGAATACGGGTCCCAGCTGTTGAATCATCTGATATTCTTACCCAACTATTAATTTATTAATAGTTAATAAAAATTAATTTTTTGAATGGCCTTCCTTTATAATTTAGGGTTTTTCATCGCTCCAACGTTGTATCGTATTTATTCACATATCTCTAATACAAATGTTTCTCAACTTCTTCAAATTCTAGTCGTAGTTGACCTCATTTAACTCTTACACTACCTACATTTTCTATAAGTGAAATTTATGCAGCTGACGTGAAGATCTGGTTGGATTAAAAGGTGGATCGTTTCCAAAAAATGACGCTGTATATCGAAGCGTTTTATAATTTATAGACTATTTTTTATTACATGTTTTAATTTGTCTTCCAATCTCACAAAGATCAATAGAACCGTTGACCCACGTTTTATATTAATTAAGATCCTCCTGTTGTAGTCCGCCTTCCTATCTGCAGCTCCTAAAGGAGGACAACTCTATACCACAACGCGTTCGGTTAATGAACTGTGGAAGTACATCCGTTGGATTGCCGACGTTTTCGCCCGATTCGCATTTTCTGCCTTCTTTTGTTTTAACATTTAATCTGTCCCTTTCCTCACACCTCAAACGTACGCCGTCCCTCTTTCCCAAAGGCCTTTTTCCACAATAATTTTTCTCCTCTAGTCACCGAATCTTGCAGATTACTTGCCTATTGTATCGCTGTATAGCGCTGACAGCGTGACTAGATATGGACAGACTATAAGCGATCTCATTCTTTTGTTTCTCGTGTTCTCCCACCATAGGATCCTTTTGATTTATAAGAACAAAAGTGCGCGGCGAATTTTCCAGTCGCGATTTTGTATTGTTTTACGCGACGGAATCTGACTCATAACTTTTGTAACGATTGTCGGATCGAGCGTAGTCGGGAGTTAGTTACTTGGTTGTGATCATGGTGATAGGTGGCGCTGTATGCCAGGCATTAGCATCGAGTATAATGGGTTGCCGCTACGTTTTCAACATGGGTATGTAATATTCAAGGAAGGATATGATCTGCTTTAATATCAATATATTATATTAAAGAATTCATTAGCGGAGTAACCTGGTAAATGTAGATTAAAGGAATAAACAAACCTACAAGTTATCAACGATTTTAAGTATCGTAGTTGTAAAAAGATTTCTCCTAAAGCATTGAAAGAAATGTAACGGATTTCAATTTTTATTTTAAAATTTTCTCTATTGAGAATAATTATTCATCTGTAAACCAAAGATGACTTATAGATGATTTGTTAAAAACCCGGCCGTGTCATATCAAACGATCTAATGAGAAATACGACACACTATTTCGGAATTTGATGACATTTTTGCGAACTGGATCTTGCATGGTACCTTACAGATAAAGACCTTTATGGATTATATCACTTACAAAGATTTTAAAACAATAATTACTTTACTTTCAAAGATACATTTAACAGGCAGCGTGAGCGACCCTACATACATATCTAGCAATAAACTTCCATGTGTTCTGGTTGTCTTGTTTGAGTATAAATCTAGTAAAATTAAAAATTAATATGTTTCCAGTAGAAACTATTCAAAAAGTTTCATATATGACACATTTGTATAAAATTTTGTTGAAGGTGACCATTTCATCCACAAAAATAAAGAACTTAAAGTCAAATCCGAAAGCAACGAAATAGGGTGCAGGAGCATTTTTTGCAAATTATTTAGTCTGAAAGATTCTTTAGTGCGATGAATAAACAAAATCAAAATCTGCTGTATCTACTCTACTCTATTGTATTAACAACAATAAAAAATATGAACGGTGATTTTTAAGTGACCGCAAAAACACCCTTGTTTACATAGGTTGAAATGAAAGTGATTTATACGAGGGTATTTGTTATTATTTTTATAATTGTGATTCTGTATACCCAGTCAAAAAAGGTGCTTCCAAGCACATTCAAAAATATCATCATCTTCTAAGTTTTCATGGTTTCGTTTCTGTTCAATCTATCTATGGAGCAGTTTTTGAATATAGTTAATCTATTAGCAGTAAAATGTTCGAACATTAAAATGCACATGCACAACAGGTTTTTTGATATACGGGTTGTCAACCAAATCTGATGGCAACATCGCTATTTACCAGTAAACGGAACACTTTGTAGGTAAACATCATATGGAAGATGGTGCCACCCAACAATATGCTTTCCTCTATTAGATGTCAACCATCCTGTTAGACAAAACCATTACGTAAATTGAAAAACATTTTTTTTGTGGCATTCGGCTGAAATAATCACACTTTTAGCGTTGACGTTGGCAACAATTTAATTCTTGACATTAAAAGCGGTTTTAACGTGTTTTTGTGTAATCCATAGTAGAAATGTCTTTCGGGTGTTGTCGCGTTGTTAATATTTTACTTGACGTTTCGCTGATCATGCTGTCAGTTTCTCCAGAAGATTTCTAAAGACAGTCTTTAGAAATCTCCTGAAGAAGCTGACAGCAAAATATTAACAACTTGACAACACATGAAAGACATTTCTACTTTAATGTTCAGTATCTTTGATATAAATGCCAATGATGCAGTAGTCCCATGAGAGTGCAACGCAGAAGAATGGAAGTGTATTCCCTTCACAAGTTTCAGATCAGTAAAATAAATTTTTTCATTTGTAATAATTAAACCGAGCGGAAGTACTGAAATCGTATTATTATTTATTTATTTATTTTGCAAAAAGAATATACCTCTGATCTGATATATGAGGCAGAGCACATTGCTAGTGACCGAAAGATGTTACACCAATCGCTGGCGTTTTTAAAGGCACATGATTAAAAATCGTTTTTCTTCTAAAATAGCGAAATAAGGATTAAAATTTCTTGAAAATCAATTATCTACAGCCTGTACAACCTTTAAAGCAAGCGTTATAAAATTTCATATAACGTCTGCGTTAAACAAAATTACAAAGAGATGAAAGAGAACATTTATTTTGAATGTTTGATTGCACCCTAGTAATATGAAAAATATCTATTCCGTTGGTTTTTCCATTGCCCAAACAGTAACTTCATTAGTTATGAATTCCAGAAATAACACAACAGTAACCTAATATCTCACTTCAACTGTTATAACAGTCCCAAAAATACATAATTAATGACCCTTTTATACCATTAATCAAATCATTGTTTAAACCGTATATTTTATTCGTCGTTCACTGTCAACTCACTTTTCCCTAATCCTACTTAAAATATAAAATGCGTTCTGCCGGTATCCCGTCCTATTTAAAAAAAAACGAACGAAGTGAATTCATAAAATGTCATATCTTGTCTCTTTTCGCATATCACCGAAATGCGAACGACTTTCAGCTAACGCCGAACGACCTTTAGCGACGTTTCATCATAAACATCAATGTCAACGTCAAGCGGACGTCGTTCGCGCAAAGATAATGCATTTAATACTTCAAAGCGGAAAACTAGGCTTCAATTCAGGCAGAATTTATTGCATTTGAAGTAAATGGATTAGGGGTGGTAGGCGGAGAATGAATTTCGTCACCAATTAACGCTTCGTATCCGAGATGAAGCGAGCGAGATTGAGGTGAACGTTTGCGCAATGAGATAAGAGAATAGAATAGCGTGTAATACGGCTTGTCTATATGATAATGAAGCTACCGAATTTTAGAGATGAAAGTACAGGTGTCCCGCGACAAATTGCAGCTATCGATATCTGATAATTTCCTAAAATCTGCGGACGAGTAAGAAACAGCGGTATAATCCAGGCCTAAGGAACAAAATTAAATCAATTGTTTTGTTTAACGGTCTCGCTCAGTTTAAAGCATTTAAAATAATGGACAAGACATATTCCTCAGAATACCTAAAATTAGATACACGGAATCCGACAGAAAATTGCCTTGATCTTTTAATGTACAAGAAAGCAATGAAGGGCTACCAAATAAACATTTTTTGCGCACCCTATACACGGTTTCTCACCGAAAACTACCGTGAAAAAGTATACACTGGAAAATTCTCACTTGTGATAAGAACATCAGCATCGAATCGCAATTGTTTCCTAATTATTTAAGGGAACATCGTCCTCATGTTCATCACTGGTGTAAAAGAGATTGTTCCAACTTTATCGGGCGTTCCGCTTGATCCTATAGCATGAATTTTGATTTTTTGTTTACGCTATCGAGCGTCTGCTGCTTCTTCCATTCAGAATCGACAATTCGAGTTCCCGATGAGACACCTGTGTGTGGTGCGATTTTTCGTTATCATAGCAATTATTAATTACATATGGTACTTAGTCAATTGGAATTGATCGAACCCATGTTTAGAATCTAACCATAAAAACATTTTATTATTTTTTAGGTAGAAAGGTATCTGTCTTGGGTAATAACAAAAATGAATTTATTGAATGTAAGTGCGCAATTATTACATAAATTGAGCATAGGTAGAAAGGTTTCTATTTGCTTTTAATTATATTAAAGTTGAAAACCGGTAATGGGAGTTGAGTTTTAAAAAGCGGGTTTCCTTTCTGTTTATCGAAACGTACAATTATTCCAAACCGTTGTTAGGAATAACTCGTTTCCAAAACAGCTAAGATTTCGGCTAGACTCGTGAATTTTTTCGGCCATGGGATACTTGAGATAACAGACTATCTACGCAACCACAACTTCATTTCCATGACGACAAAGCTCAGTTATTAATATTTGTTCCAATGGGCCTTTCTGGTGACGTTTTTCTTCAGCGGCTGTATAGTTTCATAAGTGAGGTCTATGGCATCAATAATGAATGGAAAAACAAAAAGTGATTTTTTTTTCTTTTACAGTAAGCAAATTTTCGAAATTATTGACAGACAGATATCATTACAAAACGGACTAACCTATATAGTATATTATTCAAAGATGACGGAAAACTGTTCCATTCACACTAAATCATTTTTGGAGCACTTAGCAAAAGTAAACTCAAAATGTCTACCCTCCAGGTGTAAAGCCGATAACTTTGACGGTAATATTTAAGAGATATTAATTTCGCAGGCATTCCAATCTCGCTAATAACTTTTTAATGTACTTAAGAGGAGTTGTTTAAAGTGTCATGAATACATCTAGTGATTGAATAAGCGAAAGAAGAAAGACGGAATAATGATCGTTTTACGTTCAAAAGCAACGAGACAGAGACAACACTAAGGACTCCCTCTACACGCGCTATTTCTCTGGTAGTCGTTGAGGTGACGTTGGAAATTAGTTTTTCAATTTTCTGAACTTGCACTTCGGGCAGACAGGAAACGTTATAGAATTCCTTTTTCGATAAAACTTTTTTGTGGGTGGCGGACTCACCTCTGCTTTAGCGTTCGATAATAAGTAGGGGCCGCGTGAACATAATAGATTGGGGGAGAATTTCTATGGAACATTTTTTCTTTCATTGCTGCGCTCGTGCATCAGGTGAACTATGTTGATCCCCCATTGAGGACCTTTGCCTTTCGATAATGCTTATTCTTGATGTTTATATGAGATTAGACAAGTACCATAATTACATTTTTCCGACTCTTTTCTGTTGAATTTGTCAGAAGAATATCATGCTCCACGAAAAGCGGTACATTGGCCAGTTTTTTGTTTGAATAATTCATTTTGTTAATTGAACAACTAGCTGTGGGTTAATTTTCAATTTATAGTCAACTAAAAATCACCGGTGCTGACTATCGGAGCCTGTACTTGAAGTGATGCTAATTATCTTAATACAATGTTTATTTCTTCTGGCGGTAATTTTATTCCAGGAGCAGAAATCCACCCCGAAAACAAGTTAGTACAATTTACTTAAAATATTAACCCTATTAACTCGAGTCCAAAAATATTTCTCACTTTTATGATTGATGATAAGAATCAATCTTTCTTTCGCTACAACTTCTAAAATAAGCTATTGAATAATACCTCCCAGTTTCTTTACTTTAACTTTGCAATTCATTTAACTTTCACAATACGGGAAACGACCCACTCGGACCCCTTTCGGTTGAAAAACTAAGCAAATTCAGCCGACAGAAACTATCCGTTGCAGTTTTGAAATGTTACCGTAATGGACCTCATATTTCATTCCTTTTAAAAGCTGAATTTCCAGCGTCGACGAAAAAATACTTTATTGTGTGCGAGATCAACTTTGATAAGTTTGTCTGTAGTAGAGCAGACGAGTATGACAAATACGTGCGATTTCGTGTTCCTTATTTTGTCTGAAACTGCGACACTTCGTCTCTATTTTCAAGGGGAGGCTAAGTCTTTAGGGAGGAGGAAGCAATTTTATACATGCCACTTGGCGAACACATATGTTGTATACGTAAATTCGGAGAAAGTACCACGCGCGCATTTGATGCTTGTTTTTTAATTCTAAAATTGGAAGTTTGCCTACACATCCGAATGAGTTACGTAGACGTTACTACTTACGCTTAGAGAAATTGCAATATATTAGACAGTATCTTCCATTTAAGTCGCGAAATAACGTTTGTATATCGCTTGTTATAAATGGTTGTTGATAACTCGGGAAACTGATAAGAGAAATAAGGAACAAAAATAAAATTGAAAAATATCGAAAACAAACTCTAGCAGTAGTAAAACTCTAAACCAATAGCAACTGCAACAGATGAAGAACGGCGACATCGGAAAGCGCTACAAAACAAAATAACAAAAACGTAAAAAGAGTCCAAAGAATAATGCTTCGATGGATTTGGCAAAACTACAAACGACATTGAAGAAAACACAAACAAACTTACGTCAATAATCATTAAATTGGCAAACACTAAAGTATCGGCACACTCCGCACCACGATTAAACTCTAAACAATTGTTTCGAGAATTCGTGGATTCCCATTGTCGGTCGTACAATCGAATGATGTAAAAAATTCTTTAATTCCAACATGCCTTGTTCTATCCCAACTCTGAAATAAATTTACAATTATACCTACTTTTATTGCCTGTTCTTTGAACTGAAAAAGCTACGGTGCGAAATTGGCTGGTAGCAATTCTAAAGAGATTCCATCTAGAGAGTTATATTAATGATGAATAGAAATCTCGTATGCTTTTGAATATCAGAAAAAAAGCTTACAATAAATACTAGATGACTAAAAATAACAGATACCTTAAAATGGGAGAGGGATATTGAAGAATTGATGAAATATAGCATACATTAACAATATTGTATGTGCGCACTTGTAATACATTCGCTACACTGCACGTTCTATCTATTCCAATTATTAAGGAGACGTCCGCTAATGGAAGATATAATTCAAGTGGAGGGTAACACTGGTTCAAATGCACTACATCATATTTAGCAGATACTAGTGCAACATGATGGAATGTTATCTAATGATTTTATGGGTGCAGTTGCGGTGCGGTGGTTCCAAAATCGCGTCCGTTTTTGCTTCTAGGACTTCACTTTTACATTTTGTAAAAGCTTTCCAGATTGCAACTGCACACTCAAAAGTATCGGCTTAGTAAAGTAATAGAAGTAGTAAAATAAATAGAAGCAATCTGGAAGGAAATAGAATTTCTTTTATTCTTTTGCTCCCTTTCGTTAATTGCGATGTATGTATCGTTGTTTTCATGTTACATATTAATAACCTACGCATTTTTATTGTGTAACTTTTGATATAAAGCAGCAATGCGTGAATATAAAATGCGAGATGTCCATCGTTTTTTGCACACGCAAAACTGAAATAAAAACTAAATTCAGTAAATAATTATTATAATCGTGTAGCTTTAATATTTTCAGGATACGTTCCTTTTTTTAGAAAGTAAACAAACCTAAGACCGCAAGGATATAAGGCAGATCACAGCAAAAGTGTAAACGATCCACCATGACTGCGTAAACACCGAACATGAGACGAAGACTCTCATGGGAGCTGCCGAATTAAACATTTCTCTCGCCGAATTAATCAGGCGTAAAGCACGAAGATGAGTTGGAATAGCACCGACAGTACCAAATTAATTTCCAGCGCAAATAATTCTCACGCCAAACGTTTCGTTTATTCACCGCCGGAGTATTTCGTGATCTGAACTATTAAAGGCTGGAGGCGTACTCTCTTTAGTTCTATTTGCTTTTATCTATTTACTATCAAGTTCAGTTGAAATTTTCTCGCTTTTTAAATGAAGCTTTGAGTAAACTTTTAAGATACAATACGTTTAATGAAAACTTTAAATTGAAAAAGTAAGCTGAAGATAGATTTTTTAACCTCTCCACAATTCTGGTTTATTTCTATTTATTTACTATTTCTCTTCGTTTTAAATTGCTCAATCTTTTGTTTAGTAATACACACAAAATTTGTTTTTACCTTCATAACAATAATTACAATAATCATAACAATCGAAGTACAAATATTTTGTACTGTTAAGTGCGTTTGTGTATTTTAGATTTCGTAACATTCCTCAAAAAAAAAATGCTTAACTTAGTTATCATGTTAATGTCTTCAATGTTTAGGAATCCCAACACTAAATACAACGATTTTGTTTGCAACACTTTTAATAGGGAAAATTAAACAAAAAACAACAAATTTGTACATACACTGCCGTTCAGAGAAGTTCGGTCGGTTAGTAAAAAACATGAAAAGTTTACAGAAACAAACGAAACTAAAAACAAAATGCAATTTTATTGTATCTACAGGTAAAAAAGACAAGAATAAACAAATAAAAAGTTATTCTGGCCTAATATAACATACTGAACATTATATTTTTTTTCATCGAAAAAACCTCCTTTGCCGCTCACCGCTCGAACTATTCTAGGCATTCTTTCGATAAGTTTTGTTAAAACGGATTGTGGAATATTAATTCATTCATGTTGCACAATATTCCCTAAATGTTCTTGTGAAGTT
Source organism: Marronus borbonicus (assembly GCA_902655005.2). Lineage (NCBI taxonomy): Eukaryota > Metazoa > Arthropoda > Insecta > Coleoptera > Scarabaeidae > Marronus > Marronus borbonicus. Next base: position 27,309,284 of record LR737381.1, on the reverse strand, counting down.
GGGCATATTTTTCGGATCCTCCTGTCCAGTTCATCCCACAACAACTCTGTAGGGTTCAAATCTGGGCTTTGTGGGGGCCATGTCATTACTTTCAGGGTGTGCTGTTCTTCTTGCTCCTTTAGATAGTTCTTACACACTAACGCAGTGTGTTTTGGGTCGTTGTCATGCATGAATGTAAAGTTACGGCCTATTATACGCAATCCTGATGGCACTGCATGATTCTGGAGTATTGCAAAGTAATTTTCCTTCCTCATTACACCCTGCACTCTGCATAAATCTCCCGTCCCAGCAAAGGAGAAACATCCCCACACTAACACAGAACTACGCCCTTGCTTCACTGTAGGCACAATGCAGTTCGGGATCACTTTTCGGTTTTAAATCTTCGGACATAAACTCGTCGATTTTGCCCAAAAACCTCAAACTTTGACTCGTCACTCCAAAGCACGTGTTTCCAATCATCTAACGACCAATCTAGATGAGAACGGGCCCACTGTAGCCGTTTTGCTCTGTTGCCCCGACGTAATAAGGGTTTTCGAATGGCAATGCGTCCATGAAGGTGCGCTTGTTGAAGTCGACGTTTTAGTGTACTCGCCGAAACTTTTTCTTCACGACCGCGATTGACTTCGGCTGCTATTTGTGACGCTGTTAATTTTCTATTGCGTTTGCTTAATAATATAATTCTCAAATCTTCAGCTTTTGTTGTTTTCCTAGATGCTCCAGGACGAACACGATTTTCTATAGTTCCAGTTGTCCGATATCGCTTTATGATGTCATTTACTGTTGAACTTCTCATATTTATTTTTTCAGCAATTTGCAGTCCCGAATATCCTTCTTCAAACAGCGTAATAATGCGTGAACGTTTTTCTACACTGGTAGGCTTGCCACGTGCCATTGTGAAGTAAATTTTCTTAAAACTTTCGCGCAAAAACGACAGATGCACACCAACACACGTTTAACAGTAAAATGAAGCAAATTTATATCTTTACGCCTGTGATAGATAAACAAGAGTGATACTGCGGTATATTTCCTAAATGTATTGTTCGTTAATAATCCCCAAACAACCCGTTTCAAAAGATCGGTACTTCCGAGAAATTCTTGGAATGATAATAAAAGGCACTTTATTGTGGTTGTCGCAATATTTCTACTTTACACAATAATTTATGGCTTTAATCCCTTAGAAAAGAGTGTATGCTTAATATTTTTCTAATTTTATGTATTAATAATTGTATACAGTGTGATATAATAGATTTTTATTGTATGATCGAACTTCACTGAACGGCAGTGTACATGTGTAATTGGTATTGTGTAGGTAGGTGCGTACATATACATATTTATACTTATGTTAATTTATTTACGAAATCGTAGAGTTTAGTTTGTTCTTTGGAATGATACGTGTTGAAAAGAGTGTCCTCTCTTGTGTTCCTCAACACTGTCCATAATGATGTGTCTTCGCCTCGCCTCTTTGGGTATTCTATCGTTAACGTTAGGCGCATCTTTAGACATCATCATTATCATTATTAAAATCTTCTCCCATATCTTTATTAATTGTTACTTCATCTTTTATGATATTGTCTTTAAGACTCCCCGTAATCCATTCTTCAATGTCGTGTGCAGTTAATTCTGTGGCTTCAATTCTTTTTAGCACCCACACATCTCGTTCAAAGGCAAATCGTCTTCAGGATCCTAATCTTCTTTACTATCGTTAATACGCATGGATGGCCACTGATTGTAGCAGTGGAGTACAATCTGGCGGCATAAAAAGCGTTTGAATCGAACCATCTGATAACTTAATAAGCCAGTCCCCTCGGCATTGCATATTTGTTCGGCGATCGGACTTTTCTCTTATATGTTGCAATAAAAGGCAAAACAGTGAATATGTCACTAAACATTCTTTCTCCACTTGCGGTCAACATTCGAATACCTTTGCGTGCCTTAAAATTGGATAACCAACCATCGCTGGAAAATCGCTGATGTTTGAATGTCGTACTATAAAGCGTTAGATAACTGAAACCAGCGGATCATCAAACTTTGGTCTATTATTTTTTCATGGTTAATTATTATACCGTTAATTGATATAGATAATTGTTTATAACTCCTAACCTATACAAAACAGGTACAGGGATACATCGGTGGTGATTGCATTTCTACTCACAGTAGTGTACTCATATACAGTTAGTTCCACTAAGAAAAATCGATTGCCCTGAATAGAATATTCATAAATTCTGAATACCCTGTATGTGATTACATTATTACTAGAAAGTATTGAATTTTCATTGTTTTTATACATACGAAGGTGCCATCCTTCGGCATTTTGTAAATTTTGCCTCAGATTTTATAGAACATTTTACACGCGCCATTTACACATTAAAACGCTTCCAAGGTTATGAGAAGCTACAAAGCTTATGACCGTCGTGACACGTAAAAAAAATGTCAACCATATGCGTATCATGTATGCTTTCGTAATCGATCGATAATACTAAACCTCACGGCGAGTAAGTAGTTTCGTAGACTGTCGATAACGTATTAACCTTAATCAGTCACTGTTGTAAAAACGCTACCCTCAACGCCCCTCGAATTAACTTTCCTAACAACACCTCGTAAAATTCTAAACGATCCTGCGCTGAACATATGGAAATTAAGATAATCTATCTGGAGGCTGTCAACGACTTAACGTAACCTGTTAAGGAGAACACTACGTGCGTTGTCTTCCTCAACCGTTTGATAGAGCACCTTCATTTAGTTGGAAATACATGCGGTTTACGACTGCAATTTACTGACTGCGGAGGAGTTTTTATCACGTTTCGTTCACGTAGAACTTATGCATGCAACGCCTTGAATGTTCCAGCGTAGTACCCGCCTGAATTGTACCTACATTAGTCAAGTTGAAAGGTATCGGATAGCGAAAAGCGTATACTGCAAAATTCTGGGGAAATCTAATTCAATTTTGTGAATAAGTAAGTACGGAAGTGCATATGGTATTATTAAATAGAAGTTCCACTTATTAAGGGCTATAATTTCGAGCCACTGCTACTTGTGTCTGTTTCTGTATAAAGTACAATATAATATCTCTTCACAATGCTGTACTGGTTTCTCTTAAGACTCAGTATTCAAAGTACAACACATGTAAAGCATTTCGCATTTCTCGTTATGAAATCATATATTTTAGACATGTGTGCAATTTTGTAAGATAGGCATCTACCTATCTAGTACACTACCGTCCATATTAGTTTTAAAAAAACGAGAAAATATTCCAACTCATTTTTCCAAAACTTAAAATTTTTATTGCATTTTATTAATAGCGATTAAAATTAAAGTATAAAAGTAAAAGAAAGTAATTCTAACGAAAAATAAACAAAAACTTCTTAAACATTCCGTTGCTCAAAGAAACTCCCTTTTGCGCGAAGAACAGCTTTCACAATCCGAGGCATCCGCTCCACTAGTTTTTCAAAGACTCTATTTGGCATATTAGTCCATTCCTCTTGTAAAATGTTCCACAGGTGGCCTACGGAGGTAGGGCATACTTTTCGGATCCTTCTGTCCAATTCATCCCATAACAGCTCGATGGGGTTTAGATCGGGGCTTTGTGGCGGCCATGTCATTATTTGTAAATTGCCATTATCTTTTTCTTCATTTAATAAATTTTTACATATCACTGTTGAGTGTTTGGGGTCGTTGTCCTGCACGAATACAAAATTTTCGCCGATTAGACGTTGCCCCGATGGTATTGCATTTTCTTGCAGTATTTCTAAATAACCTTCTCTTCGCAAAATACCTTCGATTCGCTTCAAGTCTCCTGTACCGGCGTAGGAAAAACAACCCCAAACAAGCACAGAATTTCTTCCTTGCTTGACAGTTGGCACTACACAATCCTGCAGCATTCTTTCGCCTTTCGCTCTTCTTACAAAAACGCGCCTTGATTGTCCGAACACTTCAAACTTCACAGTCCATAGCACCCTTTTCCAATCATCCACTGTCCAATTTCTATGTGTTTCTGCTCACTGTAGCTGTTTTTGCCTGTTTCCTCGTCGAAGTAGGAGTTTTTTTGTTGCAATGCGGCCGTGAAGATTTGCAGCTTTTAATCTTCTTTTCACTGTAGTAACAGAAATTTGTCTTGCACGGTCGCGATTCATTTCGGCGGCGATTTCTGGTGCTATCAGTCTCCTATTTCACTTGCTCAGCAATTTTATACGCTCATCGTCGGCGTGAGTTGTTATTCTCTTACGACCTGAACGTGCCCGATCTCTTAAACTGCCCCTGCGTTGATGTCTCCGAATGATATCACTAACAGTCGATTTATTAACATGTATTTTTTGGGAAATTTCGCTTCTTTTTCGTGATAAATGGTGCCGTCAAACTGTCACAAAATATCAGAAATGTTACAAACTCTACAAGTGTACTTATTTTTTTAATGAAAATATTGACAAACGTTACTCGACAATTCTATCAAAAAACGTCCTTTCTTCTCATTTTTAAGTATTAATTTGGATTAATTCGTTATACTCGATTTAGAACATATCCAGTCGGTACTTCTTATGCAATCGCCTTCTGTTTCTCTCCAATATTTTTGCCAAGCAAGTTTAATCCAACCTACTTTTTTTAATGCAGTGCTTTGGAGATAAGGAACTACTTTTATTAGTTCGGAGCTTACGGAATGTGCAATGAATACACGAAAAGAAAGAAAAGAACCCCTTATGTTATCTGGTCAGTAGTAGATAATTCGCCAGTTTCTGTTGGATATGTACAATAAATCAGAAGTTCGATAACCGGGATTATAAAGTTTGTAACTACCGAGACAAGTGCTGATGTCTTGTTTCGATGTACTGTATGAAGAAATTTATACTATTATCTGAACAAAACACATACACATGCAAAGAAATAGATACCATTTGTCCGTTACGAAATTATGTACTTACGGAAAAGCGATTTTGTAGATAATTTCGACGTAAAAATTACAACTTCTCTTTTAAGTTTAAAAGTCTACAAAAATTCTAAATCGCCTACTTTTTATACAAATGAATTATTCCGTATACTCATGTTAGTAGTCTCTTGTGTCGCCCTCATAATCGTAAAAACTGTAGACACTCTCATGACTCCCATAAAAAATATGAATATTTAAAGTGTACGCTACTGAAATCCACCTGCGTACCCACTATCGGCGGAAATGAATGCCACGGTATGCATCCGTGTACATTCTGTACTGCAGAAGCCAGATGTGTCCGCTTTTATGTAGATAAATGTAATTAAATTGTATGGATTGAACGAGGAGTGAATGTATCCACAAAACTGCAATCATATGGAAACAAATATACAACTATTAAATCTGGATTTATTGCGTTAACAAATCGAATTGCCTTTCATTCTATGAAAATGTTAAATCGGCTAGAAATTTCGTTCTTTTTCAAATGGCAAGGGGGTAGCAAAAAGTCATAATGTTTCGAGCAGGGATACGACAGGACAGCTTTTGCTTCAACTTTTGCTATTTATTGACTAGATTTACCTACTTTTTGCTTCAAATTTTTATTATACAACCAAACAACATTTTGTTGAGCTAAAGTATATTTATGATGACGTCCTCAATTACATATAAAACTAAATTTGTATAAAAATGCACATCCAATTGCAACAATTTTTTATGTACCATTACTACACCTTTATTTAATCTAAGTTGCCCTTAAAAAAAACTATAGTTGGATTTAAGGTCAAGTGTTGAGCCACAAATTTTACAATTAAAGGGATCACTCACAAGGCTTCTAGGTGTGGTGGAAATGACAAAGTTAACGTTAATTACACAACAGCTATAGATCTGAAAAATTCACAGTGGGATGGACCAGCCATCCAACATTTCTGTAGTTTACGAACGACTTAACCGAAATGTTTTTATGTATTTTCGGTTATACAAGACTTTCCCTTACTTCTCTGATAGGAGGGATGTAAGTGTGATTTGCGGCTTATATGCCATGGTTGCCTCTGACAGCGGGATGTAATGGAGTTTTACATCCCTAAGGACGTAAAGTAATGAATTAATGTATCATCATAGAAATAGGCGTCAATATATAACAGAAATTGTCAATTTTAACACTTCGCAATTTATTATTAAATCCAACATCTAATAATAAAGAAGAAGTAGTACGTATTAAGAATACAGAAAATGTTTTTCGGACATTTTCATTCGGACATTTACATTCGATGTATGCAATTCCTACTTAAATTACCTATTTACCATGCTTCCGTTATTATGAGTGCAATATCAATTCCCCATTTGGCAGTTATCATCCTATTAGGACTATTTTCAGCAGATAAAAAAGGCTCGGAGAACAAATCGCCTATAAAACTCGAATTTAATTCGGACAAGAATCCAATTAGGCGGGCAGGGACGAGTCCGTCAGATGCATTCCTCGTTAGTTAAAAAGGAAAAAATGCCTGCGTCTGTGTACCCTCCGTCCTCTTTCGTACGATGACTACCGCTGCTCATTGAATTCAATAACACCCCAACTCTTCGCTGTTAGCTTGCATCGAAAGTCCTTTTACGGTCCGGTGCGAGTGCAATGCCGCTTTTATCTGTTCGCCAAAGCTGGATCTTATGCAAGCGAATGGCCGGAACTACACGGAATATCGACTTTCAAATATCTGCGGTCATTAAAATAAATGGAAGGAGAATTGGAGGAAAGCAAGTGGAAAAATCGTAGGCAACAAGTACTTAGCGTAAGTGTTGGAATGGAAACGTTGTAAAAGTGTTTTGCTTTTCCCATATCTTTAAGAAAATGTAGTCCAAAACAAAGTAAACTATTAGGTATATTAAAGTAAATTTGGCCAATTTCAAGAGGACGAAATTCGACGAAAAAACAGTAATAATTTAAATTTAATAATTAAAAATAACTTTCAAAGGTTGATGACCATGACAACGGTAATGGTCGATTTGTAACTTGTATAGGTAACCTTTTAATGGAGAGGATATACATTTCTTGAAAAATTAGTTTAAGAACCAAACAACTTCACTATCAATGTCGGTAAAATGTTATGATAAACATCTGTCCAATGCATTATTACCCTCTGATAAATGTCTCAAATGGGGTGAGCCAACGCTATGTATTCAGGCAATCGAAACATCAATATTGGTATTCTCCACTCAATAACCGGCCACAGTCAGTCGTTTATTTTCCGGATATTGCTATCCATAAACATGGATGTTTTATGGTCAACAGATATCTATTATATCGTCCTGTGCATTTCGGCGAGTACTAATTTCGGTGTGCACTAAGTTAAATGTAAATTTTTTTCAAAATTTGAAGTGACATCACAATCACGAAATTAAAGAAAAATGTATAAGCCTGTTTAAAGATATCACAAGTACTTAGAGTTTCTTAAGGCCAGTTGTGAAAAACGCCGTTCAACGATAAACGACTTCATCAGCAGTTTAACACGTTTGTGTTAACCGTAGCTCAGTATTCGGAGTAACCACGGCAATTTTCCTTAACTATGCGAATCTGATCTGATAATAAACAAGGGTTAGTATTTGTGCGATATAAGGCGTAAGTTATGAATAACACAAGCTTGATGAAAGAATCGCATACAACGACATTAGTCCTTACTTCGTCTATCAAACAAGAGAACAGACTGGACTTGGCGCACTAAAGAATAGTGTTGTAACGCCTCGCCGGGCTATCAAATAACATTGTGTGCGTTCACAATAAGAATATTATCAAAGAAAAAAATACTAATAAAAACATACCGTTTCTATTTCGATAAACCTTCTATTTTACTTTGTTCTTAATCAATAATACGGAAAAATTCCAATCATTTCACAATTACACCAACAATTCTTCCAATTCCACTCTCCCCTTCTTTCTTTTTCCTCAATCTAAAGAAAGACTTCCTTTCGCCCTTTTGATAATGGTAAAATATTTTGAATTGTCGACGTCAATGATGACGACTACAATCCTCTTTCGCCTCTTGCCATCACCGCATTGTGCTTAGTTCTCTTCCTCAATAAAACAACAGCTCCTTTATACTTCTGCGTTGCTACGCGCGGTGTGAAGAGGTTTTCGAGGGTTTTCATACTGGCGACAGTTTTCGGTTGAAGCGCTCGCTCGGGAGAAAAATATCCGCCGCTTTAGACAGACGTACGTACGGTTTTAGAAATGTAAGTAATAATCTTAGCGGGAGAGAGGCTTACCGATGTCGAAGAGATTACGATAAATCCCCCGGTGCCGGATTTATTAAACGTTGAAATGCAAAGAAAGGAGCTCACTCCGTACGCTTATCTTGGCAGGTAACGTACGATTTTCCGTTGCAGATACGTCTTCCAGGATTTCGTTCAGTTAATATTTTTCTGGTAAATTACTTTTCTCGAATGCAACAGCACCTAGATGGTATCAATGTTTGGAATCGGTATTGATGGCAGATCAGAAAGCGGAACAGGAAACTTATTTTACAAAAATGGACATGTTGATTTACGAGCTGGAGAATTCGATAGACATGTATTTACAGCAAAAAATCAGCAGTTCAGTCTTGTGTATCCTTGCGCAAACCCAATGTTAGATCATAATTCAATTTTAAACGAAATAAATATACTATAACATAAGAAAAATATAATTTTCTGTCGTATATTTGAGGTGCATAAACTATCTAGCTTTCCATAAGAATAGGGGCCCTTAGTGCGTAGATGGCGTGTGTTGTTCCATTGCTTCCTTGCTATCACCTGCTCCTTGTAAAGAATGAGGGGCTAATTACCTACAATACAAAAGTAGCATTTTGCAATCAAAGGTAAATAATAATTATACAGACCTGTATTTGGATTTTTTTGTTTTTTAAAAGAAAAATTTTCATTTTATATTATTTTCAGGACAATATTAGTGTGTATTTCTTGTTTGATCCCATTATTACATCTTAGAAAGACAGCATAGTTTATGTAAATTATATTTTTATGCTATTCATCAAACATTTACCGTTAATATAAGGTCTTATTTATTGTAATGTGGATGCTCCATACATTATATAATTGAATCGAAGGGTGAGACTCTAGCCGTAGAACGGGAGCATCGGAGTGAACCTCATCGTCATCACAAAAGACCCTTAATTCCGCCGATTGGCGATTTTCAATTGTTGTACTCAATTAATACGCATTGTCGACGATAAACGTTCGCCCCATTGTTAAATTAATTCGGCTTGTATTGTTATCGCGACTTGGTTCTGGCATTTTTGGATTAGTCTCTCTATCTCCGCCGCCAACACGGAGCTCTGGGTTTCCCTCGGCCCGATGCGTTGGCGGAATACTGAGCGGATAAAGCTATTGTTGCTCCCTTATTTGTTGGATCATCGTTTCGTAATTTGTTTAATGCCCGAATTCAACGCTGACGTGAAATAATGTAGGAGACGGTAATAATGGAGATTACATTTTTCAATTTCCTCCTAAGATTATTGCGTAAGAATTTTAAATAGTTCGACCTGCAATTTATCAAATACCCAACTAAAGCACTTTAACATCTTCAAATTAAATATTCAGTCGAAATACGAACTTCGAATGGGGTCTGTGAATGTAATTTCAAGCCAAACATTCATCTTTTAGTTATGCGACCTGTCATACCGTCGCGTTGAACTGGTAGCGAAGTCTGGATTCCTGAATATGTACAGTCGTGGAATGTACAACGTTCTGAACTTTTTTATGATTTGCTTTAATAAATGCGTTCTTGATAGTTTTGATATTTATTAAATTAAATACGTTTCACAAATTAAATTAAAGAGTAAATATTCATGAATAACTGACATACCTAAATAAAATCATTTTCTTCTGACATACCTTTGTTAATTTAATGTAATTCAAATTGCGATTTATTCATTATATAAGAAGGAATGATTTATTTGTCTTGACTGTCTTCTTATCTTGGAACAATCTTTGCGATTAGCAGAAATCTGACTTGTTACTTTTGCTACTTTCATTGAGAGGTTCAATAAATAAAGCTGTTAGAGTTAGAAACGGTCCCCACTGCACAATTTTTTCCTCTGACAGGCTCGTATTCGAAAAATTCAAAAACCTCCAATGGAAGGTCCCCTGTTAAACTTAATTTCAATATTACAAATCACTGGAAAAATGGAATTTAGCCGAGAAAATTTTCGTGCAAACATTTTTTACAACTTTCGGAGGGGATTACCTCAACAACAATATCTCGTCGAGTTGATTTCTGATTTTGGTAATGAACTACAGTTTCTCGGTGGTACTGTGACTTTTAACGTGAACGCACCAGTCAGCGACGATTTAGTCACAGTCCCAACAAATACAGCAGTACTAAAAAAAAAAAAACATCGCTAACTGATCAAAGTAGATCAAAACATCCGTAAGCATTTCAGAAAATTCTGCGTGATGAATTAGCTTTGAGAAAGTTGGTTTCCCGTTGGGTCTTAATTGATTTTTTAATTTGATTGATGTCGAAAAACCTTCAGCCGATTCAACAGCGAAGATTCAAAAAAATGTCAACAGTATTGCGAGTAGTGACGAATCACAGATTTATTCCCATAAACCCAAAACCACGCCTCAATTTTTTGTGCGGGTGTTTCTGGGTGAGGAGTGTTATCACAACTATTCTCCCTTCCCGAAGCCCATCGAAAGAAATTATGGCGAATATTACTTATGGATGTAACTCTCTGCATTGGATTAAACAGTCATCTTAATCCATAAAGTATTATTGGCGGAGTAAATTCAACAGCTCTTGTAAGCCAAAATGTAAAAAGAAATCGAAAGATTTGCTTCGACATTTTACCGACGTAGATTAAATACGCTAACACTTGTAACACAAATTCCTTACCCAGTCGGACACATTCGAGACGTATCTTTAAACGGTTAACAGCGTGCAGGCAAGGTGTAACACAAGGAAAATCGATGAGGTATTGGCATCGCCGTTCTAGCAAATCTATATCTACACATAGCATATGTGTTCCTACATACATACATGGGCCACCACTATCGTTCACAGCTGAACGGCCCACCGTTCCATTATGCTATAAAGTCTTCGGTCAAAGCACTCGCGTTATCGTGCTAAGGTGATTTAAATAATAAAGTCGCCCTTTCATAACGCTACTCGACTTCAAACACTTACACAGAACGCTCACATACCTATATACAAAATTTACATAGCGTAGTCGATATGTCGATAGAAATAAGACTAGCGCGGCAACGCAATATGTATGTTGGTGGTAGGATTTTTCGACATACCTAGGCAGTGTTTTAAAAAGGCAACTCGATTTTTATATTGAGCTGCTTGTAATATTGTCAACGATTTTATTATATTTTGAGCGTTAGCATAAGTAATGCTAACTTTATTATCTTAAATAGAACATGCTGTATACCTTTACATATTGGAAGAATAATCGAAGAAAGTAGTACACTACCGTTCATATATTTGGGGACGATTAAAAAATACAGTTTTT
>LR737381.1:27275390-27297463 GCA_902655005.2 Marronus borbonicus | reverse complement strand
ATACTCTTTCATATAAAACACAATCAATTGTCAATATTTCAATTTTGCTTATTTTCCGGAGTTTTTCTTAATCGTCCCCAAATATATGAACGGTAGTGTACATACGATTTAGACTTTAGATTAAAGAAGTATTACGATATGCAGCGGTAATGGTAATTTGTATATCTAGTATTGACCGGTTATAATAATAATGTTTATTTCATTACTTGACACAAATGTGTATATAACAAGTCAAGAAAAACAAAGACAAAGAAAACAAAAAAAAATGTTATCAATATTTATAACTATATAACCAACTTATGTACGCAAATATTCATCAATGGAATAAAATAAGGACTCTAATAGAAATCTTTTCAGGTTGCTTTTAAAATGAAAGAGTGTCCCGCTCTCCCTAATAATCAAAGGAATCTTATTATATATAGTTATGCCGATACTGTTTACGCCCGATCGAGTTATACTCAGCAGTCTATCAGTAACATGCAAATTATTTCTGGCTCGCGTAGCGTAATTGTGTATGAATTTTTGATATACTGCTCTTAATGTTGGAAAATATGACAACACACTTCAAATATGTAAAGGCACGGAAGCGGCAGAATGTTAAAATGGTTAAACAGTGGTTTATAGGAATCAGTGTAGTAAGCACCCACCCTACTACGAATTAGCGCCTTCTGCGCTAGAAACACTTCCTTCGCAGCTGCCGAAGAACCCCATAGCAGTAATCCATATTGAAGTCGTGACTGAATTTCAGCAAAATACAGTGACCTGAGGCAAGGCGGTGCAATCTGTGATCGTATGCAACGAAAAACATAGCATTTGCTCGATATATAATCTTTTGACAATGGTTCGTCCAGCCTAGGTTGGCGTCGAATGTAATACCTAGAAACTTAGATACGTAAGACTGCTGCAGTCGGGTACCATCCATTCCCAAGTTTCCAAAATTCGCTTATCTCTGTCTTGTGTGAAATATCATGTACTTTGTTTTTTCTAAACTAAGCGTCAGCGTGTTTTCAGAGAACCACCGTATTAAAACTTCTAATAGACGGGTAGATATATTAGAAGCATCGCGATCAACAGTTAAAACAGATATATCATCCGCATAAATAGTTAAATACATTTCCGACAGAAATAAAACTATATCGTTTACATATAAACTAAAAAGAACAGGACCTAAAACGGATCCCTGTTGTAAATCCATTCCCACAGGCAATGTTCGCAAGCACATACTCCTTGAACAACCGTCACGAATAGTGTACATCAGCTTCACAAACTGCATTCAATCCTGGAGGTAAGATGAAAACCAACTAGCAGCAGCACCTCTAATCGCACATTCATATAACTTTTTTTATTGGAATGTCATATTGCACACAGTCGAACGCTTTTGTCAAATCGCAAAATATAGCAACAACTGTTCTTTTATCTTCAACGTATTCTAATATCTGATTATAAAAATCCAATAAAGCTGTCGTAGTAGATTTCCCTTTTCTAAAGCCGTGTTGACATTCATTAATAACCAGATTTCTTCCGAAAAATATTTAGACGATCTAACATGCAATACTCCACGATCTTCGAGATGCTTGATGTCAAAGCAATTGGTCTATAGTTTGCTATGGTTTTCATATTACCCTTTTTGTGGATCGGTTTCACAGAAGCAGTTTTGAGAACATCTGGAAAAGTACCTTCAGCCAACATGCGTTAACGTGTGGAAAGCGAAGAATTCACAGTTGGGGTGATACGTGCTTATCTGTTTATTTTGCAGTGTAGCCACAGAGTAAACTATACTATCTACCTATACTGCAATAGAATATTAAATCGACAAGCAAATAAAATTAAATGATAAATTACTTGTACACCTATAAACAACATAAACAAACTCGCGTAAAAGATATAATTACCATTTAATATAGTGTGCTTATATTGCTTATAGGCATATAAGTAATTTATTTAATCTATTTATTTGCAATTACAACTTACTGAGTTTTGTCCATTTACACACGCCTTCTTGTGCTGGTTATGCCAAACGAGGGCGTTCAGACTTAACATATTTGGAACGGTGGTTACTATGCTTATATAATTTCAAAATTGTGAAACTGACAAGGATAGGCAAATGTATTCCCTTGTCAGTCTTGCTTGTATTCTCCTATGGTGATATAAGCAGCATTTGCCGCTTTTTTTAAGCATTTCGAGTATTTTTAACTTCTCAATCCGTTGAAGTGTTTCGTTTAACGAGGGCTATGAGCTGCGCAGTACATGGATGCAAAAAGGCACCGTTTAACGCAGCGTGAATTCAAATTGTTTGGATATTGGAAATCTTTGTACTGCGGTATTTGAGAATACAAACGATAGTAAAGTTGCGTAATGAGATATTTTAGAAAGTAGCATTGGATTTTGCGAACTTAAATGCAATTTGTTAGATATGCATTTTGTATAATGCTGCTATTTTCAAAAAAATACGTGGTTGCTCTAATAAAATTTGTATTGTTGTCTTGTATATCATGTATTAAGGTCTGCTACTTAACTAATATTGCACAGCCCTATAAGTAGTAATGTAAATACATATGTACAACGTAAACCCGAATCGAAAACAAACCAAATAACCCAAGAACAACGCCTGTTATAACTATTTTTTGAGAAGAAATACTATTGACGTAAGCTACAGTAAACATTTACAATACGAAACAGAACCAAGTTCGATAATTACAAATTTCATCATCATTCACTAGTTCCTCGCCGTCCATAACATTACACAACCGAATACTGCTGTATGCGAGTTCTCCTACAACAATACTTCCGGTTACAAATTAAAATGACTTGTAACTGGAAATGAGGTTTCCACCACTTATATAGTACACATCCTGCGTAAAGAACAAGTTCTACTCCCCGGGGTGGCGGACGGGTAACCATTCCCTTGCGGTCGAACCGCAAAATCTAACGCTGCCGAGCAATCTAGACGCCTGGAGCGACTCCGGGCGTCCGGACGCACTTGGAAACCGCACAATGTCACAGGCGATAATGCATTGTACGAGGCTGTACATCTAGCGATTCAGTTTCGTGAGTGGAGTAAGAAATTATTTATGAGAAAATTTTCCGTAATATTGCAATGTTGATGACCTTTTCCGTTCAATTTTCCCAAAATCGAGTTTTCATCTTTATCTTAGTCTTTGTATGCCAGAAGTATTTTAATTTTGTGTCAAAATTATGTCGTATTTGAACAAGCACACTGCTATTCAAATGGAGTCATTAAATGTTTTTGTGGTAACCATCCTATTTTGTTGTACCCGACATACCTGGAAATTTGGACATTGTTACCATGGAAGGGAAAGGCATTTTCAATGGGCTTCACCCATCAAGGGTATTATTTGATTTAATTTAAATGGTAAACTATGGATATAAAATTGGAAGAAAAAGTTGGGATGGGATAAGTGAGTTTTCGACAACAAGAATTTTTAAAATGACTTTACTTTACTTTAACTTATTATTATAAAAATATAATAATGAAAGTTTTCCTACGAAAAATTAAAAAAAACGCAAAGTAAATCCTTTTTGACCATTTAACATCGAAATTATTATTCACAGAACAGGGGCATCGCAGTAGGAAAAAAAATTGACTTTAAACCAGTTGTGGCTTCGAGCTCAGAATAGCTCAAAATTGGGCTTCGAAGTTGAAATTTTTTTTTTTTTTGAAGGACGTTAGTGTGTAGGTACTAAAAATTCACTATTTGGCAAAATAAAACAGAAAATCAAATTCAAAATCAATTTATAAATTTCAGTTAGTCAAATGTTGTTAGGTTGGGAATTGCTCTAGGTATTTATAAAATGTAATTAAAAAAATATCAAAAATAAAACTGTAACTCGTAAACACTAAAAATTATTTAATTTTCAATTTCCTTCGATTTGCAAAAGAAAATAAATAGACCCCACAATCAAATAATTTTTTTTATTAATAAACAAACCCTGAGCTATTCATTTATTATCCAAAGAGTCTCGCTTGAATATTTATATATCACATGCATTGCATTAAAAAACATATTTTTTACGTATTTTTTCTCATAAAAAAAAACTGTCTAGAAAGAACAATTTATCTAAACAAAGTGAACAATGAATTAACCACGGTAATATAAAATCATGTAGATATCTACATTTATTGATTTGAATAATATTTAGAATTTAATATCCATCTATTGGCAATTTCTCTAAATTCAAACAGGTCGATAATCCTCCTTTTGTCCTTCCTTTTGTATAAATTAAAGTATATTACAGGGTCTCAATGATATGTAGGGGGGACCGGATAATTTGGAAAATGTTTAGGACTACGTAATCTACTTCAAATTATGTTGCAAGAAAGATGTATACCTGCTCTAGTTTCTGAAATATTTAATTCGATGTAAATTTTTGGAGGAGAGTATACCTTGAAATCGCGACTTCAGCGATTCAGCTGCTAAAAAGATTGTACGAAAGCAGCACCAAAGCACATAGATGTAATGAAGCATATTAGTTGCAATGGTTTTTTTTTTAATTTTGATAAGTTTCTTTTTAGTTTTTTTTCTGGTAGAACATAGTATTCTTCCAGCAGAATTTTTTTAACGTATTTGCATATATTTTTAAATCTGTAATTTATAAATTCCTGAATTCACTAGTGTTTAATAACACATTTAATTGCGATCATAAACTATCCATTATCGAAGACTGTATCCACTACGAAATTGATTTTCCAATCCCGTTGAATACATACCACTCCATTTGCATGTTTAATTAAATGTTTTAATTTAATAATACCTCACATGTGTCGGATAACGTGGAAAATATTAATAACGGCTTATGCTCGCGTATCTAAATCCAAATGATATGTATAATAACAGACAATAATTTATTTTAATCCTATATGGTTATATTGAAATAATTCATTTATAGATTAAAATCCAACAGAAATTAAAGCAAATGGTATTAAAAATCCACTATGAATTATAATAATCATTGCTTTCCAAAGAAAAATAGAATGGGCTTATGTACTGTAGGCATTGTTTTGATTTATTGATCAAATGGTTTTTATATCTATTTTTTTCATTTGAGAAATTAGTTTTGTTTTCATATTTAGTTCTATATAATCTTCTTATATATAAATTCTTCTATAAATTCTATATAATCTATAGTTATATTCTATATAATCCTATAGTTGCAGATTTACGAACTGTGTTTGTGACCTGTTCCTTCGATTTTCCCCCAATTTCTTTTATGTTTCTCTTTCACAAACTATGGTAAAGGCAATTTTGTTCTGAAAAAGAAATCCAAACTTTTAATGTGTAAATTCACCAACCTAAATATTGCTTCGAACTAATAATGTATATGTGAAACTAAGACGGCATAATATTGTTACATTTTTTTTTCTTTTTCAGGTAAGTGTCTATAACCACCATCGAGATTCGTTGAATTTTACGTAAGTAACTATCGTTTTTCTTAGTTGTATCTGTAATATTGTCTTAATCGTATTATACAAATAGTATCCGTAAACATTTATTACACAGGCTGGTCTCAAAGTTGACGCATTTATTTTAACAAGTTGTAAAACTCGAAAAACCAAATTATTTCACCAACAATAATAAATTGCCCATTAACCGCTTCACAAGCAGTTTTTAGAAGTTATTCACTTCTACACTGTGATAAACTATGTGTTTTAGATGGCCCTAAAGGAAAAGAATTGCAAGGTATTCGATCTGGGGGACGGGTAGGTCAAGGAGCTGGTCGATTATCTATTTATTTTATTTTGTTATCTATTTATTTATAATAGCCAAGCAAACGGGCGGTTTCTGCAACATATGGGCGAGTCGAAGGGACCAAACTCTAGGAGTGCATTGACATGTAAAAAATCTTAGATTTTCTTATCCGAGTTTCGTTTGTTTGCAAGTTATAATGTAATTACAAATAAACAAAATTTCATCCAAAGAGTTGGTCACTCCATTTCTTGTCAACTTGCCTTCGTCGACAACCAATTTGATGACATTTTCATTTCTGTAGAATGGATGTAAAAGCTACTAAGAAAATTCAACTTTGATGGGATGACCTTATGCTTTATCGCTTGTACCCTTTGATGATAATATGGATAAACTTGTTCTTGTCGTATAGTCCTTCCATACTTTACTGTGAACTACTACAAACCTAAGTTGCCATAAACCTTATTCTTGGATCGTTTTTAAGAATTTCTAGAATTTCCCTTTCAGTGGACCATTCGCGTAGCGCAGGCCTTCTAACGTGACCTCATCGTCGTTCTTTTAAATACCTTGCCCTACTAGTTCCTACAATTTAACAAACATCACTGGGATCACATGACATCCTTTCCGTATAATCGGGATGCCGCTGCCGTGTTATGTTATTACAACATTTAGGACCATCGATTCTTTCTTTTTTTTTTGAATCGTACAGTATAATGAAAAATATCGCTGGACTACATTCTTTGTTATTCATTATTTTGTTTGAAATTATTTTGTTCTCGTTTAACTAAACACGTGTTCATTTTTGCCTAAAAATTAATCCACGTTCATTGTCTCAATCTAAAGACAATTTTTTTTAATACGTATGTGAGCAACAAAATCATATAAAACAACACAACACTGAAGTAGACAAACATAGATTTCTCTTCTTCGGCCATAAAGCACGGAGAAAGGTCTTAATTAAAGGCGATTTTAATTTACAGCTACTGCCGGGTTTTTATCTAGATTCGTACCGAATTATTGCCTCGGGGTCGAAGAGGCGACGCGAAACTTTGCCAGGGTTGATGAGAGCGAAAGAAAAGATCTTCTGTAATCTTACTACGGGTATATCTTGAGTCTTTGAAGTAACGTCAGCTTTGGCAATTAATTTCGTTCCATGTTATAGAATACTGTTTCAGTATTTCTGAGAAGGCGAATATCTAAAGATTTCATTTAATTGAATTTGCCTGCATCTTTTTTTTGTCTTTGATGTCTTAGAATTTATCACTGTAGTTAGTTTTCCGTAAATTACATTTAACATTTTGCTCAATTGAGACACTATTTTATTATGTTATTTATAAAAACGTTCTAATTTAATTGAATTTGTGATATTAAAATTAAAATGTTAACAAAATATGTAAACCAGACACATATCACCCGATTTGACCCCGCTCGATGTGAAGTTATCTTAAAACTTGTATCTATTTGAGATGATACGATTGTCTTGAGACTCTCAAAAATGCAGTTAGGGAAGCCTGAAACACTTCACTATTACCCCTTACCACAAACACTTCACTGACACTGTCCGCACGTTTCGACAGCTAAGCTATCATCTTCAGCATTCAGTATTGCTGCTGAAGATGACAGTGTTCTACTAGAAACTATTTGAAATATCCTGAAACGAACATCGTTGGAGATAGAATTAGCGCCTTTACAGCAATGTGTTTGCTTTGATTTTGTTGTTGTTTTATAATTAAATTATCATCTATTTCTGTAGTAACCTAAGCTAGTTTTGCATTAGTTTAGGTCCTTATAACTCAAAAACGCAATATTCAATTGTTTTTTTCTTCACTTAATTGAGATCAGCCTGTATACTGTAGAGAGTTTTTCTTATTTAATGAAACGCTTCAGAGACGAATAGTTATCTCTGCTCCTGAACTTTTATCAGCTCATTTGATTTCTGCCATGAATACAGATGTAATCGTGGCATAATATAAATATAAATATAATCTATAGTTCAAACATCCCTTTTTTCTCATCAGTTCAAAAAATGTTTATTACATTGATGGTTATTTTCAAATACATTTTTAATTTCTTTGTTCATTGAAACCCACGGACCCTCAAGGAATATATTGATATAAATGCCTTTTATCAAACGTGCCCATTATATAATGATGTCTTATTTAATATATTACACCATTACGTTAGAAGTGATTAATTAATTAGTCGCCGACAGTAATTTTGTGTACATCTGCACAGATATGTAATAACTAGGGAAAAAGATTATGTACCATCTCAAGTTCCATTAGTTCTTAAATGTAACTCCTTGAAACTTCTCAAAAAAAAAATCACCAGTAGTAAAAAGACATTTTACTTCGTAAAGAGAACAAAACTCTCTAACAACCGCACCCGACTAACATGTTGGGGGTTCAGATAAAAGGACCTAAGGGATGCTCCGGAATCAATCAGGGTGTCAATTAGTCCCAGACACGGTTGAATTTCATTCCCCTGGCCGCTTCTCTTTCCTCTCCAGCGGATAGTCCGAAAATTGAATTAGTCGGAGGACATGGAAGCTGCGGGAGAGGAGACCAATTGCTGATTTACCCTTTCGAACTAGCCGGACTTTTTCTCTGTAACTGAAACGTTGAAATGGACATTCGACCTCCTCCGCCCAATCGCCGATAGAAGAATTGAAATATTCTTTTATGTCACTACAACCTAGACGGTTTTATTCATTGGACGTACCTTTTTTTGCTTTATCTCGGTTCGAAAGGTCGTAGACGCAGAATATCACAGAGTAAATGGATTTCGTTTTTTTTTTTTTTTGGTATTCGGCGCATTTGTTCGGAAGATATGGAAGCTGCAAAAGCAATTAAAAGAATAGATAAATTAAATTCGCAGTGTTATATTTCCCGATTTCGCAATAGAAGAATCTCTGTTTAAAAATCCCGTTAGTAAACAAGGCTTAACAGCGACATTCCTGTAGTGCTAATACATTTCGCACTATAAATTCATTAAAAATGCGTTTTTCCTATTTTTTACATTCGAATGGTACATAGACTCGCAAATACCACCGCGCTATACGCTGTTCGATTCTGGTAACGGGAATTTATGAGCGTAATTCAGTGCATTGTCGCAAAAAATAACGCAAAAAATCTTTATTACACTAGACCGTCATGAGCATATAACGGATGTGCGGTGCTTTGTTCCCGGAACTTATTGGATAAAATAATCTAATCCGCCAATCATAAATTAAGTATTATATTTTTTGTTGGCCGAATCTATTGGATGATGATAAAATTTATGGATTTCGTTGCTCTCCCAGTATATAGATATATTTGATTTCTCTTTCAGTTGTCTACTTCATAATGCGTGCATTGCAACTGACTTACTAGTTGTGACGATTTTAAAAACTGCCCTACTCAAAGAAAAAGTGGAAGGAATTCTTCAATTTTAAGACCCTTTATCTTCATTCTCCTCTGTTGTACATAATGTGAATCACAGCAACATAGATTTTTTAATGCGTTAAATTTAAGGATTAACTTGTATAACAATTTTCTTCTAAATATAGCAGACCAGCACAGGGTGAGAAGATTTTATCTTTGCGAATGGAGGTTTTTCAAAGCGATTTTTATTCTTTTGAATTTTTTTAAAGATTTATATTTACAAATTTCGCTTTAGTTGCACTCCATTTGCTAATGCTCACTGATATTCACTTAACTCAAAGCAAGAGAACATCTCGACCGTATACTGAAAGTAAGATGAACGCCGATGCCCTTAATATCACATTTTCTAAATCCTCCTCCTACGTCAAATACAATTCACCGATAAGGGTCACTTCTATATATCAAAAGAAAATCGCTGAATCACTTCGTTGCCAAATTAATAGGCCGTGGAAAGGCGTGTGCTGATGATAGCAGAGTTAAAGGATACGCAGTCGCGTTCGCAGATGCAGTATCCAAAAAGACTTATTCGGTTCATTATCGTCCGGTCGGGTTGCGTTGTAGTAGCCCTTCCAGGTAATTAATGTTTTTTTTATCTTTGCCGGAGGATGCTGCTCCCGTTCAGCATAAATACGCCATGAATCATCTTCATCCTGGAGCGTACGGGCGTTGCGATAGGTTTGAAGATGGAAAAGGATGGAGGTAGCCAGGCGGTCCTGACTTAATTTTCTTGCGGTTCCAGCTCTTTTAATTTAGAAAAACTCCCTCGCGTATGGATTTTAATTAATAATACGGTTCTCGCTTGTTAGTAACCGTTCGAGCTATTTTTTCCGGTATCGTTGTCTCTTCGCAATTCTCGTCCGTTCCGTTTGGATTATCAAATTAATGGCGTGCATTTTTATCCTACGTAATATTAGCGGTTTAACATTTTTTTTTAATTACGTTTGAATTAAAAGCATAGACTAGTGTTGCGTTCTTTCAAAGTAGTTTCTTTATATACAAGGTGTAATTCTATTAGTACAGGGTGCAGCAATGACATGCGGTTTTGGAGATTATTTTCCGAGGGTTGCAAATCATCTTCAGCTTGGATTGTAGTTTTAACAGGGATATTTTTCCCAGTGTACGGATCAATGCAATAGCTTTTTAGAGGTAAGAATGATGCTGTGGAGCCTATCACAGCCATATTATTTGGAACGGCACAGAGTCATGAATAGCAAGAGTCTCCGTGATTCTCATTTACATCTCTCTTGTAGGAAAAATCCAAACATATACAAAGAAGAGAGTCAGAAGTCATGGCAAACATTGCATTTCATCAGTAATATTGTTTCGTTTTGTTATCTTGATAGCTTCTATATAGTAAGCCACAGCTTGACTGCATCAACAGCATACTATTGATATAATAGGACTTTTAAAATTCCATTTCAAACTCACAAAGTAGAATTACTCGTATTAACGACTGATTGCAATTTAAATTGTTTGTAAACAGTCTGAACGTTAACCGAAATGGAATGCGGTTATAAATTCGCTGTGCTATAATTTATTTGTTTTTTCGTGCTGCAATATTGTACAACACGAAACACAAAAATTACTTCCAGTGACGTGCATTCCTCTTTTAAACTAATGCCGAAACAATTTCGCCGCAAACTCCGCTTAAACGTAAAATATACAATTGCTGAGCATTGTTCAATATACAGTTGAAAATTTTGTGTCTCCTGTGCTCGCTCATCACCGCCCGACTGAGCTGCCCCGCGTTTATACCCCAACAATTTGTCCACGGATGCCGAACAGAGTTATTTCAGCTATTTCGCCGACGCCAAAGCGGCCACCGTCATTTTCGGAATTTAATTTAATACCTTCGCTATAATTTAGCATAATTTTAATTGTTGGAATTAATAACGTCGACACTACTGAAAGCTTCGCAACCATCATCTTAGTTAACAATTCACGACTCTAAACGAATATAAAGAGACAGGAAGAAGATAAGATAATAAATAGCAGTCTGTGAAAGACTATTTTGAAATATAAACTGAAGTGAAGGAGAGGAACTGAGAACCGGGTGTAAAACAATTGGTTCTAATCTCACCAAACTTTTTTTTGGAAACAAGCTACTGGTGATTAACTTTGCCCGTAGTAAATGACCAATGTGACGCAACTAGACTGTTTTTTTTTAATAGAACACCTACGAATGTAAT
The DNA here is from genome assembly GCA_902655005.2 of Marronus borbonicus. Lineage (NCBI taxonomy): Eukaryota > Metazoa > Arthropoda > Insecta > Coleoptera > Scarabaeidae > Marronus > Marronus borbonicus. Next base: position 27,286,147 of record LR737381.1, on the reverse strand, counting down.
GAACAGCTCACACGCATTTGGAATATTTTTTATTCACATTAGCAGTATTTCATTTTTGGCTACATCCGGTGCTCAGGGAAGCGATTTAGGGCTCCTTTTATTTCCAATGTCTTTGAACTACAGTTACAAATTCAAAGTGTTTTTGACTGGCAAATAATTGTAAGATTTACAGAGAAATAATTGCAAAATGTTATCTAATAGTTCGTGTACAAATAACATAACATGATAAATATTTTGTCGTTATGTTTTCTAGACATAATCGATCTGTATAATCGAGTCTATTATACAGTTTTGAATGTAATTGATGCTATATTGTTTGCAGTTTTGTATTGAATTAATTCCGTTGTTATTTGTGGCAATTACATTGTATTTTGGTATTTTCTCGTTTCGCGTGTAACATTAACGTTATGACGTTCTCCTGTTTGTTTCTATTAAATGGTTGCATATGTTAAAGCTTTGGATAGCGTGCTTCTTTAGGAAATTTTGAGGCGAAAGCATTTATAAAAAAACGACTAATTGGACTTCATGCGCTTTCGCGAGCCATTTATAAAAATTGTTGCAATTTGCGAATTAAATTGTGATAATAATAATCATTCGTGCCGTCGCACCCCCTACCAGGTTTGGTCAATTACAGGAACATCGGCTGGCCTTGAGCTGTTATTACGCCAAATGTGGGGTAAAGAGAACCACAGAAAACCTTATTCTGAGAGTTGCGATCCCTTTTCACCTTGTCATTGTTGCATTGCACGTTTGGTGAAAATTCTGAAACGCTCTGTTTAAAATATTTTTCAGAGGATATGAAGGTGGAAAACATTTTCTATTAAAAAGTTAAAAAGGTTTTCTTTGTTGTTTATCGAGTAAAGTTATGTATGTAAATAATGACAAGGGTTGAACTTTAATATTGGGGGAACTATTTATTTACTACAGACACAAACTACATATATATACGTCTATTAACTTTTACGTTCCTTTATTAGTTTGCACCAATTGTGCTTAAATCCATATATCTAGCGCATGCTGTGGTTAATTTGTTCAATATAGCCGAAGCAGGGCGCTATCATTTCCCACATACTTCGAATTTTAGCGATTTCAACTTTAATTTAATTTTTAACGCGAAGGTAATTCGTAGCACCATACAATCTGTAGTTACAACAAATAAACACTTGCTGCCATTAAAATTCTAACCCTTAGATTAAAATGATAGCCAAAGCAGTTATTGCTTCTAAGCATTATTGCTTTTTTGAAATGGTAACGCTAGACAAAAAAAATGTAAACATAAACCGCGTTGGTGCATCTTTTTCTGCGAACGCTGGTTTGCTAATGGGCGACTGAGACCTTCTTTTGCGATGCTAATGGCGGGCAGAATTAAAACACGCTCTTTTACACCACCGGCAATAATTTATGCCGACCCTCCACCATCGCGTTAGTGTAATACATGAGGGTTAGTACGAGCGTCTCGTTCTGTTCAGCCATCGCTAGCCGGCTGCATGTCCTGTTTTAGACCTCGGTTTACATATAAATTGTGCCATTAAATTATGCGTTTTACGTTTACGGCATCGGTTTTAATAACGATCCTGACAGCTCTCGAATTAGGAACAAACGGCAGCTCCCGCTGGTGCCCACTAATTTAACTTCTCAACGAGAGGCTTATCCCGGTATATGGTGGGATTGTAATATTTTTCATCGTAATTGTTGCATATTGTTTGTGACATTATCACATTTAATTTTTCCCATTTACCAGAAATACCAATATTGTTATTATATAATCATCTACGAAGCAAACTAAACCAGTTTATTTTTTTTTTGCTTAATTTTGTCAATATGTTGCCGAGACCAATACATATAATAGGGGAATTCCCCATTTAATTGTCACATATTCACCCCATCGTTGTTTATTTTATAACTTCATTGTTAACTATCTGTATATTACACTATAAAACATCGTTTTGTGTACAGTTACTATTCATGAATCATGAATCTGTTTGAATGTATCTGAACAAAGAAGATATTAAACTGATGCTTTGAAGTTACTTTCTTTCCAGGGTAGGCATTTGATTTAAATTATATCAATTTCTTTTGTTAATAATTCATGTAATGTTTGGCAATTACTGCGTACAACATAATTTAACTTGCCTGATGCTTCTTACTTTTAATTATGATGATAATATATTTTGGGCAATAGAACATAGAAAATATATGTAGCATATAACATTACAAAAGAAAGCTAATGCATTGTACATTAAGAAAAGTGGACGTATTGGTTTGCAAAAAAAAAAAATGTAATTAATAGAAAAACTATTCAGTTGTAAAAGGAGCCGACAAAAATATACGTGTCGTATGGTAGACTAGCGCTCGGAGTACTAGGCTGGTCCATACTAAAAACAGGATTTCAGTCGCGGAATATTAAAGCATATAGTTGACAACAAGTAAGGATACTTTGTTGTTAAGAAGCTGCAGGTACCGAGCACTGCAGAGCTCGCGCCGATGTCATAGTAACAGGTTTCGTCAACTTTCCATGACAAAAACGCCGAATCCGCTCAACTGGAAGCTGTTGAGATATATTACAAGGTTGGTTTCCTACACAAACGACAAAAGCAAGCATAAAGAGATGTTTTTATTAATTTAACATCATAAAGTATCGTGAAGTGAAAAATCGCAACATTTTTAAATCGGACAAACACAGGATTAAGTTGGATCAAAGGTTCATTTATTTTAGACGGAGTTTGGTTTTCAATTGAGTAAATAAATTGATATGACCTAGATTTCCTAGGACAGGAGGTCAATATTACGCTGCAACTGATCAGCTTCGTGACGACCAAATACAGCACAAAACAGATTAACATCATCCGCGTATGCTAAATGATTGGAAGTGATTATTTATAAATTAATTAAAAAGAAAAGGACCAAGGTTTGATACATGCGGAACACCACTTGCCGATATAAAATTAAATGTTTGATTTGCGCGCAAAGAAATCAAGTTTATGTAAAAGATGCGTGATCAATCCTATCAAATGATTATCCAAGATTTCATTAACATTTTGAGTAAAGTAACCTGAATTTCTCGTTGTAGAACGGCCAGTCACGAATCCATGCCGGTGTGACGATTATATTGTTTTATATTGAAAAATATGGTACAGAACCAAATATTGTTCAAAAACCTTAGAAAACCTTTTTTGTAAAATTGGAACAGTTCTCGCTTGTTTTCATCTTTCTGGAAAGGTAGATGTACTAATTGCAAAATTAATAATGTTGGCAATAGATTTGTTTAATATAAAGCGAGCACCTCTAATCAAAAAACTTGGTGCTAGCTCTTTACCTGCAGGTTGAGCAAACATAGCTGTGAAATAAGATATCTTTGATTTTGAGCTGTGTTAAGATTTAAACATTTTCAAGTTTAGTGTTGTAAGGTATTGTTGATTTTATTGATCTTTTACCAATAATTTTACAGCATTTATATTTCCATTTTTATTTCTGGGATCTTACTTCCGCAATATTTACACGAACCATCACTTGTGCATTTCCAAAAGGAGATGCTACATTTTTCTACTAAGAACTATTAAAAATTGATGATAAAAATGATGCTTTAATATTCAATTTCCGCCTGGTGTACCTATTATAATAGAAATATTAATTTCCCAATGTTACAAACAAAGTGCGACAGAAGTCCGGTTTCATTTCGACTTATGACCGCCACATACGGCCATCCTGTCAAGAATGATAAATCTTCCGCGCAAAAAACCAACAGTAAATATGAAGTTCAAGCCCCAGGAATACAACGTTAGTACGTATAGTTGATGTCTATCCGGTTACATCCGTGTCACTCCGCCATGTTTCATATTGGATACTTTCTGATAAATCTGGACGCATTTGTTGGATGCCCTACGGTTAAACGAGACGTGACATACCTCCAGGATGATGCCTACACTCCCTTTGCTTAGCTCTATACAGAGAGACGGTAGCAAATACGCAGTCGAAAATATCGGATTCTATTAACGTTGTATTTTTACTTTGGTTGTTTTTAGATGCATTACTCTGAAATTCGTCTTAGGGTAGCATGAGCATAAAAGACATTGACAAATTAATATTTTCTAACTATACGTAGCGTATTGACTATATTTTGTGGCAATTTTACTATTTCAGGGGGTCAATGCTAAAATGTTGATATTTTCAAATATTTCTTTGTGTGAGACAAGTTAATTTTCTTGTAAATAATATTTCTACGTTACCGGCTAGTGTAAAATTACATTAAAAATGTGGTACTACAATTTCTCTCACCTTTTATAGTGTATCTAGTTTATACACCCTCACCACGGATAGACTTCGTTATTACTAGAATCCTTATTTAAAAATATAAGAAATTGCTTTTGAAGTTATGAGTCCTCGAGTACCGCATATAAAATGTTACCTTTTTCGCAATTTCAACTTGCTAGATACGTCAATAAATCTGTCCAACTTTTAAATTAAGTTGTAAAAATCCGCTGCAGCAGCACATATAGCGGTTTAAAAATATAACACAATTACAAATAGACAACCGGGAAATCCTCCCCTTTAAAGTGCTACCTCGTACTTGTCTCTGAAACTAATAGCAACAAATACGCTAAGGTCATAAAACTAACTCGTCAGCTTCGTAAAATAGCTAAAGTGTTAGACTCGAGACGAGGAACCGTATTAACTGCGGTCCCATAAACCGTTGTGGCAAATTGAAACGTAAAATATTTACGCTAGGTACCTTCTACCTCTGCCACCGTTAGGTGATACGGATAAAAGCCGTTCAAAGGAAGCGATGGAGATAGTTGAACGCGTTTATTTTTCATCTTTCCGTGTATATGGACACAAGTGTTCTTTTATCATATTCAGTTCTATTTCTCAGCATAGACCTCTTGTACGTATGTCTGTGCACTTTTCCCAGCGATCTCTTTAGCGCATCCAAGTAGTAGTTGGCATCTTGTTCTGTAAAACAGATATTTGCGAATGTGATAATCTCTTTATTGGACGAAAATCTCCGTCCTCCGAAACTTTGAGCATAAGAAACAGAAGAAAGTCGCTGGGGGGCAGATTTGGTAATTAGGATGATTTTTTGCCATGGCGACCACTAAAGGGCGAAAGTGTATTGTCTTCCTCTTCAAATGCAGTCGTTTCTTACGCAATTTCTGTCTTCAGCTTGTTAACTAATGATACGTTGTATACCATCGCTATTGTTTTTCCTTTTTCATGACAGTTGATTATCACAATTCCATGATTATGCCAAAAAATCAGTCGTGATCGCTTTCCCGGCCGATAGAGCGAGCAGTCTTTGCTATTTTCGGACCCCTCGCCTCAAGAGCGGATTACTGTATCCAAATTTCACCTTCAGTTATTAACTGCCGCCATAACACCAGCTTGTTTCGCTTCAACTGGTCCAACAGGGCTTTGGAAACTTTCATTCGAATGCGTTTTTGGTCCTGAGCGAGCAAGCGCCGCATCTAACGCGTGGTTAACTTTTTCACACCTAAATCTTCGGTATACATTCTTTCGACATACCCGCCGCTCCTGCCACATCTCTAACCTTAATTCGATGGTTATTTAGCATCATTTGGTGAACTTTTCCGACGTTATCGGTGCGGTTGCAGTTTTTAGCCGTCCTGAACGTTCATCGTAGACGCATTGTTTTTCGAACGCTGGCTCTACATTCGATTTTTTACAGAAACATTGACTGACGCTTACGACTGCTTTGTTTAGAGGAATATAAAAATGCTTTCGTAATAACTATTTTAATGACAATGTGGTATATATGGTTTTAACAATGGTAATTTTTAAGGGTAGATATCAGGCTTTACCAGCATCACGGCTTCTTATTATCTCTTTATTATCTCTTCTTATTATCTCTGAAGTTTTTGAGACGTTCCTGGACGCACTGAGTCTACAACTGCTAAATAAACAAGTACTTATTGTTGGAGATTTTAATGTTCCCAATTTTAATATTTCTGATGCTAGTGATAGAAAATCTACAACAGTTAGACATTTTATGGAAATTCTTAATCTGCGCCAAATTAACGCGGTCACTAATTTAAATGGCAAGCTACTCGACTTGATATTTACGAACTTGAATTGTGATCTGGAGGTAAATCGTGATATATCTCCACTGGTACCGGAGGATCCACATCACCCAGCTCTTGCTATTATCCTGTACTGTTCTGCTGCACAAAGGACATCTAATTTTCAATCGAATAACAATGTTCGTTACAACTATCGCAGAGGTGATTTAATAACGCTTTACTCTGAATTAGAAAACTTTGACTGGTCTTTCCTCTTGGAACATGGTGATGTTAATGTAGCAGTGAATGTTTTTTATGACGCATTGTATTCCATCATTGATCGTTCTATACCTAAAGTTAAATTTGTTGGTCGTCACTATCCTGCATGGTTCACGGACAATATCAAGCAATTAATTAATATTAAGGAACACTACTTCAGAAAATGGAAAGCATCTAAATCAATGGCCTATTATGATGAATTTAGCAGACTTAGACAGCTGGTTAAGAGGGAAGCTCGTTTGGCATATGTACACTATGAAACTCGTCTACAAAATGATATTGTAAGTAATCCGAAGAAGTTTTGGACATTCATCTCTGGCAAAAGATCTACGTCTAGGATTCCTGGGGTAATGATCTATGAAAATGAAGAACTTAATCAGCCGTTAGACATTGTGTACAAATTTGCTAAACATTTTTCCAAACCATTTTGTGCAAGTACCAGTGTAGTAACAGTTCCTTTTAGTTATTATCCCACTTTCAATATTGGAACCATTTATGAAAATGATGTTAGAGTGAGTGCGCAGCATCTTAAACCTGATATGACTGCTGGTAATGATTCCATACCAAGTTTCTTAGTGCGTGATTGCGCTTCTATTTTCGCCACTCCACTAACTATACTGTTTAATCTAATTATGTCAACATCTCAATTCCCTGATGTGTGGAAAATAAGCAAAATTATACCTGTATTTAAAAAAGGTAACCACTCTGACATATCTAACTATAGACCCATAAACATCTTATCAAACTTTGCTAAGGTTCTTGACCGTATATTGTTTACTAAAATCGACATTAATGTTCAATCATACATATCTGAACAGCAACACGGATTCATAGCTGCAAGGTCAACCGTCTCAAACTTGACAAATATTACTCAATTCATTTCATCTGCAATTGACCATCGCAAGCAAGTTGATGTTATTTATACAGATTTTTCAAAAGCATTTGACTCTATCGACCACAATTTACTTCTTGCGAAGCTAGACTATATTGGTTTTTGCCCTTCACTTCTAAGGTTAATGTCTTCTTACCTCAACAACAGATCTGGTTATGTATTTTATAATGGGTTTTCATCTGAGCACTTTCTTATACCCTCTGGGGTACCGCAGGGATCAAACCTTGGTCCCTTATTATTTAACATTTTTTTGAATGATCTGCTTCTGAAATTAAACTGTGAGTCACTGGCATATGCAGATGATCTAAAAATATATAGCGTAATTAATACAGAAATGGATTGCGTAAAACTGCAGGCCAATCTTTCCCTTATTGATGAATGGTGTAAACAGAACAGAATCTCCCTGAATATTGCCAAGTGTTCAGTTGTATCTTACACTAGATGTATTTCTCCAGTATTTTTTAACTATTCTCTAAGCACCGAATCTATTATCAGAAAATTTGAAGTATCGGACTTGGGTGTACTATTTGATTCACAGCTTACTTTTTCTCAACAGGTAATAACGCTTTGCTTGTCAGCGTCCAGATCTTTAGGCTTTCTTATAAGATCATGTAAGTCTTTCTATAATATATCTGCAATTAAAACTGTTTATTATGCTACTGTACGTAGTAAACTGGAATATGCATCCCTGGTATGGTTTCCCTACTACATTAATCAACAACTTTCTGTTGAAAGAATACAGAGAAAATTTCTCAAATATTTGTCCTTTAAGATCACTGGTGTGTACCCTGAAAGAAATGTAGATTACATTAGTTTGTTAAATCATCATAATGTTGAAAGTTTATCCCACCGCCGTGAGCGATGTAGTGCCACATTCATGCTTAAATTGCTACAAAACAAGATTGATTCTCCATCCTTGCTTGCTGCGGTTAATTTTAATGTCCCAATGCATAGTACTAGATATGGTGCTATAATTAATACACCAAGGGCTAGGACGAACATTATGATGAAGTCTCCAATTTATGTTATGACAAAGAACTTTAATGTCTTTTATTCCAATTACTTGGAACTGTAAGTTGTTTATGTTTCTTAGTACTAAAGTTTTTGTATTTTTGTATAGCTATTTTGCTCGCTTGTTTATACTTTGTAGCTGTTAGGATACTGCACATGTATTTTTATTTTTATTAAGTTCTCCTGTAATTGGCTTTCGCTGTTGGAAGAATAAAATTATTATTATTATTATTATTATTATTATTATTATCTCTACCAACAAATCCTTATGTTTCTTGGTGAAACTTATTCTTAATCTATTTCGCTCTAAGTAGGTCATTACTAAAAGAATTATGAATCCATTATACTACAATGTAAACACGTGCAATAATACAATTATTTTGGAAAATAGGCCATCCTGTATTCAATGCATGTTTAATGAAATAAAGCATACAATTTCTAAAGATTTAAAATCCAATGAAAGCGAGTGTTAATGAAAAACATTATGGCATTACTAATCGACGTTTATGAAATATCTGGCAGTTTAAGTACAAAATTTAATGCATTTATTAACGCTTGTCAATCAGTGAACGGATTGAAACCATAACTCTTTCGCGAACGAATTTATGAATTTGCATACGAGACGGCTGGAACGAATTTTTAGTTCGTAATACCCGTCTCTCAACAGTCATTGTATGAAGGAAATATGTATTCGTTATTATTGCCAAACAGGCTTAATCTGTGGCTCTTTTATTGAATTGTGAAAGCTGTTGGCTGGATACGCATCTAGCAAGTTTTTGCAACGACGTATAAGCCGCAAAAACCAGATTGTTGCTCATTTATTTATCAGCTTTAATATGGACAACTTTATTAAACAACAAATTTTAAATACTTTGTTTGTCTTTATTTATCGCACTTTGCTGTGATACGACAGCGCCGAGTAAGTGGCGCCTGTATAAACCTAGAACTATTGTAGAATCGTGATAGTTTGTATAACATTTCATTGAATTTTTAAAAATCGTCGCGCTAAATTTAATGATCTAGTATTGGTATCTTGGTTAGACGTAATTTAATTGATGGAAAGAAATCCACAACCAAAATTCAGCCGATATTCCTCTACTTGAATGCTTTTGACAGCTTTAATTAGTTTGATGTATTTTAAAAAATTGTGGAATACTTTTGGGTCTGTTTTCGACCAACGTAATCACACAACCAAAAAGTGGCAAAAAGCATGTCTAGAGAAGTACTTCTGTACGTCAATAGTCGTGCACCAGCTGACTAAGAAATTATTAACTTGGCCCAAAAGAAACGCAACTAACGATCTAAAAGACTAAAGTTTGTTTATTTGTAAACATGTATAAAAACTAAGTATCTACAATTTTTAAGTCAAAACAATCTCCTTCTTCCAAATCTTGATCTACCACTTTACTGTTTGGCTGCAAAAGAGTTCCATCAAAATAAAGTTTTATTTTTTCGATAGATTCTTTAATGGCTTTCGAAACTTGCCAAAAGATAATTTCCATTCTGTCATCATTTTTGCAACTTACTACGATTTCATTGTTTTTCCTACTACTATATTGCACTTTAAAATGTAAACTGTCTTCGTTAGTTGTACTTATTGGCAGATCCTCTAAATATAATTCTTGTAAAGTTGCTTCTTCATTAACTTTTTTCTCGTCTAACCGAAAACTTACAAAGCTATCTTTCTACAAACTTATTTGCTTCTCATCAAGTGTAAAAAATAATAATTTTGAATCGACTTCGAATTTGTCTATGTAATATTTAGGAATACAATCTAATGGATGATATTTTGGTATTTTAAATTAATGCTTGTCCACCGATTTCCCCATAGTAACAATTGGTTTAGTTCCTGATCTTGTGTTCAGTTGTTTTTGAAGCTGTAGAATTTATCACATAATTTTCTATTGATGCCCGAACTGATAAATTATCAGGGTATTGATCCAAAAATCAGTACGCTTGCTGTGAAGAAATTTTTCAACTATCTCTGGTACCTTGGCCCCATCCCGATGACAATGCTCCAATAGCAACTAAATCAAATATGGCTCATGGCTGGAAAAAAACAAATGATGAAGAAGAAAAAATAAGTCAACGGAGGGGGCATATTCTGCACGAAAATGTTTTTTCTTCCTTTAAAAATATCAAATATTCCTATTTTGAAACAGCTGCTACAATAACTTTTTTCGCGATAATAATTTTAATATTTAAATGTAAGTTCTATGGGTAATATTTAATGATTACATAATAAACATATGGTGTGCAAGTTACAAGGTTTTTCTGCAATATACCAATAAAAATTATGTAAATAGTGACGTTATTAAAAGCAATTCGAATAACGATAACATTATCTAGTTGTCCCCTATGGACACGCTGGTAATATTTTTCAATAATGCAATAAATATCAAAATTGTCGCGTGTACATTGTTATATTTTCATCCTGCACCACCCCATCCCTAAATTGACATGAAAGCCCGCGTTTTGTAGCACATAGACGATAGCAAATTTATTATCAGATTATACTCATATACCAGGTGTGTCGGTAATTCCTTTCCGGTTTTTCCGGC
>LR737381.1:27248055-27274990 GCA_902655005.2 Marronus borbonicus | reverse complement strand
CTTTAGCGAAAAAACCGGAAAAGAATTACCGACACACCTGGTACGATTTGCGTGATTGATTTTTAACATTTAAAATTGCACTTTCGTACGATACATCGTTAGACTTTACATTACTGATTCAAATAATTCGCCATTTACGGGGTCGCTTTATCAGCGATGACTGATTCAGCTCACGCCGGCGTGCAATAAAGTACACAAAACGACCCGGCCAGTCTAATTACGCTCAGATACAATAAAGCACGTCCATCAAACAGAAACGCGACCGCAAAGCGTAAAGAACAGCCTGCAAAAAAATTAAACAAAAGCGCTGAATGCACACAGCAAATATACCGGTTTTAATGGTCACGGTTCTACAATAACGGAATGACGCTACGACTGGTGGAAATGAATTTTCATCCCTCGATGGGTTGGAAGAGAATCGTAAGAGATAGATGTGGATTAGAATGTATTTAAATTCATTTTCTTATAGTTGTCACGTTAAAAGACGCACAAATAATGATGTTAGTAGGACCCATTTGTTTCTTGAAGATTCCGCTACGTATATTCTCTAAATATTCTCCAAATTGTTATAATTAGCCCATTACCAAATATTACTTGAATTGGAACAAGTTAGCTTATCAGGACTTAACTGCAGTGCAAGCGAAGAGCCTGCTAAATAGTGGTTTTACACAGATCTTCTACTTCTATGTACATACTTGAACTGATATAATAGTTAAAAAATTCTGCTGCTGAAGTATATTCAAGTTTGTGCCCTTTATTCATTTCGCAAGTGTCTACAGTTGTCCGTAAAGTAATCGATGAAAATAATACTTTGCTCTGTGATATGAAACACGATGATTAAAAAATTGATGGCAGAAATTATGTATGTAGTTTGCCTATAAAAAGCTTCACTAGAATTAGCGGTAGCGGTAATCGATGTCTAAGAGCGCGAAGTGCATTTTCGCAACTCAAACTCTAGCGTTTTGGGAAACTGCACACGTAAAAGATTCCCACAGCCTTAGTTGCTTTGTAGTTATCCAAAGCGCTCATTGCGCACGCCGTTTCGTGGAAAGTAGTCCAAGAACTGCTCGAGAGATTGCTTAGAGAACAGTGCCCGGTTTATGTCGCTGCTTGTTAAATGTTTATTGGCACTAGAGGACGCTAAGAAATGTCTGGCTCGTCGTTTCGAAATGTTGTAGCATTAACCGTGAGGCAAACGTGAGGAGGTAGAGTTAAAATACTCTCGGAACTACGCTGATAACACCCTCCATGAGTGTATTTTTTCCCTTGTTGCACTGCGTTTGCCTTAAATAATTCCATCAATGCCATGAGGAAGCTATTTATAGCATTATTTTTTTTTGTTATAAAATATTGGACATTTCATTTGCATTTTTTTTCTGTGTTCATTTCGTGTACTTTGAAGCTTTCTTGTACGGGAATTTAAACACATGGAAATCCAAATTGACGTCGTTAAAAACGGTCAAGCTTAAGCTTGATAACCTATAAAATATCTTAACTTGAAGGTACAGATATTTCTCACAGATAGAGCAAATAACCATGGAATGTTCAGGATACAAAGTTTCAAAATCGGTAATGGTGTTCCTCTTGACGTATATTTTTTAAGATATTCAGGTTTTTCCAAAAATTCCTAATTACTTTAACATTACTATGAAACCAAGAACGAATTACCATGCCCTCTATTCTTACACGCAAACCTAGAATCAACAGTCCAATATCTTCTGTACGTCGTTGTACTTTCAATTTCGAATTAAGTGCCCATCAATTAGAATAGAACATAATCCCGGTGTACGTTATCAGTAGCGACGAATTTCGAACGCCCATCCTTCGTATGCCTACTCCGGATATACCCGTACTCGACCTCTCCGGCAGTGCCCGTTTTGCGCTGTTCGAGCACGCGCCAACACGCTACCCCCACGCGTAGGCGATCGCTTCCAGAGAGAGACCGACCGAGAGTCCTTCTGCCACCGTCGATTCTCGGCGGCTTCCAGTTTAGTTGCGAACGGTTCGCTAGCGGAAGTGATAGAAATCGAGTAGCCAGAGCTCTCTACAAACAGAGAAATACCATACATCACATAGTAGACTGTAAACGCGATCGTTATTTGTTTTTATTCGACTCTCAATTCACTCGTTCGCCTTTTAGTGCTTGTTTGTTTCGACTTTCGTTTGTTTCTTTGGTTTTTCTTTTGATTTTGCTCGAATGCAATCAGAGCAAGAAATTGAACTATTTCTGAAAGGGTTTTTGTTTCTGTCGAGTTATTTTTTTTTGGTAGCTTAGTTTTTCTTTTAAGTGAAGTGTAAAATTAAGTGCATTTCAACTCTTTTTCTTCTGTATTGAGCTTTCAAAAAGTAAGTCTCACTACTGCAGTAATTAAATCCATATACGCAATTCACATACGTTTTCGGTAATTCCAAAAATTCATGTAACATTATTTATTTGATAAGATATTATCTGTTTTATCAATGCATCTGTTAGTAATATTTCCTTGAATTGACAAATTATTAATTCTGCTCTACGCGAATCACAGAAATAATTTATTAGAAAAACTGGTATTATTTTCAACTGGAAACGTTCGATTATTTCTAAAAGGTACAACAAAAAATCTACCTATTTAAAATTCAAGGACGTGGGGTTCGTGTATGTATATGTGCACGAGCAGTAACTTTGACGGAATTTATGAACTGATGATTCACTCAGTACCATAATTCTGTGGATTTAAAATTCATATTAAAGGAACACGTTATTTATTTATTATTATTTAAACGTAAATATCGGTGAAATGCTTCAATTTCATCAACACGATGTTGGAAAAAAATCTTTGTTTACTGACCAAACTATTGTAAATATTTACAATATGGTCATATTAAAAAAAAATATGTTGAAAGTAATATAATATTTCTTGAATTTATTAATGTGAGAGAATGAAAAGATAATTATTGTTACCTAATAAACTGTGTATTCGTTCAAAAAAGATATCAATATTAGCAATTTGTTGAAAGTAAAAGTATATCCGCAGAACCCAAGAATACAAATTAAGGAACTAAGGTTACCGAAAACGTATGTCCTGTGGTATTTTTTTATATCTTCGTCTTTGAAAATGTGGCAATTCAGAAAGGAAACAAATACATAATTAGCTCATATAGTTATAAGCAGTTTATTCCAGACATTTATGTTTCAAACAGGATCACCATAATTTATGTTAATGTGGCATGTACCACATACCATGTTTAGGATACGTAGTACTTCACAAAATAAAATATCGGATTTTTACTTTCACAAAAAAAAGGATAATATCCACCATAAAACATTTAACATATGAATGCTTAGAACACCATTGAATAATAATTATGAAATTAAAAAATAATTTTTAATTAAAGAGTTTTGCGGTGCAGAAGTTTCTCAGCCGTGCAAATAGGCCTTTGAGATTTAATAAATTTAAAATTCGATTAAAGCTTTATATTTTATACATTTCCTTCTTTGCTAAGGTGTCATTTTGGAAAAGAGTGATGAAAACATACAGTTCGAGTCTCTTGCATTCCAAAGCTTTCACAAATGCAGCAATACTTAAAAGAAAGAAAACATTTGAACGTGCAAGTTTATTAGTCATTTAAATAAAGCATTGTTGCTATGTTTACAAGTGTCAAGAATTATTTATTTATCTAAAACGTGTTATTACCGCTAGGAAAGTACGATTGGCAAATAAGTGGTGCACTCAAATACTAATTTCAAGATTTTATCAGGGTTTTCTAAGAAGTGAGTAAGTTTTGTTTGGAACAAAACCACACCTCACTGTTACGAAGTACTGGTGCCCCAACCTTTTGGAATTGCGCTTATTGTGTAAATAGTAAGAAGCTAAGTTGATGTATTAGATTATCTTCCAAAAATAATTCCCGTATACATAAGATGTTCAATAAGTAGGGAATCAGGCACCTACTTTGTTATTTTAAATAGAACATCCTGTATATCATTACGTTTTTAGCTTCCTCTCCTAAAAATAAAAGAAATAAAATAAATTTAGATATATCTATTTAAGGGTACATTTTCATGAGATTGCATTGCACACTGGCCTCTAGCTAAGCATTGCGTTAGGACGCCTTCGAAATACACAGGGTGTTCAGTGTTGAGCAACAAACTTGACTAAAAACAAGCACCAGAAACGAATTTTTTGAATAGCTGGTGGAATTTCTGGTGATAATTCCTCACTTACAATAGTTACCATGACAACTTTGAACATGACATTGACAATTTTGAGAGTTAAGTAATAAGTATAATTTATGTACTAGGAAGAAGTGAAAGAAATGAATATTTTGGGTAGTAGGATGTATAAACTGAACAGAGGCTTAAAGTATTGAATCAACAATTAAAAGCAATGTTAGTATGTTTTATTTACTGGTATCATGGTAACCAAACAACATTAACAACAAAAATCACTTGTGGGCAATATTCAAACGCAGAACTTGTGTTTAATCGTAAATATCTGTTTTATATTAAACGTTAAACATGTATCATTACACAAAAACGTTGGAGATACATATTTCCTATACGGTCTGGTTCGTTAGTTATCGATCGCCCTGTATATAGTGTTATATTTTTGACCTGTAAGACACCATCTGAAAATGTCCCATCATTTACACAATAAGCACAATTCTACAATTCCAAAAGACTGAGTCACCGTATTTTCTGTTATACTTTAGGTACTTTTTGATTAAACCCTGTACATTGCAAGGTACAATTCTATTTAGATCATATTAAATTCGCAAAATATTATTTCCACTAATTACATTCTATAAAATATTTAATTACCCAATATTACATATCTTAAATAAGTGCTATCATGCATTTCCGACTATAGCTCCAATGTATTATTTGTACTACACCGCGGTAAATAAATAAATTGTTGGTGTTGTTTATTAAGTGTTGAAGAAACATAAAAACATGTATATACATATATTTCTTATTACATTTTACTGGTTCAATAGTGTTGTGGTTTTATAATTACATAAGCGTCTTTAACGCGTAACGAGATATACATGCTCTCATGTTTACGCTATTTCCGTCTTTATCCCATACAGAGGTATCGAATTGTCAATGTATAATCCGATATTTGTCGTGTAATTCTATACCGCCGCGTAATATCTTGAAATTCGATTCCAGTCCAATTCCAGAATGGTACCGCCAAGCCAAAAGGAAACAATTCAAATTTAGTTATTATTTCGCGCATTTTATTTTTGCTCTACTGCAAGATCTTTACCCGACCACTAACCTAATATTTTTAAAGAGAGGAAGTAACGAAAAGTATAGTACTTAGCTGATTATTATTTCAATTTGGGTCGTCGTCCATTACTATAAACGTTGAAGAAGGAATCTGACACATATTTAGAATGCCAAATATTTTGGACAGCTTGCCAAATAATCAGAACATTCTTTAAAGTTTTTCGAACATACTGCCGCATGTTTTATCGCAAAAATAGATGTAATAAGCGTTTCCTGTCATCTCAAAAAGAAGCATCAAACACATGATTATACCTTAAATTAATTTTGAACATACAGTGGCGGCCACATAAATAGCACAGGCATCTAATTTCATTTGAATTAACCGCTCAAGCTGTTTCCGTTTAAATTTTTATTAAACTAGCGTGAGAGTCCCCGAGAAGATTGCGTGTACTTCCCCTAGCTATGTATTCCAGAACAATAATTCGACATTCATTGAAAAAAAAAATATTAGTTTCACCTTTCTAGCAGGCACATAAATAGCACAGTTGTCGGTTCTGTAGCGGAATCTTATTATAGTGTTACGATTCGAGTTATTTTGTACCAAAAAAGTGGTGTACTTACCACTTTTAAAATTAACGTGTTATTAGTCACAAAAATTTAGGTGTTAGTATAATGGGATGAGTGAAACATTGCACACCAGAGAAAAGAGAGTTAATTTGCACCATGAAAGAGGAGGGCATATCAATTTCAGAAATATCACGAACATTAAATTGTTCACGTAAATTAATACAAAATACGATAAAAAGCATATTCAGACGGAAAAAGCCTTAAAAAACAAGAAACGGAAGATTAGGCCTCGTAAAACAACCTTACGACAAGACAACCTTATTCGTCGATTAAGTCAAGAAGATCCTTTTCGCACAGCTACACAAATAAAAACCGAATTTAATAAACAATTTGATATTGATATATCGAGAAGAACAATACGACGTCGGCTGAAGGAATTTAACTTACACGGGTGTAGTGCAGTACGAAAGCCACTCGTGTCAAATAAAAACCGTCAAAGAAGATTACAGTTTGCGAAAATACACAAAGAAAAGCCGCTTTCTTTCTGGAAATCTGCACTTTGGACAGATGAGAGCAAATACAACCGACTTGAGTCTGTCGGAAAAGTGTATGTGCGACGACCCATCAGTCAGAGATGCAACCCTAGGTACATTATAAAAACATTGAAACACGGTGGAGGAAGCGTAATGGTATGGACTTCTATGTCATGGCGTGGTGTAGGGCCTATATTCGGAATCGCAGGAAAAATGGATGAGTATGTTTATCGCAACATTTTAGAAAACGCGATGGAACCATATGCTGATGAATTTCTTCCAGTAACCTGGGGTTTAATGCACAACAATGATCCCAAACATACGGCGTGGACCATAAAACAGTGGCTAGAGGAGAAACAGATTCGAGTGTTAGAATGGCCTGCACAAAGCCCTGATTTAAGAAAATCTATGGGGGGATGTTGAGGTTGTTATAAAGTCTAAATCTCCAGCGACATTAGACGAATTATGGAATACTATTGAAGAAGCCTGGCATAACATTCCTGTAGAGAGATGTAAAAAATTAGTTGAAAGTGTGCCGAGAGGATGTGCAGCAATATTGGCTTGTAAAGGGTTTCAAAATATATTTATTTTGTAATTTGTTTATCTTGAAGTTTATAAAATATTGTGTGTTTGTTATAAACTGCATGCCATCTACTACATTTTTGTTAAGCTAAGTTAAATAAATCACTTGTTAACATTTACAAATTTATCAATTCATCCATATCAGTTTACCTGTGCTATTTATGTGGCCGCCACTGTATATACATCTACAGTCGTATGTAACTGATTTTCTTATTACTCCATGACGAAGTGTATTTCGTTACGAGTTACTGAACAGGCTTATGCGCATATATGGTGTGATAATTTATACTTCAATGTATTACCTTAATGACTTGAACAAATATAACTTGACATTTAGTAGCTGTAAAAGGCGACTTCTCGACTACAAACGAGTCTGCTTGTCACTTTCCACTAATCGATAAGACATAAGCCAGATCAAAGTGAAAGTGAAAGTTTTTGTGTCGAATATTTAAAAATCAAATCATTACAATGTGCAATTTTGGAGATCTGAGAAATCGCATTTTCTGTTATCGCCTATTTCGATACAATCTAATCTGTAAATTTTCTCTACTAAACGGAATCATTCACTATAGCTTTCGTAAAATAACGTTACTCATCGCTGGTTGTGATCCTACGTATATGCATAATACGTATGTATTGGCGTTTAGTAAACGGATAAAAGGACATGGCCATGTCTTTAAAGGTGAAGTTAGAGAAGATTCTTCAATAAGGCTGATCGCGGGTAGGGAGTTAAGAGAAGTAATTGCGTTTTCAATCGTAATACCGCCGGGGTACCGTCAGACCTTGAGCAAATTAAATGTTACCGTGCTCTTACTTTTACAAAAATAAATAGGTGGGTGTGGTGCAGAGCTGCGATTCAATGTATTATTGCGTTTCGAAGTATTAACTCCTTTGGGTACAGAATGTTAATCAAAAACAATTTCAGAAAATTGTCCGTGCAATAGCATTAGAGAGAACATTATTTCGAATAGTGCTGGATAACAATTTATTAAATGGAAATGATTCAAATGCAACATATTTCTTAATAGTACAACGCTAGTCAGTCAGCATATTTGAGTTTCCACCTTTACAAATCGATTTCCGTGCAGCAGTTTTAATCTCAGTTATGTAACTCTTCCAAGTCATGGAAGTTTTTTTACAGAAGTTGCGTCCATAAATACATACACAGAAAAGGAAATGTTATACGAATAACTTCTACAACTGCAGCAAATGCCACTACAAATAGTTACAAGATCAGTGACGCGGACAGTTTGTAGCAATTAGTGACACAGTGCTGTAGAAAACTTGCAACGTTTGCTACAATATACTTCCATATTTTTCAGCAATTGTGCAAGTGTATGCATTACATTAAAGTACACAAATTGCAATAATTATTTAAACAATTAAAATATTCTGTATTAAACCGCCTCTAATTAAGCCGTGTTCTTGCAATGGTTAAAAGAACAAATAAACGAAGTAATAACTATACCATGTTTTCGCATTTACGATAGCTTCGGCATAGGAATATTACACACCTACATTCGTGGATATGTGATCATCACTTCATGCAGATTTGAAAGAGTAATGTAAACTGCGGAAGGCGTTAGTCTGAGAGAGTTGAGAGCTCGCGGCGCGATACAAGACATAATGGAAGTCGCAGAATGACACTCTTCATTACTCTTCGGCATTTTCTCCATATGTTGCTCTTCGGTAATCTTTCACTACGTTTTCGTAAATTCCACAATTCATACATCTTGATGGAAGCGCTCTCTACATTCCTTACTTGAAGTACATAATTGTAAGTTGACCGGAAAGGAATCTTAGTGATAGTGTGAAAAAATTAACAAGATATTTTTTTGCTGTGCCTCCCTAAGAACATTATTTCCTCGATAACTCCCAAACTACGCCTTCCGTTTGTGATAAGTACTTCAGGAAATTTTGGTAATGTATTATTTTCTATCGGCGGATCTTCTTTTAATTTAGCTTCTGTGGTCGAAACTTGAAGTTTATATTCACCACTGTTTTTGCAATTGTCGCATGAAAATAGACCTGTTTACCATGTAAAGCTAGGTAACAAAGAATCAAGCGCTTATACTTTTATCCGCTTTACCCATATCATAGGACCTAATGTGATAAGCTATAGCTATTAATTATAAGTATTTAATGAACCTTGGAACAAGTTGAGAATCCTGGTTCTTCAGCTCAGTTAGTGTTAAAAATTGTCATTTGTAATTCATGGCTGAACATTTGCAAGTTGGCCTTTAGGATCTTCTACTTTTAGTTGTGTCTTATCCACCACCTTATCAACCTTATCTTATTCGCTTAACGAAATTAAAGTCAATGCTTTCGCTTTACTTTGATCTATTTGTTGATTCCTTAGTTTTCTCCCTACTTTAAAATATCCTGTTAGGGAAGTGAGTAAACCACAAAGAAACACTAATTTATTGAAAAGCATACTCAGAATTTACATTCTGGACCCGGATTTAGATTTCCATTATTCAAATTATGGGAGATGTTAGCGATGAACACGGTAAGGCGCCTCCACCAAAATAAACTGGACATGCAACGAATATATTGAACAAAGTAACGTGATAAACTTTCACGTTTCATTTGATATCAAACTAGAGCTCACCTGTTTATAAAGCTAATAACAAAATAAATACTTGTAACTGCTCTTTCAAGACTAGTGTTAGTTAGTTCGTCAACTTGCAAAATTTGATAATTTGTTCGTAGAAAAAAATTAACTTTCGAAGCAGCACACAAATCGATACAGCAAATACTTTTCTTAGAAAAGTTAATTTAAAATCTTTGGTAAATAGAAATTAAAATTGACAAACCAAGGTTTTCCGAATGACATGCATTACTTTAATGTATGCATTTTGCTTGTCAAGATTTTTTTATTATAAAAGAATTATTTCATATCTCGATTTTGTTAATCGTGTTCTAAAATCGATACTCACGACTGCAGTAGACATCCGTTGGAAATAGGGAGTAGAGAGGATGAGAGAGATTTCTTTCGCCGTGTTATAATAACGTTAAAACTTGTTTACCGTTCTCTCTACTTGCGTATAAGCCAGCGATAAAAGGAAAAGCACCACACTACCAACGTTCATACTTCTACTCCTACCTTTACATATGCTATATATAAGGTGAATTGAATTTAAAATTGCTTTATACGGTACCGTGCCACACGCACCAACATAGATACAGTAGTGGCGATAAAGATCACAATCAAAGATTTTACCAAATGATTTGTTTTTTGGCAATTCATAAGGAGAAATAAATTTATGTAACGTAAATGTAATATTTCGTCCAATATCCTTTTGTTGCTATAACTCCTGCACAATGTCCCGGCATAGAATCAATAAACTCCTGTTTAATACTTCTCCAAGTCTCCTGGATTCCAATATACAGTTGATCTCGATTGCTGTAATTTTGTCCCTTAATTAGATTGCCAACGTGATCCCATATGTTTTATATTGGATTTAAATCCGATGATTGCGGAGGCCATTGCATAACATCTGCGAAGCCAGTCCTGAATAAGTTTTAAAGGAATTATCTTGTTAAAATTGATAACGCAAACGCATGATTTCGTCAAAGTATGACACCGAATTATTCTACAATATGTCTTTTTATCCTTAAATTTTTCCATTTTGCCTTGTAGTTGACGCAATGACTCCATATTATCCGTTTATCAAATCTCTCATCCACTGACCTTCGCACGTATACGTCCAATCACTACGAAACAAATTGAACTTTCCTCGATAAAAAATATTCTCTATTCTTCTGCAAGAATTTTAATTGACGACAGAAACAATTGGTTTTGAGGTGTTAACGATTTATCGGTCTAAACGTGCCGTCGCTTTCCAGGGTCGTCCTAGATTCCTCCTAGCCGTTGCGTCACCAATCAAGCGGAATCTTAATTCGTGATACTACAGATTTAGTAAGTTTTAAACTTATCTGTAATTGTTATTATCTTTCTAAATCATTGAACAGCACTGGAGTCACAAAGGCTAATAATAAACAAACAAAAGAAGTAAGTTGTAAAGTTGATAATTTATCGTAGAACGGATTAATTTACGTAAAACGATTGATAAATAGGCCAATGTTGACTATGTATAAATGAGTATTATTGATTCAAGGAATGCCCGTGCATATCACATTTTCAATAACTCCAAGCAATCAATAAATCATATTGATTCATCGATGGATGGAAGCTATTTCGGTAGAGCGTATACGCAATATTTGCATGTGGTTCAAATTTATTACAAATTTATGTATTCAGCGTTGAATAATAAATAATTAAAAAATCATACTGTAAAGCACTTATATACACTGCCGTTCAGAGAAGTTCGCTCGATTGGTAAAAAACATGAAAAGGTTACAGAAACAAACGAAACTAAAAACAAAATGCAATTTTATTGTATGTACGGGTAAAAAAGACAAACATAAATAAATAAAAAGTTATTCTGGCCTAATATAACATACTGAACATTATATTTTTTTTTCATCGAAAAATCGATAAAACCTCCTTTGCTGTTAATCACCGCTCGAACTATTATAGGCATTCTTTCGATAAGTTTTGTTAAAATGGATTATGGAATATTAATCCAGTCATGTTGCAGAATATTTCATAAATGTTCTTGTGAAGTTGGGCATATTTTTCGGATCCTCCTGTCCAGTTCATCCCACAACAACTCTATCGGGTTCAAACCTGGGCTTTGTGGAGGCCATGTCATTACTTTCAGGGTGTGCTGTTCTTCTTGCTCCTTTAGATAGTTCTTACACACTAACGCAGCGTGTTTTGGGTCGTTGTCATGCATGAATGTAAAGTTACGGCCTATTATACGCAATCCTGATGGCACTGCATGATTCTGGAGTATTGCAAAATAATTTTCCTTCCTCATTACACCCTGCACTCTGCATAAATCTCTCATCCCAGCAAAGGAGAAACATCCCCACACTAACACAGAACTACGCCCTTGCTTTACTGTTGGCACAATGCAGTTCGGGATCATTTTTTCAGTTTTAGATCTTCGGACATAAACTCGTGGATTTTGCCCAAAAGCCTCAAACTTTGACTCGTCACTCCAAAGCACGTGTTTCCAATCATCTAACGACCAATCTAGATGAGAACGGGCCCACTGTAGCCGTTTTGCTCTGTTGCCCCGACGTAATAAGGGTTTTCGAATGGCAATGCGTCCATGAAGGTCCGCTTGTTGAAGTCGACGTTTTACCGTACTCGCCGAAACTTGTTCATCATGGCCGCGATTGACTTCGGCTGCTATTTGTGGCACTGTTAATTTTCTATTGCGTTTGCTTAATAATACAGTTCTCAAATCTTCAGCTTTTGTTGTTTTCCTAGATGCTCGGACACAATTTTCTATAGTTCCAATTGTCCGACATCGCTTTATGATGTCATTTACTGTTGAACTTCTCATATTTATTTTCTCAGCAATTTGTCGCCCCAAATATCCTTCTTCAAACAGCGTAATAATGCGTGAACGTTTTTCTACACTGGTAGGCTTGCCACGTGCCATTGTGAAGTAAATTTTCTTAAAACTTTCGCGCAAAAACGACAGATGCACGCCAACACACGTCTAACAGTAAAACGAAGCAAATTTATATCTTTACGCCGGTGATAAACAAACAAGAGTGATACTGCGGTATATTTCCTAAATGTATTGTTCGTTAATACTCCCCAAACGACCCGTTTCGAAAGATCGGTACTTCCGAGAAATTCTTGGAATGATAATAAAAGGGACTTTATTGTGGTTGTCGCAATATTTCTACTTTACATAATAATTTATGGCTTTAATCCCTTAGAAAAGAGTGTATGCTTAATATTTTTCTAATTTTATGTATTAATAATTGTATACAGTGTGATATAAAATTTATTCTATGACCGAACTTCACTGAACGGCAGTGTACATATATATTCTTCGGGTGTTAAATAAGATGCCATTAGCGTTTCGATTTTTAACACTCTTGTGCTCTTTCAACATCTTTTTACAGCTTCCTTCATATGCTAACGTGATTTGCAATTCCAACCTGCTTAATAGAGATTTTAATCTTGCAGTTGAAGCGCCAACACCGCTAGTTTTTATTGACGTTATATTGAGTCGTTTCAGAATTGCATTTAAAGGGCGATAAAATGCGAACGATGTCAAATTGTATTTTAATTTAACCGAAATTATTTTTACGATCCAACATTCGGTTGACAATTTTCTTAATTTAACGTATTAACGGTATTAAAATACGTTTTACACACCATGAAATGAACTATTTTACTAACAGTCTTGGAAATATGTAATCTGTACAGATTACGGTTCAACCGATAGAATCCCGTTTCCCGTTTTATTTACCTTTGAGGCAAGCGATATTAGATAACTTAGCTGTCAATAATCATCGAGCATTTCGAGCTGATAACTTTTCAAAACACGCGTTGTGTTATTTACCTGCGTGAACTCCATGACACTATCTTGCACAATAGTTATCCAATGCAATATTAATAATATACGATAAGATAAGATAGAATTTACATTTATGCGGAAAAGAAAAGTTAAGTGTTAATTGCGTACTTTAATATTAAATTACATAGCAACATTCATGGTTTATAATTGCAATTGTAATGAGCCATTTTTGAGTTAAAAATAAGGGCATAAACCGTATCCAATCGCCTTTATAACACAGTATCCCACTTATCGTAGTATTTCCCCAGCTTTCCGGATTTTATCAATGGGTTGATCATGCGTGTTGATTCTGATCGTGTGGCTTTTATAAATCCCCACGAAACAAGTGCTATCCTCTTTCCAGGATGTATGCTGCTAGCAAAATCCAGAAATATTTCCATAAATTTGTGCTTTTTGTTAAAGTTTGATAATCTTTGTGTACTGTTTATAATGTTTCTCATAACTTCAGTGTAGTTCTCCACATGTTCAATTCGAAGAATGTCCCACCATTCTCTTTAAGCTGATTCAAAGAACTCTTCCTAGTTTTGGAGCCTACCCCTACCTCATCAAATTTTTTACACATGTTTTCGATTGGGTTTAAGTCTTGCAATTGAGTAAGCAAAAATAGCTTCAGTATAACCTCCCTGAAGCTAGATTTGTCCCTGAAGAGAACTACAGCTCATTGATGGTTTTCTCGGTTTACGTAATTATCTGCCTAGATAGTTCCACTTATATTGAAATCTATGTAGGCCTGATGAACGTGGTCACCAAGGGATAGATCCGACCAATCAATCATCTGGAAAATATTTCGTTAAACCAATCCTGTTCTGCATATGTATGATGAACCCCAGCACCATTATGCGATTTTGTATACCTAGTGGTGGTTCATCAAGCAATAATGGCATTATTTGTTCATTTCGTGATAGTATTGTTGATAATTGCAACCAATACATTGCATTTAAAATGGCATCCTTTTAAGTTGGAAATTTTGCTGATTACATTGGTAGTAATTACAAAATTTGTCATTCTATCTCTTCTGAATTGAGGCTCATCAGTCTAACAGAGGTAGGTGAACAGATCCGTTCTCGCCACAATGAATTTGACCAATTGAAATAACAGTTCGAATATCTGTTAAATCTCATTTCATCCTCGTTTAAAAATTATCTTTAAACAAGCCAACGATTAGCTGTTATATCTACAAGATGGTGATACAGATGCGTCGCCGTAATTTTTATTTGTACAACTACTATTCATTCTCTTTCCTGTATTATTGCGTTAAATAAATTCTACATCGCAGGTAGTGCCGAGTGGTGTGGCGCTCATCGAAGTTCTGGTCCGAATACATGTCTCCAGGCGATCTTTGTTCCTGGCCCACTTCAATTCTTCAGTGGCCTAAATCGCCCTCTCTCTGTCCCTGGCGTTCTGTTCGATATTATCTCCGATCAATGAGAATCCCGGGGGAACTGCAAATATATCTCATCTTCGCTTTATTCCCTTGTCTCTTCGTATTTAATATAATATTTCCAAACATAAATATATATAGAATAAATTCAATTGCTTCTTTTTTGCTTATCTTACAATTAGTAAGATAACTAAAAGGCCATTAGATGATTTTACGCAACAGTCTAAGATACTGGTTTGTAAGATTATAATTGTGCGGTACTTTGAATACCATCTATCTGTATTATACTTCATAAGTTTTACAAGCAGTAACGGTTTATAAAAATTACTAAACAAAGCTCTGGGCATAATTCTTAACGTAGACAGATACACACACAAGTGATATGTTAGAAAGACGATTTATCACTGTGAATTAGCTATGTCATACATTTTAAAAATATCACAAGGTTTGTTTCCTTTGTGTGTGTTGAGACAGATTAGGTTTGTTATTTCGTTACATATAACATTTCAGGCGATTCCACATTTGTATTCGACAGGATCATGTCTCGTATACACGAATATTGAATTTAAAATCCCCTGTCGATGTGGTATTATCGATACAGCATACTAAGCTTTGATCTCGTCGCAAAGTGATATGCATCTAATGCACATTCTTGGCGGTTTCAATTCCATCAAATGTGCTACGGGCACATAACGGGGGGATGCTGTTCGAACTATACTGCTCTATATAGGGATCGATTGAAGACGCCTCCAGCGCATACGAAATTTTTCTCCTATGACGATAAGTTTCGATTTGTTTTACAGTATCCCAAAAAAAAAAAATGTATATCCTCTGCATCTAAATACGATGTAAAATTATCGTTTTATATTAAATAGTTGACAAATTCCTGTTGTTATGTCTTTCAAACGGACGAATAGTTCTGCATTCATGGGCTATAACCGGACAAAAAAGTAAGAACCGCAAGTAGTCCCTTTATGGATACTTTCACCGTGTAATGATAGCTTCTGTAACCTCTTACGAGCGATCTATTGTTTCGTTCCTGCAAAATTTCACATTTTCATGTTCGTCTGCTACTACACGCGTATACACTGCGTTCACGATGGAAGGAATGAATTCAATAAAATTCTAGCAACTTTTTGCGAATAAAAATACGCTGAAAAGTCAATTGGGAGTATTGGTTTGTCATTATTTGATCTACAGTACAACGTGATATCACTTCAGGTTTGAACAATAATGGCAACAAAAACTGTAGAAGATCTAACAAGCAAAGTCATCCAACTGGTCACCTCCGATTTTGCAGGCATGTAGAGCAGTGAAAAATAATCGACCTGTACTCGTAGGGGAGTCACAGACCCCTAAAGTTACACCCCTAAAACACATTTTTAACGATATCTTTGGAACTAGAAAAGATATTGAATTGAACTAAAAAGGAAAATATTCTTCTTCACAATTCGGACATTTTGGTTTGAAAAGGAAATCAGTGGTGCATGTTAGGGGCTGTAGGGGGTTAAAATAAGAACAAATTTGAATCCCCTGACCATGTAAATGAGAAATTCATACATTTCTATTATAATCCATAAACTACATTCAAAAATATAATATATCGGTTTTTGGATTTTTTCGCAAAATATTATATACAGGGGTTACAGCCACCCCAGAATGCCGCTTCGTTTTTCTTTTCCATCTCAAGAACGAAATATTTCAAAGCATTTATATTTGATATTTACGTTAGGTATCCTTAGGAGACGCGGCAGCAAGGTTTTGGTTAAAAACAGCCTAAGGATTAGATGAGTTTACTCTTCCGATTTTTTGGTTTTTTGATATATTCTCGAAAACGGCACTAACGATTTTCTTTGAAGCTTACGTTTTTGATTCATTTGGTACAAGCTTCTATTTGGCTGTGCCACTTTTTTTCTCAAAGTTGTCTGAGGAGGGCTTTACTCTTATGCTTAATGTCAATATGCGCATATATCTTCGTAACCGTTCGATGTAGCAACAATTTTTCTTAACAAAGATTAATCCCCTAGTAGTGCTAAGTTTCTAGGAACATTTTACGAAACGAGCATATAGAACGTTTCAAAAAATGCTATTAAAAAAAAAATAACAGCGTCGAACAGCGGCCTCTTAGGTCGACTGCGAAATGCGTTACTTTAATATTTAACTATTACGTTTGTTTGAACCCGAAACTCTGGGCAATTCTAGAACTAGGGCGCATGGTTGCTACGAATGCGCTGTTCATACCATGTTGTTCCAGAATTAGATATTCTGAGAACTGTTAGCTGTTTGAACCCCAAACACAATGTGTGATCCAAATCCCGTTCTGAACGGTTCTAACAGTTCTTGCCGTAGAGAAGGTATTTGAAATTCTCACCAAACTTGAGCATAGATATTAATTATCTTCCGACAAATGGTTATGAAATATTATCATTCTTTTTATCTTCTTTTTAGGTATTGCATTTAAAGAAATACGACTACGTGAAGGTTTAAATACAAAATATAAATGTGTTTTTTTTCATGACTTAAAAATTAGTACATATGGGATTAGGATGTATCTCACTTTGGTTTCTTATCTTTAGGAAAACACTTAAAAAGCAAGAAAATTTCTGAAGGAAAAACGGATATGCTAGCCAAACTTTCTAACAAAAGTTAATTGCCTAAGCGATATAATCGCCTAAACTCGCTCGAAGGCGGAATAATTTATCCTACACTGGACCATCCATCTTAACTGAGGATATTGTCTTAGACAGGCTGTTAATCCTGCAAACTAAGTTTGTGTCAGATCCAATGCAAAATGGCTTCTGTATCTGTTCTTAATATTTTACGAACTGCGCCAACAGTGAAAAGCCGTCAAGTATTTAGGTAGTTCGGGATACAAATTAAGGGCAAAAATTATTTGGTTAATTACAGTTTCGTTACGGGACTCATCGGGATTATTATACGTATATTAAAATACTGATGTTTTGCGTGCTTTACATTCTATCCACAGTTAGCGCTGGATAGCAGGTACACAGTATTAATTGGTAGTGTTCATATCGATAATTACTTACCATATGTAAAACAATAGTTTTAATTGTATTGCATCTATAAAATAATGCACGGAAAATTAATACGTATTGACTTGTATTGCACTGTAAAATTTGAAAAATGATCCTCTCATCACTTCTTTATTAATAAATATAAATATATTTGACTAAAATTTTGATCAACACCATTTTAGGACCTTCTGAATTTATTGGTGTAGTCAGATTTTTAATAAAAATATTGCTAATAAAATTTGGCTATTATCAAACTCGAAAAATAATCATTGAAAACTTAGACGAATCTCTGAAATTTAGATTAAAGGCAAACTTTTTGATCCACAATGTATTAAAAAAAAAATTGGTTTCATTTTACTGAAAAAGATGGATTCTCGATGGGTGTTTCCATTTCAAACGGGTCACACTGTATATATGTAAATTAGCGAAAGTTTCTTAGCCGTTTTGGATAATTTAATAGTTGATTCTTGGTCGCAGTCTCTTATCCTTGGATTTGTCTTCCTCGGATGTTTTTTTTTCCTTTTTATTAAATATAATAAATATCAAAGTATGTCACAAAATGTTTACATAGAATATTGTAAACCTTCTTAAAACCTGCAAGTAACACTCGCAAAACAAAGGCTTTAAACAGTAACAAAATTCAATGTTGTTGCATTTTATAGAGTTTTAAAAGGCTTTTAAAAATGCAAATTGTGATAGTTGATCAAGTAATAAAGGCGAACCACTCCCAGTGAACACCATACGGCACAAATTCTGTTTTTCTTGAGTGCAGAAAATCTTTTTTCGTTCTATTACATATTTTCATTTTCAAATTAAGCGCAAGGCGTTAAGCCTATTGTAAAAGGAATGTAACTGATCAAACTACGCGCCGGTGCATCTAATAGCATCTATTCCCACTATCTTTATAACTGTAGTTTTTACTATCCTTGTTGCCAAATACAAATTAGATATCCCTGTAAGTCCTTCCGTTATCACTCATTTTTATGGCTACTTCAACATCTTAAAAAGAAAAATGACATGTTAAAAACAACATTACTTGAAATAGCAGTCCATTAGTAGCTTTGTACAAACTAAATATTTATTCTGGAGAAAGCCTCATACATGATTCATAGGAAAATAGCGTTAAAGAATAAAAATTAGTCATTGACAACGCAGGCAACTGCCGATGGGACGTTTACTCAGAGACAAAACCGGGACGAGACGTCATACTTAAATTAGCCGAAACCCTAATCCTAACTTTTCAATATTTTAAAATGGATATTATTTACACGGCAACATCCATATAAGATTGTAATTACAAATTTTTCTGTTTTTTTTTTTTCGGTTATACGGGTTGGGACAAAGTATTCAGCCAAACGAATATATTCAAAAAAGAAGGGATGATGTTGATGAAACTTTGCGTATAAGTGTAGTGACATATAACGCATCTGATTTAGAATTTGTTGTTGTTACTGTATTTCCGTTTTAACCAGTTGTTACTGAAATGCCAAAATGTTTTACTTTGACTGGAACGGTTAAAAACTGGAAGATCGCAACTAGAAAAGATACTACTGCCATTGGATTGGAAGAATCACCTCAAATTTCTACCGCAGCTTCGCCGCTAAACCATGGAATAAGTCGTCATTCTGTAAGGAAAATATTGAAAAAAGAAGTGCCATTCGTATGAAGTACAATTGATTCAAGAATTGCTAGATGATGATGTAATTTGGGCGAACAGTTTACGACTAATGTGATAGACTAAGGCGTTGGTCAATTTTGCGATCGTGTAATTTAAAAAGTAGGAATTTCGAATGTAAAATTAACACTAAATACCGTATTTATCTAGCTTAACTTGCTTGGGATCTAAGTCGTCGATTCACTTGGAATGTGTATTTGATGTCTCAATATGGAGTCAGCGAATAACAGGTAAATTTTCTCTTGAATAATATAAATATCGACATACAAGAACCAAACAAATTCCAAGTAAGTTTCCACAACCAGAAAACTTCTTTCTCGGTTATTTAAATCCTCCAGATCGTTTAAACAAACAATTATTATCACATCGTTTAAACTAGAGGATGAATACAGGCGTCTCGGTAAGCAATCAGCTCTGAACACACAAAGTATTATCTACGAGCGAAACCTAACGGACTATGAAAGACGCAGTGTGATTGGATCTTTTGATGTTACCGAATAAATCAAACAACCCTCCTCCCCTGACACATAAAATATACATTGCTTGGAATGGTTGTGTGTGTATCCTTACGGTCGCCTTAGTTCGTTCTTTTCTGATTCCTCCACGATCTCCGTCTTCGCATCTATGTATCTGGGCGTACGTTACGACTTCTATATTTGCCAAAGATCGATTCAATTTGCGATTCAATTCAAAATAATTTCCGACAGTGATGTTGTTAATTTTGACGTCGAAATGTTATTTTATTTAAATTCGATAAACCAATTTGCATGAAACGTAAAGAATCGATTAAACCTCAAATTTAACGCTAGTTTTTTTCCAATATATAACCTAGCATAAGGTATTCAAACGGTTTTGAGGCGGGACAATTCACTTCATCTCATCTAACTACCTGGGGTGATTCAGATTGTGTCTGGGAAGGTGTCTAACTCGATTTTCCAGTGACAAAATTCCCGTAAGGCGAGGGAAACGGAATAGATGTTGACTTTTACGGTTACTACATTGTCTTTCGATGGACGGTACAAGCCGAAAATACGGGTTTTATTGCAGTTGTTTGTGGATGTTCTTTCAACGTTTGAAGGAAACCTCCGCCTATTTCCCTGAATAATCTTTGTAAATTCCTATCATCTTCAGTCGATTTGAGAAAATGTAGTAAATTTTGGTGCTGACTGTAGTGTATCTCAATTAAGCATTTTGCAATTTTGTTTACTTTAACTGCAAATGCGTCCTTTTTTTTTCAACCAAGAAAAATTAAATAAATAAAAGGGGAAAATGTGCAATCATGATGAAGCGCACGTTATTTGTTCTTATTAGCAGTAAGTTCACCTTTTTAATTGCGTTATTGAATGTTTTCAAAAACATCGCGCGTACACATCAATTTATTTATTTATATATAGATTCAATTCTCAAAATGCTATGTAGTTAGGTACAGCAAACATTGCTGATGCTATTGCCCTTGGCCCAATTACGCCATTATGATTCTTTTAATAACAATCGATACTTGTTGAAGTGCCTTCTAAGTACCTATATAACAATCTAGAAAAGTCGGTACCTTGTCCTCAAATTTTCTTAGTGAATCCGGTACACTCCCGAGTCGCCATTCGCAGTTGAGAAATAATTAACTACGCTTTACCCTTTACGTCGAGGGGGTGAGTAACAAAGCCTTGCTTATAGGCGCGGAAAGGCGCCATCAATGAAACGTCGCATGCCAAAATTAATTTTAACATTTATCGAACTTAAATCTAAAGTCTCATTAAGATACGGGAAGTGATTTAGTCACGGCAAATTTTTAATACTTATAAGTTACTTGAAAAATTGAATTCTTTTACAACTTTTACAACCAGGAAGAATTTTCTGAACAACAATGTCTCGTGCATTTAGTTTCTGCTTTTGGAAATGGCGCGCCACATCAGTCGACAATTTCTCGCTGGTGCTGCGAATTTCACCGTAAGTAGTCTCAGTCAGTTTTATAATTTTTGAAAAGAGCACTTTTTCCGAATTCATTTCACTGCCTATATTTTGTACATCAAACTACTATAATCCCTGAAGAGGACCGTGGTAAATTTGAAATTTTTGTTTCTAAGTGCCTGATTGAAAGAAGTAGATTTCGGTTGAGACCTGCTACTAATTGCTAATTTTATTTGTTGGTTTCGTATTCTAAGTAACGTAATTATTCTTCAGCACCAGATGCTTTTTTTTGGAAAATCTCGAATGTTTACAAATTTCAACTAACAATAAGTGCAATTGGTTGGTTTCTGGTTATACATACATCAATACGTAATGGAAATGTTGCGAAATGTATGTATCTTTTAAATGATTCTTCTAAAGAAATATTACGTGGAACAATGCTTTAACATTAAAGTATTTTCTTGAGCGCTGTACAAAGAACATCAACATGCATAATTCTTTCGTCACTCTTTGCACACCCTACTTTGTCGCGATGTGTATTAAGCTGGCGTACCACTTCATAAGCTCACTAGCAAACCAGTTGCATATTTTGTTGCTAATTTTTTACCCAAGAATTGATATTCTTGCTCCAGTTGTTTCCGAGAAACGATACCATATTTAAGCTTGCGTAGCCTCTCGGTGTACAAAGAAAAATGTTACTGCATTCGTTTCACTTTTAACCACACGTTTGTAAGATGTTTATTCATTTATCAAAAGTATAAGACGCAGTTCTGAACTTAATTTAAATGAAGACAGCGACTTTTGCATACCGCCGTAGAAAAAAGAAAAATAGATCTGTACTCAGAGACATCCTTTCTCGGAAACGCTTGTTGCAACAAAATCAATTCTTGAGTAACAAATTAGCAACAAAATATGCAACTGGTTTGCTTCTGGAATAGACATTTTGTTGCGCTTTTTGTGTACAGCCAATTGCTAACTTCATTTTAAAAAACACGGCTATCCCTAAAATAAGAAAGGATATAATAAATTATATTAGAAGGTCTTATATTTATGGTTGCTGATAATATCAATTTTTTTTGAGTGTATAGGAATGAATTATATCATGACTTTAAATGTATGTAAGTAATGGCATTTTCCGTGGAATTTGGCGCAAATATATTAGATACATCTACCTCTTTGAGCTGTAATAAATCGCCTTTGCCGTATGTAATTTGTTCTTCTATTAAAACGAACCTTACTTCAAACGCACACCTTTCGTTTATAAAGTTCAACTGGTAAAAACAGAAAATACAAGACGTCGCGTTTTGAGCAATAGCTTGTTCATAAAATTCCCTTGATGCTGGGAAAAGGCAACCGTAATTAATATTGAATACACTCAAGTGATTAAATCACAGTCACTACGGGAAAAAAAAGGAATACAGTCGCGGCAATACGTATTCGAATTATCATAAATTGACCCAGTTGAGATGGTAAAAGTATGGTTATCTTGTTTTTCGAAACATGCGCGAATACATGTTCAAGTAAGGCAAACCCATATATGGCTCCATCGCAAAACCTGTAGTGAGTGTCTTGTCTGGAATGTTAGCGAATTAATTAGGTATACTAGAAAAAAATCTTGTAGCATACAGAGGAAATCAAAAATATACGTGACTGCAATAATAAAGTAACGAAAAATAATGTTATTCCTCTTTGGTGGATGGTTGCGCTAATATTACCTTGAATAAGATTACACATCACGGGAACGTAATAATTCTTGCTTACTGACATTGTCTGTATTGTGTTAAATTTAATAAAAGCGCGGCAAACTAAAATGATGCATAACTCGAAAGACTTCATTACATCCTACAAGAATTCCATCTCTTATTCAACAAAGAGCATTGTTACACATATATACGTGGGTACAGAATTCTAAATGAAAGTTATTACGTGTTATTCGCTGACAAAACTCCATACTTAACTTTAAAAAGAAAATGGCATAAGTGTTAGCATCCTTTTTAGCAATTTCTCTTGGAAGTAAAGTTTAAATTCTTCATGTGGGGCTAAAATTAACCTTTAAATGTTCAAATATCAATTTAATTAGGAATAATGCTAGTGGTACACCACAATATTGCTATTATGAATCAAACCAACTTAATTAATTTAGATTTTCCTCTTCGTAAATCCGATTACGGTATCCTCGCTGCCGAAAGCTCTCTCCATCTCACAGAAACAACAATCTGATGACGTAGTTTACTGTGCTTTCCCATCGACTTAGTTGACGGGGTTAATTATCTGTATACAGTCCAATGACTGCTCCTAGAATCAAGCTTTATATAGAATATCTCTAAATTCGTATAAAAAGTAGACAAAATAACGTCAGCGCCGTTAGGCTGTAATTACAAAGGAGATGAGTCGGCACTAACGACATGGAAAACAATGTTAGCTTTTACCATTTTCTAAAATAATAAATAAATAAATATTACGTTTAAATGCATAATACAATGTTTACTAGAACATACGCAATATGGACAAAGAAATTATTAATGTGCCTCAGAAACATGAACTCTTTATGGTATTTAATATTACTTACCATTATTTCTTCATCGTGTATATTACGAATCCCTTTATTGCCCTCTTGAACAGCTATTTATAGTTTTAAGTGAACATCAAAAATGTTATACAGGTTGTCCAAACATGATCATATTCAATTTTTCGATTAATTAATTGTACAAGCGCGCGATTCGCCGTGTAACGGCTCATCAGTGCACATTTCTGAAATAATAAGACTTATTGGCATATCCAGAATACAAAAGTAGATTTACAGCATCAAGATTGTAGCCAAACAGACTATTAATAGTATTAGCAAGGACTGTGGCGTAGTATAGCAAACAACGCACAAGTATCGGCACACTCCGCACCACACAAGTTTAATTAATTAATCTGGGACGGCCATTTCTACGATGCGTGGGATTCCCATGGTACGGTAACCGAACGGTGGGTCACCGGTGCCCACAATCAAACATGAATTGTTTATTGATATCTGGGCACAGGACATACACAAGTGGGCTGCTATACATTCCACTGCCCTTTTAAAGATAGACATTACACTGTATTTTTTTCAATTTGAGTATTTGATTCGTTGGGACATGTTTATACGTTACTATGTTAGATTTAAACATAGTATCTGTTTATCTTAAAATCAAATTGTTAAGTGAACTACGTGGATCTTATAAATGCAATCAGCCTTCTGAACTCACCCCAAAACTCAGGTAAGCTTTTGCAAAGTTTCAGAACATTTTGGATAATTATAGTGTTTTAAGTCTTCTTCAACAATATCCGAAAACATAAAGTAACTTTTGCACTACAAATTGTTCTTTATAAGCTTCGAGTCGTATCACATACCGCAGTCCTTGTCGTTGTAAGAATAACAGAAAAGCAATTTCGGGTTCATTATTCTCAACGGAAAATACTTAATTACCACAAAATAAAATTTTTAACTTTTATTAGAGAAGTTTTTTAATTTTATCTGTCTTTAACAGCCTCTCTTTACGACGGAACTGGTTATTAAATTTTCATTTAATATGATTTAAAATGCCAACCCGGATATTATTGCGAAGTTGGCTGTTTATCTTACGAGCGAAAGACGAAATCTTAAAAGTTATATTACTTGGCCGACAACCACCGAAGAGAATACAGCTTTGAAATTATTTTTTTTATGCAACTTTACTCCCGGGAGCACATTTCATAATCATCATGATGAGAGAGTATCTACGTTTCTTCGAAGACATTACTGCGCAAGGCGTTGAGCAGTTGTGTGTATACGTTATCTTCAGTACATATCTAATGAATAACCTTGGAATGGCTATTTATACAGACAATGCATATGCATTGGTATATCGACTTGACTTGAAGCGAATAGTAATTTGTTATTTGTGCTTTGGTAAATATTGTTCTTTGTCGCGTTACGAAATGGATATTAGATTACCGCTTCGTAATCTAACCTTCTATTAATATATGTCCGTTAATATTATTTAAACATATGACGTTTTACATGTTTTCATATAAAATGTTGCTTACGATACTATCATCTTCGCTATCGTTAAATATAAACTGTGTAGACATTAAAGAAGGTCTTCCAGTAGATATTCCACCTCATTTACGGCGCTTAAATTATCATCATACGAGATGAAGATCCTAAATTGTTCCTCATAAATACAAAATGGTTTTCAAAGTACAAAAACATTAGATAAGGAAGAGAAAGTACCTAAAGTTTCCTATCTCGCTCGCCCAAAAGTGATCATGCGAAATGTAAGAGATGAGGGAAGCTGCTTTGTTTATTTGCATAAAACTGGGATCATCCGGCAAAACCTATGTAAACTGATGTAGATATACGATGTTTATTTTATTGACTGCGTTGAGGGGTCGTACTCTGTAACGTGAATACTTATCCGAGTTCTGCTTTTAAAAACAGAAGTAGCAAAACGGTTCCAATTGTTTTTAATTAACTATTAAGAGAGAATATTATAAACATGAAAAATATCTGAACTTTCGCTGACTTTGTGTTAACTTTATATAATCGGCAAATATCACTTTCATCTGTAGGAGTAACATGTGCGACACATAAAATCAAACCGTATCAAACCGCTTTATTAGTTACAATGTATTATATTTATGTATGAAATCAACGGGTAAGTAGCGGGAAGTTGTTGACACATTAGCATTTACTACTTCTATTTATACCATGCATTTTATTCAAAACAGTTCTAAAAATATACTTAAACTTCTGACCGGGCAATCCTTCGATTATATTTCGAACGAAATCCCAACGATTCAGTTCTAATACTGCGGAAATTGAAGCAGGGCATGAACCATACCATGAATAAATTAAGAAGGCCAAGTAATTACAATAATTCCTATTTACGATTTTAATTAATGATTTGTTATGAAGAGGGCATATTTCATCAGTTTTTTTCTTCAACAAGCACATGTGTATTTCTATGTCTTAAGTAGTAAATAGAAATTATATACACTCCGCGACAAAAACTTAGACGCGGTAAGATATTTTAAGGGTTTTAAGGGATACAACATTTCTTTGCGGAACTAGCAAGATATCTAATTAAGTTTTTATTCATAAAAGTTCCTGTACCGTGAAATATTGACGGCCTCCGCCATAAACGCTACGTGCCAATTCACCCCACATGTTTTCAATAATGTTTAAGTCTGGTGACCGTGCCGGCCACTGTAAAGTTTTAATCTTCTTCTCTTTAAACCATTCAGTAATGGGTTTTGCTTTATAAATTGGCGCATTATCTTGCTGAAAAACAAAATTCCGCCCGGCCCATTGGTTTCCAAAACGTAGAAGATTGCCACGCAAGTCTTTATACGCCACAGATGTCATTTTGTTGGTGCAAAACACTATCCCACTTTTATCGCGAAATCCAATCGCTGCCCATATCATCGCAAATCCACCCCCTAATTGTCTGGTCATTTTCACTTTTGGTTCCTTTCTCAGATCATGATAATAATGCGAGTACCCATCCGGTCCGTCCTAATTAAAACGTTTCTCATCGGAAAATATAACTTTTTCCCATTGTTTCTTCCAGGATACGTGTTC